>LZPO01116969.1:533832-549488 GCA_001675575.1 Neotoma lepida
GCAGATCTCTGAGTTCAAGGCCAGCCTGGTCTACAAAGTGAGTTCCAGGACAGGCAGGGTTACATAGAGAAATCCTGTCCTNAAAAGCCAAAACAAAAACCAAATCAACGCTGGTACCCTGAATGTGACGGTTTCTGAAATGGAAAAGCCCTTTCAATTGTTAGATGTCCAAGAAAACATGAATGCACGCTGACAGAGGAAGCCGGCCACAGTTAGAGGAAGAGGGAGGGGTCCACAGAACAGGGAAAAATTCCTTTTAGCATCTCCCATCCTGTAGGCTGGCTCCTTTGTATGCCCCAGTTCCTAAGTGGAGTGGGAGACTGGGCCTGGGGGGACTTAAGTTGAAGGCAGCATTGGAAGGGAGACCAGGAGTCCCTTACAGGAGCAAAGGCAGATATAGCACCCTTGTAGTGTGTCAGGAGCGGTACTCACGAGGCCTTTTGACTATTTTGGGACACGCCTTCAGGGAGGGCCCCTTGGATCCCTGCACTCCAGGAAATGCCCTGGAGGCCTGACTCTGAACTTACCAACATGAAGCAACCACTGGGACCCAGGCCTGTCTCCTCCCCACATCTCCCAACCTCCAGCAGATCTCCTGGGGTGTCAGGCCTGGCAGCTGTGTGCTCATTCTCCTCTTCGTCCTCCATGAGAGGATACAGGTCACTTTAGGCCTTCCCCTCACCACTTCCCCTGAAGGACATTTTGGGAAAATGCAAATAAGGGAAAGGGTGACAGCTGTGGAGACCAGACTCCCACTACAGGCAACATAGCACTCAGGAGGGGCTGAGGCCACTGAATCGACAGAGGGCCTAGAAGATGATGCAGGAGGTCGTACATGGAAGATGAGATGTCAAGGAAATGACTGGGCTTCGAGTTGCTGAAGTCAATGGCAGCTACACAAAGGTGGCTTTTAGTTNTGTTCTGCCCCAACCTGACAGGCAGCTTTGGCAGGTCTAGACCCGCCTCAGGCCTCTGCCTCTGCATACTGGGCCTGAATCCATCCAAGGTCGCTGTGGGCCTTAACCAGCTTAAGTGTGTGGATTCCCTGGAGATGACCAAACTGCCACCCGCTGTGCTCTTCCCACATGTACTGGGGACAATGGTCATCAACCTTCCAGTCCAGTCAGCCCACTCAGGTGGCTAGGACGTGAATTTGCAAGGGGCTCTGGAACCTTGCTGGTCAGCCAAGGCAGCCATGCCTTTCATGAGGCCCACAGACACAACAGAGGCCAGTGTGGTGGTTCATCTTCAGCTACCTGACTGCATTTAGAATCAGCTAGGAGACACACCCCTGGGCCTGTCTGCGCATGCTTCNCGGCCACCAATTTGGAAAAGAGCAAGGCAGTGTATATTGATGATTTGAAGGGAAGAAAGAAAAGGGGAAATGATACAATTGTAATCTCAGAAAATAAAAGATATAAAAACAAGAATATGGTGGCATGAGTCCACGGGCTGAGGTCCCAGGAGGAATACAAGAGGCCACATTGAGCATTCACACTGTGCCACTTGAGGCCTCACTCTCTGCCTCCTTGGACTGGACCCCTGAACTGGGAGATAATAAACTCTTTCCTTATATTGCCTGTGTCCATCTTGTCATAGCAAGAAAGGTCTGTATGTATGTATGTGCACAGTACTTTTATCTACGCGGTGAGCGAGAGGGTCCCATGTCCCTTGAAATATCAGGAATTCACTCTCCCCTAGAATAAGGCGACAGTGAAGCCATTCACAGCCCATGGTGGCACCAGCTGTGGAGCCCGAAGGGCTGCTCATGAGCTGTTACNTGTCCCCACCTCCCCCCAGCCTGTCTTTCTCCCACGTTAAACACTTTCCAGGGCACAGTGTGACTGACCAATAATGGGGAGAAAGCCCTTTGTAGACTCCTGGGTGGGTGAGCCTGAGGAGTTAACTNAGATTTGCCATCAGCGGCCATGGATAGGAGGGAGCCTGATAGCTTGGTCAGCTTTGAGACCGCTGTCCATGGCTAGAGACTCAACACAGGGCTGGCTGCACATTCCCACAGGCGGACCCATTCCTCTGGCCATGCGGTCTCGCCCGCCGAGGTCCAGTTCCCATAGCGGCCACTCAGGTGCTCAGAAAGTTGACAAGACCTGACTGGAGCTCTCCATTCTCTTCCACAGGGCCTGCCATGCGGGCAAGCCAAGTGCAGGAAACACATCTTGCTTGGGAATTAAAACCAGCAGGCCGGCATTTCTCTCTGCAGAGACCCTCTGGGATATACGTTTAAAAAAATTNAAAAAAGGCCTAGTAATATATATTAAATGACTATTTTATTTACACACCCTATTCATAAATAATTGCATCCTCTTCGACTGCACAATGGTTCCTTGACAGCTAACGATTACAGAGTGTACATCTAAAAGTAGATGGGGCTTCCTCTGGCTTATGACATGGTCTCCAGTGTATTTACACTCCATATGCACACCCAGAGACTCAGACATGCACCAGAGGGGTGGCTCCCAGGGCCTCCTGGGTTCCCAGCACCAACAGGTGAGTTCGAGACAGCTGGAGAACAAAGAGATGCAGGCCAGGGCTCAGCCCCGCCCACCACTGAAGCAGCTCCACCTTCGTTCACCCTGGAAGGCATCTCTTTGGATTGCAAGTATTTTAATTCACAGAAACTCAAGGAAGGGGTGGGGCAGGGGCTGGGGTGGTGTGGCAGCAGGCTGTCCCTCTTCATCCGGGCCTTCTCCAACCCTGTAAGTGACAACAGCACTCTAAGACATGCAGCGGTGTGCTAGTACCATACACACGACACACACTGGACACCGATGGCAACACAGAGAGCTGGCCGGTGCCCTGCCAGCTCCTCCTAGTATCAAGCTTGGTCACAGAGCAGGATGAGGCTGGTCCTTTCACAGAGTCCGCACAGCCACTGGGTAGAGGAGGGACAAGTGTTCTGCCCCTTTGATGGGGAGCTTCCTGGTGGTGTAGTAGTGGATGACTTCCGGGACACTGTCAAAAGGGGGGCTGTTCTGACCCAGAACATACTTCTCTTTGGTCTTGGCCAGTTTCATGTGCATAAAGCCCTGGTTGCTCCTGTGAACAAAACACAGATGTCAGAGGGTGTGCACAGTGCCTGAGGAGGAGGTACTGTCAAGAGAGCCACTTGCTTCTGTTCCTGTACTCCCCAGGAGTTGTCCTTGGGCACTGGGGCAAGGGTGCAAGGGATCCCAGTTGTCTAGGACAAGGAGTCCCAGCCACATCCAGGAGCACCCTCCACTCTGACTGGGGTACAGGGGGAAACTACTGCTTATGTAAAGACTATCTGGAAGGTTCTCGGGGCTGGGGGGTAAAACCCAGCCCTTCTGCAGGGACTTGTTTAAACCTTGCAGGTACACAAGATGTCCCAAACTGAGAGACAGCCTTGGCCAGTGTGGTATGTAGCAGACAAACTGTTCTTCTCTTAGATAAGAGGGTAACTGTCTCAGGGAAGGGGCAACTCAGCCAGGAACTACATTTCCCAGCTTCCCTTGGGCACAGTTAGCCACAAGCTATATAGCCAATGGAATGTGGGCAGAACATTTGCTCTCTACCAAGCATGGTTTAGGCAACCGCTCTTTGCCAGCAGTCTCCCAGGCACCCCAAGGCAGAGTTCCTTCATTCTCATCAATGGCCTGAAGACAATGTCGACTCTACCTGCACTTGACTTTCTAAGCTGTGGCAACACATGCCCACCCTCAGCCCCACCCCAACACTCAGTTTCCCCAAGAGCCAACGGAAGATCAGGGCCAGGTCTCAGTGCCACCCCCCTACCCTCTTTCAGATCTGTCCAGAACAACTTGAAGAAACTGAAGAAGAAGCAATGGCAGATCCCGACTGCAGAGAGCCCATGTGTCCTGGTCCATCCCAGCCTGCACCCTATCAGCGTACCAGGTGGGTACAGGTCATGGAGGAGGAGGGCCACTGTCTCAACTGTTGGCATTTCAGGTCCCAGGCTCCAGTCATACTCTGGCTCACACAGGCCTCCATCACCCTGCCTCTGTGCAGGCTGTCACTTCCTGTTCATTTACCTAAACCTGACCTGTGCCCACTCCTGTGGCACTGTGCAATTTACCCAGTGCCTGTCATTTGTTAGAAACCTAAGGTTTCTGATTGGGAGTGTACCACTATTTCAGAGCCCACCCCTGGTAACTTGCAAACAGCCCTGGGGACCCAGCAGCCAGGGTCACCTACGGAAGCCAGGAGCCCCATGTAGACTCTGGGGGCTGTGGCCTTCCTGAGGCCCAGTTCCCTTTCTGGTCTCTATATTCCAATGGGAGCCTTAAACCTGACCTGTCCTCTGGGTGGAATGGGCCCCCCAAATCTGCTCTGCTCTCCACATGGGTAGAAGAAATGTTTAATGACGTGCAGGCACTGAGCAATACATCTGCGCATAATAATGAATTTAGAGATGTCACCCTGGGCTTAAAGGAAATCGTTCAGAGAGCAATTACATTTCGAGAGAGAATAATTCTTGTGAAGAACTGAAATTTAAATCAAGACTTTTGAGGCTGTGATGTTCTAATTACAGAGCCTGGGGCAAGCTCTGCTCCGAAGCAAAGGGTCACCACACCTGAGAATCACCTCCCTGCTAGAGGAGGTGCCCTGTGGAGCACTGGCTCAGACACCTGGAAAGGCGAGCATGTGACACAGAAAACGTAAGGCCCAGTGTGGCCAAGGACTTGTGTCCCCAGCATGACGTCGAGCCCGCAAATACCAGCCGGCTTGGAAAAGAATCTGGAGCTGCAGTGATGTGACATCCAGAAGATGTCCAAGAAGCCTGCTCAGCCCGGCTGGTATACAAGGATGTCNTCACTCTCCTCTGGGGGTGCTGGGAAGGGATGCTGAGTGCAGTGAAGTCTTGGAAACCAAGCAACCTAGCTCTGTGAGCCTTCAGTCACATCGAGGAAGCAGAGCAGAGGACTTGTAAAACAGAGGGCAGCAGTGGCTCTTAAGAGGCTGACATCACAGCTTCCATTACACTTCAAGGAGGTCAGAGCAGAGCAAGGAGCTCCTAAGGTTGGAGGTTAACATGAGATTTCCACACTGGATTCTTGTGTCATCTGGTAGGCAGCAAGGGTGGTAATGGCTCTACTAGCCACAGGTGGAGAAAGGTATGCCTCTATTCCCAGGCAGTGGGCAGGGGAATTGCCCCCTGCACTTCCTATGTACACAGGAGACTTGAAGTTACCACAGCAATCAGTAGCAAGGCCTACCTCTCTCTAGGGGGCCTCTCCCAGAATCCTCTCCAGACCCTTAGTGCTCCACATGAAGCCAGGCANGATAGCAGGACCGGCAGGAGGGCCTAAGCAGATGTCCTCTCCATGACAGCCTCCATGCCCTTGGTGCTGACCTCACCAGGCAACGGCTGGTCAGGGACCAGAGAGGTGGGACAGAAGACCACACCACACCCAAAACTGTCCCAGGAACTGGGAATGGCCTGTCCCAACCAGTGAAGCTCCTAGCTATGCAGACAGGATAGTGACCCTACCCCAAGAGGTACTTGGATCTTCAGTCGCTTCAAAGGTCATGTGACACCCTGTGTTCATGCACACACACACACTGAAGAAGGACAGGGTGGTATCACAGTCTGGCTGGTCATAAGAGATTTAAAAGTGCCAACCTGGGGTGGCTTAATCACTTGTAACACTGCACAAACAGATGGCAGCAGTTGTGCTGGTTCCTTTTTTACTGTCTCCTTGACATAACCTGGAATCACCAGGGTCGTTTCACTGGAGAACTGTCTGGATCAGGTTGGCCTGGAGGCAGGTCAGAGAGAGGTAGGTGTGTGTAGGTCAGCTATGCTTGTGTGTCTNGACTGTTCACTGGTTCTGCCCTTGACCGTGGATGTGGTATGATCAGCTGTCTCAAATTCCTGCCTGGACATTTCCTCAATGACGAACTAGAACCTGGAACTGTTAGTCAAATAAACCCTCCTTCCNGAGTCGCTTTTGGTCTGTGTTTCTTTTCTTTTTCTTCTGCAACAGGCTCTCACTGTGTAGCCCTGGCTGGCTTTGAGCCTGCTATGAAGATAAGGATGATTTCGAACTCACAGAGATTGGCCTGTCTTTCTCTTCCTAGTGGTGGATCAAAGGTGTGTACCAACAAACCCAGCCTGGGCAGGGTATTACCACAGCAACAGAAATCAAACTATAATAGAAGAGCAACCATTCAAACCTCTGTAAGGACCAGAGGGGTGCATCACATCAAGGGTATGCACAGGGAGGCTGTGGCCGCTCCTAACGAGATGGTTTAGTGAGAGGCAGCCTGTGGCCACTGTACCCTCACCCCTTTGATACCCTGCAGGAAACAGGCCAGAGAGGCACCCAGCAAGGGGCTTCAGATGCCACCAGAGCTCTTTTCTTATGTTCAGGGCCATGTGGGTGGGCTCTAGGCAGAACCTGCTCCTATCCTCCTCTTCAAGGCACGGTTCTGGGATGGCACCTTTCCCAGGGAGCTCTGACAGGCTCCTGCCAACTGTTTCTTTGTTGGCTCTGTCTCCTTTGATAGGACATCTTGTGAGAGCGAAGTCACAATTAGGGGTGTTTCTGGTGGGTGACCTGTCTAATGAGTCTTGTAAGGCCCAGGGAGGTGGGGTGCTGGGGCTGTCAGGGCACTCAGATCGCGCATTACCATCACAAAAAGCACCTCCTTGTCACTGTCCCCAGGATTAGCAAGCAAGCCTGGTGTGTGCTGGCCTAATAACAGGCCCCACCTCGCCTCCTAATCATGAGCTTTAATAAAACATCACTCAGCCCACAGCTGCCCGCTGCTGCGCCAGGGTGCGAGGCCTCACCTCTCGCTTTTAGACCTAATTGCTTGATGCATATTTCATGAAGAATCCTGGGTAATAGTTATGTTAAATCGTTTCTTTTCATGATGAAATGACTTAAAAACACTTGTATATAATATTTATGTGGGAGAAAGGAGGAAATAGCCCTATGGGACTAGCATGGCAAGACCGGCTGCAGGAATCCGCACAGAGGGGTTTCTGCTCTGCCTTGACCTGACAGCTGCTTTTTGAGCCAAGTGCTGCTTCACATTGTACTTGGGCTCTGCACCATCCTTGGCTCCCAATAGCAATTCAGAATTCAGGCTACCAGACAACAGAGCTAAAGCTTACACATCCAGTGCCACTTACAGATGGGGAAACTGAGGCTCAGAAGAGATGGGGCCAGGCTTTGGATCTGAATCCTTCCTTTCTCTCTTCCTCCAGGGACACAGCCCAGGCTGACCTCAAGTTTGCNATGTAGTCAAGGATGACCGTGGGCTCCCGATCCCCTGCCAACTCTCAAGTGTTAGCATTAGAGGTCTTCAACCATGTTGGCCTCACACTTAAGTCTCTTGGACTCAGCAGCCTGAGCCCCCTTCTCAGCCTGGCACCCAGGACCTACAGCTATCACTGTGACCTCATCTCTGACCAGCCATCCAATCGGATGGGTCCAGGTGGGTGTTTGAATTTGTCCTGCCTGAGAGAGAGGGAATTCCTGGGCTTTTTGAGACCACCCAGTTGTCGAACCTATCTGCTCACTATGANGCTTCCCAGCTGAACTGACTCCCTGCTCTGGGCTCCTAGCACCTGCTTAGCCTACAGCAGAGGCACTCCAGGCATGCCATCCTTTCTCTACTGGCTGTCTATTCAGGGTCTGCCTAGAGCAGGGAATTGAGGCCCTCTGACTCCTTCCCAGCTGTAAGCTCTGGAAGGCAGGCTGGAGAATGAGCCCAGAAAGGCTGGGGGTGAGGGGTGTGCTCTCAGAGGAACAATCCTGTAAGGTGGGTACAAAGATCCATGCCTTTCAAAGCATGACATTTTCTACAGTGGGACAGACTCCTTTCTTGGGAGTTCAAACTCACGTCTGGGATCCCCGAACAGGCCACTGCCCTTTGCATAGGCTCACATACACACGCATGAACCACAAATGTAAGACCAGTTTCTTCCCTAAATTCTGTCTTCCTGAAGGGTGTAGCCACACATTTGAAATGCACTCAGCAACTGATGGAGGTGGAGGGTGCCTATCCTGTCCTCCACAACAGAGGAAGGGCTATGCTTGAGGCCTGAGAGGACAGGCTCTGTGCTCAGCATACAGGACACACCATCTGCCCACGACGGACAAGGACATTTGTGCTAAATTGATGGGGAGCAAGGTCCTGCTCTAAAGACAAGCCTCTGTGACACTGGGAGACAAGACTGGCTTGTAAGGTAACCACGGCTAGTCCCTTCACAGCCACACAGCGGCTGCAGAACAGGCAGTCCCTGGCATAACCCTGCCTCTCAGCCAGCTTTACAATTCAGACCTCTACTCCTCTTTCACCCTTCCAACAAGGTCCCGTTATGTAGCCCAAGCTGGCTTTGAACTCTCCTGCCTCCCAAAGTGCTTAGATTTTATGAAAGTAAACCCAGATATCCTCACCCACCCTGACCTTGAGGGACATGGTTTGGGAGTGCATCCCTAGGGAAACCCTCCTCACATCTAGGAAGCAGGTGCCTCAGTAGGGCACATGTTCCACCAGGTGACCTGAGAGTACAGTATCATCATCATCTACTGTATGGCTGCTCTGCAGGGGTTTACACACCCTCACAGCACCCAAAAGACAGGCCTCCCTAGCGTTAACTTCTGGGTGGAGAAACAGTCCGTTGAAGGGAACTGCCTAAGAAGGAGTAAGCCTTTCATCTCTCCTGGTGACACTTTAGACAAGTAGGTAGACACTGGCCCCTNTGACAAAATAATCAGATGGCATTCAGTAGATAAGGCCTCAGGTTTTGGGAAGAGGAGGGGACACAGAGTTCTACTCCCTGGGGAGCCGCGGTGATCTTTAGGTGATTTCTCTATGGATACCTTCCAAAACGTCTTGGCAACCTTTTTTGTTTGCGTTTAAAAAAGACAAGAGTGGTGGTGGCCTACATCTTTCATCCCAGCACTTGGGATGCAGAGGCAGGCAGATCTCTGTGAGTTCGAGGCCAGCCTGGTCTACAAAGTGAGATCCAGGGCAGCTAGAGCTGTTACAGAGAAGCCTTGTCTTATGGGGGGAAAAAAAAGACAAGGTCTTGGGGCTGGAGAGATGGCTCAGTGGTTAAGAGCACTGGCTATTCTTTCAGAGGACCCAGGTTTGATTCCTAGCATCCACATGGCAACTCAAAACTGTCTGTAACTCCAGTTCCAGGGAATCTGACACCCTCATACAGCTATACAGGCAGGCAAAACACCAATGCACATAAAATAAAAAAAAAAAATAGCCGGGTGGTGGTGATGCACGTGTTTAATCCCAGCACTTGGTAGGCAGAGGGAGGCGGATCTCTGTGAGTTTGAGGCCAGGTGAATCTACAGAGCGAGTTCCAGAACAGCCAAACCTACCCAGAGAAACCCTGTTTAGAACCCTGCCCCCTCCCCCCAACACAAAGAGAGGGTCTTGCTATGTAGACCCGGCTACCCTCAAATTTAAACCACTCCAGTGTTGGGAATTAGAGGTGTGGTCACCATAGCAGGCAGTGCTGCCCAGGGCCTCATCACCTGAGATGCCCGAGAAGATCTTGACTGTTCTCTTGATTCCTGACGAAAGTAGGTAGGTGGACTGGCACTAACTGCAGATGCCCGTTGCACAGATGTGAAAACCAAATGCCGAAGGGAGGGAGAAGCAATTTTCTTGGTCACAGGGCACAGACCCTGGAGCTCCCCAAGCTGTGTGAGCAGAACAAGTGTCCTTTGCTATGGACTGTGCTGTCCAAGCACACAAGCTAGGGGCCCCAAGACCGTTCCAGCAGAGATGTCCCAGGAGTCCAAAGAGTTGGGAATAAGATGACAGGACCATAGCGTGAACACCGGCACCCCACCACCTCCAAAGAGCCTTCATAGTGATGAGTGGTGAACACTGTCTACATGTAATCCCTGCTGAGCCAAACAGCTTCATTTATAGCCCAATAATGACACTTTCAGTAAAGGCACCCAGCCTTCTGCAAGCTCTCAGGGACAGCCCAGTAAGCCTTCTGTAAATCATGATGCAGCAATGCAGGGCCATCCTCAGGAGGACAGACAGCCAGGCAGGCAGACAGAGGTGAAGGCTTGCTCTCAGACACAAGGGGAGATACAGCAAGACGAGATCATTAAGGGCAATTTTCTTAGGGGAAAAAAATCTACATGAAGTGTCATGCTAGAAGCTTGAGCAGAAGGAGTGAGCCTCCCATGTGCTGAGGTATACAAATAGCAAGGTAGGTTTGGCAGATGTCTCCTCCTGGGTCAGTGTTCCCATCTGTCCTCTGATTCATGTGTGAACACAAGAAACCTGCAGGGGGGCTGGCAGTGGCAGCCAGCACCGGTCCAAGCACTGACTGAAGTCACAGATCTTGGTTCAATCTTTGATCCCACTGATGCCATAGGACAGCCTCTGTCCCTGGGCTTCAGGGACCCTTTGCAAAAGGTAGAGGACATCCTTCCACTGGCGTTCTCAAGCCAGTGAGAGACACTGCAACAGTAGAGTAGGGAGGAATGGGGACACTCTGGGCTTGGAGACAAAGACACAGCCTAAAGCAGTAGTCATGAACCTGGGCCAAATGGGATGGACAGAATCCACTCAGGACCAAAGGACAGGTCTCTCTTAGACCACATTCTCATTAGGAGATGGAGGCTCTCAACTGGGCCCATCACCCCACCTGCCCCGAGAGGGATTTGGCAGTGTCTGGGCAGTTCAGGGCTGAGCACCTAGTAGGGAGCCAAGGCTGATTCCAAGTGGATGGTAACACAGGAAACAGAACCCAGTAGAATGTCAATAGTGCCAAGTGTAAAGCCACACTACTCCTCCTTAGTCACCAGTGCAGGAATCACACCTAGCTGTCCGCCCAGACACTTTCAGGATAAACAAGTGTGACCGCTTGGCTAAGGCAAGGCCATCTGGCTCCTTGGTAAAGGCTCAAGACATAACACAGGACCTGCCAAACGGCTTGGTTCCCAGGGCTTCTCGACTACTTCCAAGACCGATCCTGGCACCTATCCCTCCTATTCCCATGACCAAATTTCAGAGACTGTATCTCACAGGAGGGAGAACACTCCTGGGCTTGGGAGTTACTATACTTGGGAGACAAGGATGGATACAATCCAGGGCCCTAGGCCAGACCGCCCTGGGTCTGAGGTTCATGCTACCCCTGGGCCACACCCCTTTATGTTCACTCATCTGAGCAAAGGGGTTCTCACTACCTGTGTAAGGGCTGTCCTGAGATGTTGAGGTCTGAGCTGGCAGATGAAGAGCAGGCAGGGTCTCTTCTGGTGCAAATGCAGGGCCCAGGGCCGGGCCTCCAATATGGGCCTCACTTCCCCTGCTGGGCAGAAACTGCCACACAACTGCTGCCCATCTGGTCTGTCTGCTAGTTCCAGTCTCTCTGGGCCGAGAACCAGCCTGTCTGGTCTGTTGTTCACGGCCAAACTGGCAACCTCAAACCCATGATGGCCAAGCTGCCCTGTGGCTGCAGTCTCCCTAGTTAGTTGGGAGGCCTGGGTGATAGACCCAGCTTTGTCACTGAGTATCAGTGGGCAGAGCAGGTGATATTGGCCTGAAATTTACTTCATACAGCATTATTTCATTTCCACCCAGCTGATGGCTCAGGCCTGTAATCCCAGCTGTCTGGTAGGCCGAGACAGGAGATCTGCAAGTTCAAGGACAGCCTGTGCTACAGAGTGAGTTTAAGGTCACCCTAGGTAACTTCAAGAGCCTGTTTGAAAATAAACAGTAAATAGAAGGGTGTAGTTTGGTTATAGAGCACCTGCCTAGCATGCATGAGGCCTGAGGTTCAGCCCCCCCATTCTGCAAAAACAGAACAAACCCACATTGCTATGTGAGGGATACACATGAGAACAGGAGGAGGAAGAAAGCAGGGTGTGGTGGGAACTCTGGAACCCCAACATGTGGGGAACAGAGGCAGGAGGATCAAGAGTTTGAGGCTAGCCTGGGCTAGTCAGCGAGTTTAAGGCCAACCCAGGTGACCTGAGATCCTGTTTCAAAAAGGCAAAGAGGAGAGGTCTCTCTATTAATAAACAGTCTGTCAGTAAACATGACCTCTAGTGTGGGAGCCCACAGAGGCTTCCTAGTGAGAACTTACTCAGGGTCTGAGAATCTGAGCTTACTTTACCCAGCAGGGCTGCATAACAAGATGATTTGGTCATGGGCGTGTTTACAAGGTGTTTGGAAGGGTCTACACTTGGCTGTACAGTGTGCTTTGATCTTGCAAGGGGGAGGTCTTTTCCCTCTCCCTTGGCATATTATAAAAAGTCCTTTTCAATAAAGGACNGGGCTGTTGGGTATTGATCCAGGCCCTCCTGAAGCTTATCCTGTATTTCTGTCTTTCTTCTAGTCAGCTAGGTCTCTCTTTCTGATATTTCCTCATTCCTCTCTTCTCCACCTAAGAACCCTTCAAAAGGTGCGAGTTGGACCCCCACACTCCAGGAGGTGCTGTGAGCTCGCTGGGAGGATTACTGTATTCAGAGCTTCTCAGAAAGAATACATCACTGAGATACCCAGCAAGGGGCAGGGCTGACTCCCTCTACTCCCTCTGAGATGTCCACGCTACAGAGCCCTAGGAGGTCAAGTGAGGAACAGGAGGGGGNGAGAGGAAGAAGCAGCCATCTTCCTACACTGTCTGAGGTCTGGGTTAGGCTGGGCTCAACAGCCCTCTAACCTCAGGCTGGTTTTCTCCTCTCTGGAAGTTCAAAGGCACATGGTGGACTGCCAACAGCCCAGACACATGAACAGTGATTCCCAGGGGGAAAAATCCCAGCTGTCTTCAGGAAACCAGGCAGTAGTCTCTCTGAGCTCAGGGTTGAGAGTTCAGGGTCCTGGCCTGCTTCCTCCTCCAAGGCCTCACTTTTCCCATCTATACAATGAAGACGGGACCAGATGACCAAGGAGGTCCCACCGACTCAAACCTAGAAGCCTGATGTCTGACAAAACACATGCTGAGAAATGGCTATTTAGATACAGAACAAAAGCCTTCCACATCCTCACGGGTACCCAGAACTCCAGGGCTGGAGGACCAGAGTGGGTTCTCAGAAACTGTTCCTTAGGCTGTGTCCCTGAAGACACTTCCCAGGCTTGCTGCTCCCTGGGCCTCTTTGGGTCAGAATCTGCCTTTGTTTTTCAGGAGATTCTGACCCACGGAAACTTGAGAAGCACCTTTCTAGTTCCATCTGAGGAGGAAAACACTTGAAATGCAGATGTTTCGTGTGAGCACTGTGCGCTCGTTGATCACCCACAGCACTGGAGAGCTCAGTCGCCAGCCAAATACCCTACTACCCAGTCTCAGGTCTCAGCTCTGCAACACCAAGTCCACTAAGCTGAAATACACTCATCACAGCTTGCTGCCAGTAGCTGCAGCTCCAAGCTCTGGTTCCGGCAGGTCTTGGGTATTCCATATGCCCTGGGAAGGCCAAAGAGGAGCACAGGCGGTAACTACTTTCNAACTGTCCTTACGGGGCACAATGTCCTCCCCTTCCACCTGGCCTGGCTGGTGTTGCTGTGCGTTTGCCTACCTAGGCCATATGTACACAACTCCATCATTAATGGTGGGTGCCTGCTGACCTCCCGAGGGCACCTCTCTCCCCTCTCTCCTCTCAGTCTGAAAGAACAGGATTCCACTGACTCCCCATGACCATTAGGTGCAGAAAGTTCTCGCCTCCCTTCCAAACCAAAGGACACATGTTCAAGATGGCTAACAAGCAAAAGCCACAGCTTAGGCCACACTTAGAAGATTGACAAACAATTCCAAAAGGTCACGGTCACTTTTCAGTTGCCTGGGCTTTTGGAGGGCAAACCTGCTCATGTTGGACGTTCATTCTGGCAGCTTACCCACATCCTCTTTCCACACGGCAGAGAATTTTCTCAAAATTAAATCTCTGGCTCTCTGCTCCCTAATGAAATTGATTTCTGCCTTGATACACAACAAAGCCTCCATTTTATTATTTGGCCAGGGTTTAGCCACATTAATTATGTTTTTTCCCCCCAGCATGGCTGCAAGTAATTACAGTTACTCACCATCAGAACTGACTGACTGTTAAAGTGTGATTCCCACAAAATGTCAGCCCTGGATGGTGCTTTGGGTTTGGAACCATTCTGGACAGAACCGATGACTTCCACAGGCTGAAAATTGGAACTCAGAAGGGGGTATGCTGCTCTGTGGAGGTGGAACACACAGTCTAGGTGCTCAGGTCACAATATCCAGGTGTCAGAGTCTCAGTCAGAACTCATGCACTGTCCCAAGCTTGTCATTGTCCCTGGCACCATTCCACCTGCTCATAGGACACTGTTCACAGCCTGTTTAAGTCGGTTCCCAACACCAGTGACACATACTGCACAAGGCTTCAGGGTGCAGGGCAGATGCCTCACACTTCATGGAAGCCTGTGTCTAGCACATTGCTTGCTCTTTAGCAAGCCAAGATGTAGTGCGGAATTGTGTAAAGGATGCAGGACTATGATTACTGGTGGCTAGCATAACTACAGGCAAGTAAGCCCTGACTTCCCTGAGCCCCTGATCTTGAGATGCAAAGTGGGGTGCTTGAGGAGTGGCCACCACCGGGCAGGATTGCCCCGTGATCTAAACTTAGAAGATGCATTCCTGATTGTGATCTCTCCCTAGGGTGGCTTCATGGTCACCCTAGGGAAGACTATCAGAGCCTCTAGCCAGAGACACCCACATAGATGCAGGGTCATCTCAGTGTGTGACTTAGGTGTCAGAAGCCTCCACTACAAGAAGGCAACTTAGAAAGCAGGTTTCCCAAATTTACACAGCCCAGTTTTAATCTGGAAACGAAATTTGGGTGACTTTTTTTTTTTTTTTTTTGGTTTTTTGAGACAGAGTTTCTCTGTGTAGCTTTGCGCCTTTCCTGGAACTCACTTGGTAGCCCAGGCTGGCCTCGAACTCACAAGATCGGCCTGCCTCTGCCTCCCGAGTACTGGGATTAAAGGCGTGCACCACCACCGCGCGGCTTTGGGCAACATTTTATAAGAGCCAGTCCATCCATATGATGGGTAAGGAGACACAGCTGGGGCCCCTCTCCCATCCCCCATTTAAATATCTTTGTTTGTTTTGTTTCTACAACAGACAGCGTCCCCAGTGTCCTCCTTTCAAATGTTATGGTTCGAGTCTGGATTTGGTCCCCCATGGGTTCNTGCTTTGAATACTTGCTCCCTAACTGGTGGTGCTGTTTGCGGTGCTCCAAGAACCTTAGGGGGTGGGCCTGAGCTGGGGAGGGAGGTCACTGGGAGTGAATATTGAAGATTACACTGCCTTGGTCTACCTGGCTCTGTTTCCTAATATGCAATGATGAGCAGCCTCCACCACCCTTTCCCACCACACACTGAGCCACTCAGCCGTTCCTGCCGTGGGCTGAAACCATGAGACAAAATAAGCCACCCCTCGCCTGCAGTTGTTCCTTTGAGACACTGGTCACAGCAACAGGAAGGCTAACGCAAGCTTTGTGTATCTTATAAGGCCCAATGTTACCACCTCCAAGAAGCCTCCCAATGCTTGAGTGTACACCCTACCCTGAGCATCTGAGAGTGTGGCAGGGTGAACCTCACACCCGGAGGCCATCAGCCACATGTAGATTTTCAAAAGGGGTGGGAAAAAGATATTCTATTTAAAGCATTTCTAATATGCCAGCTTTGCCAAATCCAAC
>LZPO01116969.1:549698-561134 GCA_001675575.1 Neotoma lepida
AAACGGTGCTTTTACAGCTTTAGCATTTGAGCTATGAGAGCCAAGATGAGGGTTGTAAAACTTGATGTCTGCTTTTATAAATCTGCCTCAAATACCAAGAACATCTATGAGGAAAAGAGGAGGAAAGGCAATGCTCACAGGCTCAGCAGGGTCATTGCAGAGTCAGAGGTGGGACATGGAGATTCAGCCAGCAGCGTCACAGTCTTGACCCAGGTAAAGCAAAGCCCCTCTGGCTCTAACCACCAGATGATCTGGGGAACAGTTAAATCCTGCATATGATATGCAATTTTACTGTATGGAACAGTGGCTTTGAGATCCACCAAATGCCTCTAGCTAAGATTGATGGGGTTTGCTATGGGAGCTTTGAATTGTTTACCAAGGTCTCCACCACACACTCCTCTCTGAGGTCAGCACCAACACTGCAGTGACCCCACTGCACCTCGGCAACCTCTCCATGTCATAGGTGAGCACAATTCCATCACGTCTCATGTCCTTATGCAAGGCCTCAGAGGCACAGAGGTGGGAAGGGAAGCCACTTGTAGGGGACACCTGATCTTCTGGCTCCAAGGCACTTCTTTCTCATATAGACTCTGCAGCTGCCCTCATGGCCTCTCTTCCTACAGCATCCATGGGGTCTCCCTGTAGATGGCTCTGGCACAAACTCCATTAAATACATTACATTAACGATCTGGTGTGAGGTGACTGGAAAGCAATGCTCTGGCTTAGAGACATCAACCAGCTCCTCCAAAGCCAAGTGTCCAGACCATGGAGGCTTCCTGGTGACGGATGGGCACTTGGAATGCCTCCCCTGGTGCCTGAGCTACACAAGCAGATTAAGGAGGCTGACAGGAGATAATTAAAAACCTGCTGGAAATGTAGCTGGGTGGTTCAGATGCTGCAGAGTGCCTGGGAGGAAAAGGACAATCCTGTGTGTCGGGTGGAGGGGAGGATGCAGCAGGCTGGGAGAGGACCACCATCACCTCCTGGCANAGAGGGCGTGGACTAGCAGTGTGCAGCAGCATCAGCACAGCACACACTACCTCCCAGGTCTGCACACCTGGAGGGACTCGGGGAGCCGGGTCTGGAGGGAGAGTTCCCAGCTCTTTTCAAGGCCAACTGTTCCAGATCCCCTAGNTGCTCAGAAACTGGACACAGTCCTCAACCATGGTACTCCTTTCCCTTCCTGCTTTGTCGCCCCCCACAAACTGTCCTTGCCCTTCACTGAGCAGCTGCCTCCCAAGTGGCCAGCTCTTCACTCCCAACCTAGCATGGGCAGAAGGGGCTTCTGAAAAACCTATGGAGGTACCCCCAGCCCATGAGCTGGCATCAGCTTCTGCCTGCTACTAGATACCACAAGTTTCCATGCAGCACTTCCACATCTAGTTGGAGCAAACAGCTAAGGAGGGGTCAGGAAGGAAAGGAGGCTGGGGTCAGGAAGACTCTGCCTTGCCCTCCCCCTGCTCCACAGCCCAGAGCAGGTTCCTAGGTTCTCTAAACCTGGGTTTCCTTCTCTGGAAACAGTGACAAACAAGGGTGTACTTCCCTACTAGTGGCTTGAAGACTGGACTCAGAGAAAATAGCAGAAACCTCATGGGGTAAGAGGTAGACAGAGGAGCCCCATTTTCAAGGGCTTAAATCCACCTTAAATCCTAGGGCCTTTATGTCTTCAGGCTTTTAACACAACTGACTGGGAAAAGCTGCCAGAGGATCCCTGACATGTGTCCTGCTAGGAACATGTGGTACAGTCCTGGTGGTAAGGAAGGGGGTGCCTTCTGCTGCGACAGACCCCACAGGGCAGAAAGAATGTCAGGTTGCATTAAAATCTGAGTTTCANTCACAGCTGTGGCATGACCTCTGCTATCTGCAAGAACGAAAACATAGTTCCCGCTCTTCTCACCGCACTGTCACAGAGGGAGAGCTACACTTTAATGAGTCCATCCCCTTCTGGGTGTCCCCACTGTCCTACCTCACAGCGCTATTTTAGTAGTCCAAAGCTGTTCACTGCTGGATATATCTCACCTGCTATGCTGGGGAACTCAAACTGGGGTCTGCCTTTATCCTTTCCCAAAGGAAGAGCCAAGACTGTATGGGACACCCATATACCTGGGGGTAATGTAGGATTTGAACCTATGTGTTTTGAACTTCCCTGGACTTTTTCTATACTGTTTACCTTACTGCCCCCAAACTGCTGACACACAGGCTCTAGGTCCTGGCAAGTGTCTGCTGGCTGGCAGGCACATCTCATTCCTTCAGAACCACAACTGTCAATGCATCCTCTCACTCTGTCGGCCATCTGCACACTTCAAACTCACCGTTCTCCCCCGACCCCCTGTGAAAGAGTGCAGAGGGTTCCTTTGCCTAAAGCTGCAGTTCTTAATTATCGCACTTCCTTTCACCTTCCAGAAGGAGAAAACACAAAGCACACTAATTGAGCAGAACATTGGTCTTCTCCTTCAGCAGCCCTGAAAGGATAGGGATCCTTGACAGATTGAGAGCTCCATTCTCAACCCTAGCCCAAGCCCACCTGTCTCAAATGCTGACGGAGATTCAGGATGGGGGGTGGGGAACGACTTCCTGTNTCTGAGNCTTGGTTTCATCTGGTAAGAAGAAACCTGTCATTCACTAAGTGTAGGATATGGTGGGAGAGCTGGAGGAGAAGCAGGCGGTGAGGAAGGCAAGAAAAGAAAGCGCCAACCTCCTAAGACAGCTACCACCTATGGCCACCGAGGAATACAGGTCAGAGTCAAGTAATGTCTCCAAGGTGGCACAATCCAGAAGAGGGTAGCCTGAACTAGACCCTTATTCTGTGTCACTCAAATTCTGTCATGGAGGGTTTGCTCTAGCTGCAGCCACATAAACTCTTTTCTCTCTTTTAANGATTGATCTATTTTTATTTTATGTGTATGAGTGTTTTGCCTGTATGTCCACTCGAGCACTATGTGCATGTTTGGTGCCCACAGAGGTTAGAAGAAGGCATTAGATCCACTGGAACTGGGNTTACAGAGGATTGTGAGCTGCCACATGGGTACAGGAATCACTCTTAGAGCCCTCTCTCCAGCCCCAACACAAACTCTGCCACCACTGTAAAGGAGTATGGATGTGGGCAGAGTCCCTTTCCTTATAACCTGTGGCTTTCCCAAGTTTACAAGGAAGACAGCCAAACAATCAGTAACAAGGCTCCTGCTCAAGGTGTATCGTGTGAGGCACNTCTAGTCTCGGTCTCTTCACTCAAATGTCCAGATGAGAGAACACTGAGGCTCAGACGTTCTACGCTGCAGGTACTTGGGGAGCTGTCAAGAGCCCTGAGCCAGGTTGATCCCGAGCTAGAGCAGCTGACCTGCATAGGGCGGCACAGGGGAAGAGCTGCCTGTATCCTGGGGAGGGCGCTGGACGCCATGTACCGGAAGTGGCCCTTCCTCCCTTCCCAGGCTCCTGCCTGCTGTCCCTCAGCCCTTTCTATTCTCAACTGCTCTAATTCTCTGCATTCACCAAGGACAGAGTTCCTCTCCCTCCCTAGGCAGGGCCATCACCACTGTCTTCTGCATCCCTTCTCCTCCACTTTACATACAACTTAGCAGCTCAGAAGACCACAGGACACACAGAGAAGCCCAAGGCCCTGGGGTCAGAGCTGGGTAATGTGGGGTCCCCAGACAAGTAACTGTGCTCGAGCTGGACACTGTACACATACTGTTGTCCTTGAAGGTTTGCCCTTACAGGGGCTCATCATGCTCTCAAGAGACCTGCTGGGGACCAGGGAGANGGCTGGTTGGACTGAAGTCACTTGGCTGAAGTGAGTTCAACAGCTGCTGAGGAACCCTGGAGGGGTGGCCAAGCAGGGCTCCTTTTCAGAGCAGTGAGGCTTTTGGAGCCTCCCATGGATCTTTTTTGGTTTTGTTTAGGGCCCTGAGGATTGTACACACTAGGCAGGCTCTATGCCACTGGNGCCCTAGCCCTGGAACTTTGATGCTGACTCCACAGAAGGAAGTGAAATCTACGTTCCCCACTGTTGGATGCAGGGCTCAGCTTCTCCTCACCCCCCTCCCTCCCTGCAAACATTTATTATTTCTTGCTCCTGGCTGTCAGCAGCAACAAACTAAGATTAATCACTCGCCTGCCTGGCTGGACCTGGTCATGCCTACTGTTTGAAAACTCTCTCCTTCACCATACAAATTAATGAAGGGAGAGAAGAAAGAAAAATACCTCTAACTGAAATGCCTCCTCTAAGCTCTTTCAGACCCATGACACCTACCTTCCCTCTGCTACAAACCCGGGGGCATTTGCTGGTTGACACTGGGTATCCAGCAGCCGACACAATCCNCTGTTCCAGGCAGATGCAAAGGGATGTCCCTAAGCAAACGGAGGTCTTTCTTCATAAACTGCCCACCCCACACCACAGGATGGAGGTGGTCCCTCCTCTGTCCTCAGACTCAAGAAAAGTCTCTGTGGACTCACTGCAGAGCCACAAAGCTGGAAGCAAGTGTTATGGTGGAACCTTTGACCCTCATGTTTGCTACACGGCTCAGGGGGCATCCACTNGCCTAGCATCAGATGGCTAAACCAGAATTCNACCCAAAGTGCCTCTGGTTGAGCAGCCAGGGTTTTCCCTCTCCATCTGAGCTTCTACCCCAGTATGCTCTCATGCTGCCTCCCTCCAACCCTTTCACAGCAATGCCCTGATTGTGCAGACTCAGGTCACATAGGTATGGCATATGGGACACAGGGAGGCCAAAGCCATGGGCCTTTCTCTTTGGCAACATTCATGTCTCTAGTTTACTGGTAATCCTAGAACAAGGCTCAGAGAGCATCACTGTTCCCTGTAAACCACCCTGCAGGGACTCTCATCCTTTAGCCAGGTGACAGGCTGTGCCATTCCTGGGCATAGACCAATGTGGGATTTGTTGTTCTTAGCACGCTCTGTGCCTGCTCCCTCTCTACTGCCCACTACTAAACACCTTTTGTCCTTCAAATTTCTCTCTGGCTTCTTCCCTCATGTGTGGTCCAGGGTACTTTTGGACCTGTCAGCTCCTAACATTTTTAGTGTATTTCCTAGGTGTCATCTCTTCCTTGCCAGGCTGCGAAGCCCTGCAGGGCTGGACTTCAGGAGTAACCTGTGCCCAAAGGGACCAAGCACGCAGGTCGAGGAATGCATCGAATACTCAGGCTGGAGTAGGAGACATGACGGATTTGGGTCACTCCCTGTAAGCTGGCAATTGATTTCTGGGGACTTGAAAACCAAAGGTCCCTTTTGTGAGGGCCCTAAGAGGGCCACTTGCCCCAATGCAGTGGGAAAGAACTGAGGCTTCAGAAGTGTGATTTTTGTGTACTCACCCCAGGCCCACAGGAATGGGCCCTAAAGCCTCCCCCAAGCAGGATTCATAATGTCTCTAGACCAAAACTTTGCTGTCTTTGAAGTCCTGTTTCCTCCATCTTGTCCAGATTCTTTTGTAAAATCTTGCNAAACTAAAACTCAAGGAGCTCGCCACAGTTCNAAGTGCCTGAAGAACAGTGTGAACGAGACTGCTCCTCACTCTCCCCAGGGAGAGGAGAGGCCATCGGCTTTAATAGTTTCTCACCAATTGCTAAAGGCCCAACCCTTTGCTTGCCTGGCTGGAGAGAACGTACCCAGCACACCCACGACCAGCAACAGGCATGGGGCTGCCTAATACATGTTGTCACGCTGAAGGTGGCCACAGAGACATCTGCAGCAAGAGAGACTGGAGAGTGATGAAAGCCATTTGGAGATCTATGAACTAGCTTCAAAGGTGGGTGTTGACCATGGTAGGGGAGTGACAGACACATCTGAAATGTGATGGAGGATGGGGTATAGACACTGACCATAGGCACGGGGAGCTAGAGCAGAGTGGTGTCATCAGATCCAGGGGTGTCACTGGTCCCCACAGAAGCAAGTCACTGTCTTCATCGTTGGAGTAGTCAAATATACATTCAAGGGCAGGGTTATGTCCACTGTGACTCTCCACTGGGGCTGTTTCCTCACTTAGATAAAACCCTTAGTCATTTCCACAACTGACACCCTAAGGCCTTTTGATCAAATAGAAAGGTGTGTGTGTGTGTGTGTGTGTGTGTGTGTGTGTGCGCGCACATGTGTAGGCCAGAGGCAGACATCTAATATCTGCCTCTATAGCTCTTCACCTTATTTACTGATACAAAGTCTCTCATGCACACTTGTACCACAGCTCCAACCTCAGCCTTGCTAGAGACCTTAGCAGCTCATTTAGACCTCTGACCTCAGATAAAGATCTGGGAATCTGCCCTAGCGCCTGCATGAGGCCATCCTAGCACAAATGTGCAGGCCATAGACGTGTATCTGCTGATGGATGAGGGGACAGAACTCTGAGCAGGACCTGCTGGCCAGTGGCCCTGTCACTGAGAATCTGACAAACTCCTCTAGGAGGCTCAATACCACACACCTTTACCGTCTCTCTCTACTGATGCCCTTGCTCCTGAGGAACACTCCAGTCTCTTAAGGATCATGTGCAGCTTTTGCCCTGTAGCTTCTGGCCCTTGGTGGTGGTGACCACCCCCTACAGGCCACCTCTGGGCACCCAAAGTCCTTTGTGCTGCCACAAATGCAGCGGGGCAGTCAGAGTGAGCAGGGTTGTGAGTTCGCAGCTAGGCCTGGCTGTCTGCCTTGGTGCTCTCTCTACAGACCCCAGTGCCAGGTACTGAGGGTTCCAACAAAACTCTCTCAAGGAAAGGACCGAGCAGGTAGAGGGCCCTGTTCTAGGGGAATAAGCTCCCCCAAGTACATTCTCCTCCACAGACCATTCTCACAGAAAGACTCAAGACCCACATGAAAATGGNCAGAGGCTGAGAAGACGCATAGCTGGAATTCCGATGTCAGCTTGCAACCTGTGTCTGTGTGGTGTGGGGCTGCCATTCTGCATCCAGCCACTGGCAGCAGGCCCAAGGATGTGAGAAACCACATACTGCACACAGGCTGGCAGAGGTGGTGCTTGTCCAAAGCAGCCAGCACCNACAGCACCAGGGCTGTTCTGCTTGTGGACAAGGGTAACAGAACAGGCTGTTCCTGGAAGCACCTCTCCTCAGTTCTCCTTTCTTCAAGNAAAGACTGCCTAGTTGAGCACACCCCTGACCATCAATCAGCATGGTACCCTAATGGCTCTAGACAGACAGAACCAACGCTCCAGCTCCAGCTCCTTGTGCTAGAAAAGTAGTCGTTCCACAGCAGTCCTGGTATAGACCAGACAGGACAGGTACAACAAATGAGACCCCAGGCTGGGGGCAAAGTGCTCTGGTCCAGATGCTGGATGCCACTGGCAGGGGAAGAAGTACAGTTGATTTAGCCAGAGAATGTGCATCAAGCAAAAAGTGGAGGCTGAATCCACGGNCAAGGACACTTGGGGAGCCAGACACAGTGGTGTCTATAGTGACTGCCAAAGTCTGACTTCTGACAGAAATGGGAAGGGACTTGCCAAGCAGTGAGTGGCAGGACAGGACACCTACAATCTTGGGACCACAAAGTCTCTTGATATAATCCCAGCAGGCCTACAACCTGCTAGTAGACCAGGCTGGCCTTGAACTCACAGAGATCCACCTGCCTCTGCCTCACATGTGCTAGGATTACAGGTGTGTGTCACCACAGTCCAACCACAGGTTTCTTAACTGGACTACAATCAATCTTTAAGGCAGGAAGCAGGGACAGGGTGGGAACTACACTAGGTCACATGGGTGATGCTGACTGGACTAGACGCTTGTTGCTTAGGAACAGGTCATCATCCCAGTACACAGATGAGGACAGGGAAGTTAGCATTGTGAAGACCANGGTCAAGGAGGGAGGTGGGCTCCCATTGGCTACCACAGCACCCAGACCACCAGAACGACAAGCCTATCACCATAAAAGCAGAACCAAGGTATAACACCCCAACCCCGAGAAGTCCCCAATCCTGTGACTTGGTTTCTATGCATATTGGGTAATAGGGAGCCATTGCTTAGGGGGGTGGAAACATGGATGATGCTAGATTCACTGGGGTTATTTNTTCAGCAACTGATTGCAGACTCCTTCAACACTTAAAAACATCAGTAGACTGTTTTCCACAGGCAGNGGTGTGCTGCATCCCACCCAACTAGATTGCTTGGTTTAGGGGTAGGCATGTCTCCATGCACCAACTATGAAGGATGATACCTTGTCTGCCCTGGCCCTGACCCACAGGGCTTCTGTTCCTCCTACTGAGCATCCAAGCAGGTCTTTTGCAGAGGCCTCTCCACAGCGCCCAGACAATGGAGATTCTAGGAGGAACGTGATCCCTGAGGAACGAACATCGAGACAGACAGAGGAGCAACAGGTCAGCAGCCCAGTGACCTTGATGGCAGCAGGCTGTCTGGGACTACGGGGAGAAGGCCAGCCACATGACAGGGGTCCAGCCTGCCAGCATGAGTCCACCCTGCCAGCATGGGTGCAAACTTTCCTGAAAGAAATGCCACCAAGCCCAGTCTCTCTATCGTGAGCCTCTGGCAATGACCTAGGGCAGAGAGGAGACAAGGTACCCAGTATGTCTGGATGCAGGACCTGCTTCATGCCCCAATTATGTCACTAATTCTGTGCCCTTAGAGAATTCCTTTCTCTGAGCCTCAATTTTCCTATCTATAAAATGGATTCATGATCTTCTCTTGGGTCCTGCCTAGCAGTATCATTGAACAATGGAACACTCACTTGGAAAGCAAAACAAACAAACAAACAAAAAAAACCCCCAATAACCTCTTTTCTTATTTCTAACCTTGCTCATTTCTATAGCTCATGAGTCAGAAAGACCTGGCAATCTGCAAAGCAACGACACACAGGTGATAACGCCATTGGGGTTCTGTCTGGCTCACAGCATTCCCTCCCACTTGTGGAGNATATGAAAAGCAGATCTGCCCAGGAGACAACCTGGACAACCGGAAAGGGTTCTCACAGCAGCTACCCAGCACCATGGAGGGTCAGAGAGATGCTTATCAGTCATCTGCTCTCTGTGAGCCTCAGTTTCCCAGTGTACAGAGCAAGACAACANATTCCTCATCAAAGGATTAATGTGAAGATAAAGATAGGCAAGATGTGCTAAGAGCCAAGCACAGGTCTGGGCTCGCTGCACACGAACGCTGTTCCTAGGGAGTGGCTATCCTTCCGAGGATAAAGCCTTTCCTCCCTGGGAAAGCAGCAGTGGCATCCGTCACAGCTTCTCTGGGTCTTCAGAATGAGACGAAATTAAAAACCAAGGCTTGAGCTAAGTTGTGCAGACAAGTTTCTTGGGAAAACTGAGTGTCTCCTTTCGTCACTAGACCCATGCAGGCACACTCCACTGTGCCAGGGTAGGCAGAGGGTACACAGTACTCACTTCAGGGAGAGGGAGTAGTCGTGCTTGCTGGTCTGGCTGTTCCGGACAAGGTAGCTACACTCCTTACAGAGTCGCAGCAAGTTCTCAGCATCACTTCTGCTGATGGCTCCGTGATACCATCTGGGGAGAGGACGAGAGGGGAGTCAGAACAGGGTGGGGACAGGGTCCCCAGAGTGACCTCCAAGGAGGCTCAGTGCCCTCAGAGGGCAGCTGCTGGCTCTAGCCTCCTGTGAGGAGGTTCAACAGCTGCTCTGCCTGTGTCTGGCACATGTCAGATTCTGAGGAGAAGAACGAACAAACCCCTGGGTCCCTTCCCATGGAGGGCTCACATTCCATACAGGCAGTCCAATGCCAGATACTCTGTGGTCATCAAGTTTTCCTGTGGTGACAGGTGCTAAGGAGATGAAAGTGAGGCTGGGTCACATGGCTGGGCTATTTTAGGCAGAGTGACCAGGAAAGCCTGTGGAAAGAAGGACGGATCAGTGCAGACCTGAGGAGGTGAGAAAGGAAGCCATGAAGAATGGCAGCCAGAAAGAGCCTGTTCTGGCAGTCCAGGGCACAAGAGTAGTTTGGAAAGGGTGATGGGGTCCTGAGGTGAACCAGGGCATTTCTTTCAATGTCCTAGAACATCTGGTAGGAAGCCTCATATGGGCAAAGTAGAGGGCAGCTCACTAACCTGAAAGAGACTGGCTGGACCCTGGTCCTGCAAAATGGTCCTGGCACTAGCTGGGCCAATGAGAATCCTACGTGAGCCAGAGAAGGAGAGGTTACATGTGGTGCAGGGGGCATATGGACCCACCTGGCCACAGGATGAGATGAAAACCATGTTCCTGTGACTCGGAAAGCTGGTGAGAAGATCTCAATGGGACAGCAAAGGCCTTCACTGAAAGGGAGGAGGGACCCCAAACCTCCTCTGTGTCTGTCTATGCTGGGTCCATGAAAGGGACGCTGCAGCAGCAGAAGTGACTGTGTAGCAGGATGCCAAGAGGTAGGGGAGAGAGACAGACAGACAGACAGACAAAGGGTGGGGAGAGAGGGAGAGAGAGAGAGAGAGAGAACACACAGAACCACAGGTTGGGGATGTTTAGGCTGCTATAATGAGAAACCTTCCAGGGATGCCAAGGCCCAAGGCAGTCATGGGGAGAAACAGCCAAACAAAAACAAAGTTGGCTTCACAAATAAGCGGTCACAGATCTGGTGAGACCAGGCTCAGGAGAGGTNGCCTGAGTGACATACCTCCAGCAAGCTGACAAAAGCATTTTATTAGGACTACAATTTCCAGCCAGTTGAAACTGAACAGTCCTCAGGGAAAGCAGAAAATGGTCCCTAGGGAATTGCTGCCCGCTGTCTGCCCTCCCCAAGCACAGGGACTGGAAGAAAGACAGAGAAGGACCTCCCAGGGGCCTTGTTAGGGGTAGTCCCTGGTGGCAAACAGGATAAGCTGCCAGGTCCTGTCCTGGCTACTTTATGTTGAAAGACAGGAGGGGCCAGGAGTAGAGGATCAAAAGGAGGGGCAAAGGGCACCAGATCAGTAGCCAGGAGACCAGCAGGCAGCCTGCCAGGAGGAGGCTGTAGACCACAGGCTGTCTTGGGTGGTCCGGCCTACTGTTGTTGGGTCTGAGCAAGGCACCACTTGGGAACACTCTGGAGCCTGTGGAGATGGCCAGCCAGGTCAGACTCAAGGGGTCAGGGAGACTCGATCACTGTCATTCACTCCATCCAACAGCAACTGGTTTCTTCAGTATTTACTCACTATACCCTTGATCTCATGGAGCTGACTCGGAGAGGGATAGAGAAGTTAGTCTGGACAGCACAAGTGTGCCACAGGAATACAAGAGCTGTGATGGGGCAGTGACTACTGTGGAGGGAGCTATCTTCTTTGGCATGAATGGTGACGAAAGCCCTGGAGAAGGACACTTAGCCTGAGAACCTGTCACCCAGGTCAACACTGCTAAGGACTCACCACATACAGAAGGAATGTTGCTGGTAACCATGCCAGCATTAGCTATCTCTCACCTTATGAAGACCTACTCTGCACTAACATCAGCGGTCTCTCAGTTTATTTGATTTATATATTTGGTTT
>LZPO01116969.1:567903-589961 GCA_001675575.1 Neotoma lepida
AAGAGTCCACAGTAGTAACGACAGGGATAACAATATCCACCACCTATCGAGCACTCAACAGCCCCAACCTTAGAGCCTAGTGACACCCTCATCCTACAGATGAGGAAACAGACAGACAACTTGTCACTCTACAGATGAGGAAACAGACAACTTGTCACTGAGAGCAAATAGTAGCTTTAAATGCAGACCATGGTCCCAGCACCTGATTCCTTCCTGAGCTCAGGGCTGGGTTCACCTGTTACCTGTTATCAGGATCGCTCAAGGCTAAGGGCTTGTGTGATTTGTAACCTTTCATCTGCAGACACCACAAGACTCTCATAGAGCCTGGGGAAAATGATTATTCCTCCTTCTGTAAGCCCAACAGCTGGGCACTTGAGGAAGTCAGTCCACAAGCCCAAGCTCCAGCCCCACTGTGTATGTTTGTACCACTGCCCACTGTAGACAATGAGGGAGTGAGACAGAACAAAGATAAGNCAGTGGTCACGCTCTCACAAGGCTGCCGGCAGTGGCTTCCTCCTCAGACAGGAAGGACAGACACACACTTTCAGTTTCTCAGAGGGAATTCAGTCACAGGCAGGAAGGGAGGAGGTCAGGTCAGCAGCCACACAAAAGTGTCCTCCTATGCAAACTGGCCTCATGTNGCTAAGACACAGGTGTCCGGCACACAAGAGGGACAAGCACACNAAGTATCTGCAGGCACACAGCTACTAGTGGAGCCCAACCTGGGAGAGCGTCTGCTGAGTGTGGCCAAGCCTGACTCAGCAACATCACAAACATCCCAGCACTCAGTGGGCACCAGGCACGGAGCTGGGTGGGGATCCAGCTGTGCACAGGGCAGGCAGGGCTTTGACCTCATGCAGCTTACAGTCTCCATCCCCAGGGTGATCTCTGACCTGCCAAGCAGAAGGGCAAGGCTACTCCCTGAATTCCACACAAGGTAAGAAGGCATTTGCAGGAACATGTCTATCAGCACAATTAAGAGAGGACCCAAAGCTACGACATGCTGATGCTTTTGTTTTCCTTTTTTTTAAGATTACTAAATGAACTCATTAACATGTCAGATAGAAAAACCAACCAGAGAAACCTGTCNCTCAGTAACATTTAGCCAACGAAGTGAGCGATCCCACAGCTCTCACTGAACCCCTCCCCCCTCCCCCGGTTGACCTGCTGTTCACGTGTATGTTAAACATTAATTTTGGCTGTTACTCATTACACAGCAAAAAGCTCCCCATACAAACACAATTGTTAATTTCCTCACAGGCCCAAGGCATTCTGGGAGACCATGAAGGAGACTGGAGGCTTTCTGGGACTGAGGGATGCCTGTTGTGTGTCAGCCTGTGACCAGGTCTGAGACTCCCNGTGGGACTCTGCAGACTCTGGGCCTGCTTACTCTGAGCCCCCGAGGAGGCACACCTTTTCCGGATGAAGCCAATGTGACAGTGTCGGGGACAAGCACTTTTCAGATGGACCCAGATCACTGCTATGTGACTGCTGCCNCGCCACTTACAACTCAGTGTTGTCATTTACATTGTTGCAGTGAAACAGCACCTACCTGGCAGGGCTTTATAGGGTTAATTTAANCCAGGTCTGTAATTGCTGCTCAATAAAAGCTAGCTTCCTGTTCCTTCCTCCTCCTCCATTTATCATACCCAGGTCCTTTAAATCAGCCAACTGAGCTGGCTCAGATGACTCCCAACTATTTAGGAAACAGCCATACCTAAAACGTCACTTTCCCTTTCTCTGTCCTTTTGGATGCCCTTCAGAATGTTGAGACAGTGTCAGAACTTCAGAAGGGCCACCTATGGAGAGCTGGCACAGCACATGAGAGTGACAAGTATGTTATCTGGTTGTTCCAGAACAGACCAGCAATGGAATGTGACAGGAGGCCCAGCCCAATCCGGGAGGGTGACAAGGGGCTGTCATGTTAGGGAAGGCTCCCTGGAAGGGCTGCCATTGNTGTCACCTGAGAAGAGCTGTGATATCCCCTCCCTGGCTCCCTCAGCCCCACACCTAAGCACAAGATGTAATCAGTAAACTGGAGGTTCTCCACAAGGGGTCCCCCTGAGAACTTGTGAGTTCTCACATCTCACCACACTTAGGACTCAGGTGGCTACTGGTGCTGTGACACTTTCTGCAGTGGCTTATGTGCAACTCAAGTTGAAAATGCCTATTCTAGGAAGACCAAGCACATCACTTCTAGAACAGGGAAGGGCAGAACAAGGAGTGAGGGCTGGGTAGTGCCAGCTGACACTCAAGCGGAAGGTTAGGGTCCTGTAGAACTGCTCTCCTGCTCTCCAGGTTACCTGTCCCTGCTTCCCATTGCCAGCCTAACTAGGAATGAGGTTGTAAATGAGGCCTCTTCATGCAGCACTGTTTTTATATTAAGCTTTATTTAATTTAGCAAGCCATCCTGAACTCCAGTAATAAACCTCACAGGCACAACCCTTNAGGGCTCACAATGGCTTTTCTTTTTAAAGATCATTTACTTATTATGTATACAGTGTTCTGTCCGCATGTTTGCCTGCACGCCAGAAGGCGCCATCAGATTTTATTATATATAGCTGATTGTAAGCNGCCATGTGGTTTCTGGGAATTGAACTCAGGACCTCTGGAAGGGCAGTCAATGCTCTTAACCTCTAAGCCATCTCTCCAGCCCTTTTTCTTTTTCTTTTCCCTGAGACAGGGTTTCTCTGTCCTGGAACTCACTCTGTAGACCAGTCTGGCCTCAAACTCAGAGAGAGATCTGCCTGCCTCTGCCTTCTTAGTGCTGGGATTAAAGGTGTGCACCACCACCGCCTGGCTGACACAATGTCTTTTCATCCAGAGATTTTCCTGGATCTTTAGAAGCTCATGTTGCAAGACCATTACCTCTCTTTAGATGGGAAACCTGAGNGCCGTGGAGATGAGCGTCCTGCCTGAGGTCTAAGCTGATGAATGGCTGAGCCGGCAGGCAAACATGGGACTGTCTCATTCCTGCCCATTGGTCTTAACGGATGAAACACATTGTCCTAAACTTTCAAGGGCAGACCAACATGCCAAGGAGCTGGTATGGGGCACAGACAAGAGCCCCAAATAACCACTGAGTGATATGCCCATCTGAGTCATGTGTCTGTTTTCCTTCTCTGCCTTTGGTGGAGCCCAGGGCACTGTCTGTGAAGTACCTTGAAGGGAGACAATCTTGGGATGGTGAGTCACAAATGAAGTGAGTGTCTCTCAAAGGCCCAGTAGGGCCTTCTCAGGCTCTACATACACCACACTATCAAGTGCTCTGATTATTTCTCAGACCCNCCTGCAGATCTCCCACATCCACAGATGGCCTGACTGGCTCTGCCACATGATCATTTATGGTTCTCTTCCCCTCTGCCTCAGTTTCTCCATGACAGAGGGAGTAGGACTGTACAGTATGCAGGGCCCTCCTTGTGTTAGAAGGTGGAATCCTAGCCTGGAGCTATCCTGGTANCTCATGCTGCTATGTGAGGCTGGAGTTGCAGCAGGTACAGGTCCCCAGACATAATTTATGTGACACGGGGGAGGCTCAGGTACAGGCCCTGCAGTTAGACTCGGCTTTGCTGCTGACCAGGCAGGGGCCCCTCTGTTTCCATCCCTAAAAGAAGGAAACTAACCATGCAAAGGGTGGTCACAAGGACACAATGAAACAATGCATGCTGAAGGTGAGCAGTTGATACTGGCAGTGAGCTCNCATTTTCCAGATGGGAGGCTTTGCAAGTTCACCAAGGTTTCANCAGGGCTGTTGGGATCCTTTGCCAGTGAGGTAGTCAGAATCCCCAGAACAGGTACAATCCCTTCAGAGGTCTGACAGCAGCAGGTGCCTGCCATCCAAGCTGAGTGCTTCCTCATTCCCAATCCTTGGTCCTAGTCACAGGCCAAGTTCTGCGCAGAACCTGTTCGTCTTGCAAGCTTCACTACCTTAAAACATTTGAAAGGAAAGGAGTACCAAGGGCTCGCTAAACAACTGGTGAGATTTCTTGTCTAACTCCCTAAGTCCTATGCACTGCAGAATTCTGAGTGAAGGAAAGATTGTCATTCCAGGGAGCTAGGGCTACCACATCCTCTCACAACACCCTCTTCACAGANGCAGAACAACCATGGAATCTTCCTGTGGTTTAAGTTCCCAGTGAGACATGGACAAGAGGATCCGTCTCTGTCTGTCTGTCTGTCTGTCTCTCTCTCTCTCTCTCACATACACACAGAGCATGCTGGGTCTTGGCTGAAAAGGGCCTCTTGTCACCAGCTCAGAGCAGGGCAGCATCCTGCAGGCTATAAAGTGCCCCTGTTCTACAGACTGAGACCTGCAGTCTCCCTGCCTGTTCTCATTGGCATGCTGGGGTTCCAGGGGAGTGGGCATGTGCCCAGAAATGCCTACAGTCCACACTGCTGCTGCAGAGTGAGTCTCTGCCACCCACCTTCCTCACTGCAGCTGCTACAGCAGCCTCTGAGGCAGGAAAATATATCTATACAATCAAGTTCCTCCAAAATGCCTACCACCTCTGGATTCTAGTCTGGGTGTCCCCCTCCAAGGGCCCAGTTGTATGCCTTTTGGGAATCTGAAGGCATGNTAAGGCGTCCCCACTCAGGTTTCTCCAACCAGGCTGAGCACACAGAGTTAGAGTTACGAAAGTAGAGCAGTGAAGAGAGGAAGGGGTGGTTGTGCTCAGCAAACTTCTTCTCACACAGCTGCTCCCTAGCAAGCTCAAGACCTGAAAAAAACTGGGGTTGTTTCTTTCACCACAGTAAGGACAGGCCCTAGGAACACGGAAAGGCCCTAGGAGCACTGCCAGTCCCTCAACACTCCAGGAACTCACTGAAGCATGAGTGCACACACTTGCATGTGCATACCTGTATACGCACACAACATGTAACAGCCACCGAGTAGAAAACTGTGCCCTTCATTCCAAACAGCCACACTTCAGGGCTGGCAAATGGGACCATGATGACACTCAGCAATCCAATCAAGTTACCACAAAGTATCATTATTGCCTGAGAAACAGCCTACTGGCCTCTACCCATTGCTGCCTGAAGAGAGGAAAGAGATTAGAGGCTGGTGTTCACTGCACCCCCAAGCCCACCTCTTCCTTCACCCCAGGAAACAGGTAAGGGAGCCCAGAGCTGTCTGGGACAAGCACAGCCAGCATCTGCTCTGGAGTAGGGCATGTAAAGCCATGAGACTTGATGAGGGAAGGCAGGGCAAGAATTTGAATGACAGTGACACTAGAGATAATAAACCAGTGACCCAAACCAAGACCAGAATGGATACTTTCAGGTCCTGAAACTACTGCCAACCAGCTCTATCTGAGGCCTTTTGTGAACAACTACAGGTAGAGAAGTTCTAAAACCATCTCCAAGCATGAGTGGGCAGGTTCCAGACAGACAGCCTTCTGAGAGATGATGTTCTCCGCGTTGAGTGTATCTCACTCGTACTTCAATACAGATCACCTAGGATCTGGCAAAACAGACTCCCAACTGTGTATGTCTGGTATAAGGCCCGAGACAATGATGCCTGCTGTGTGTGTGATTGTGCGCGCGCGTGTTCATACACACGCACNCACCAAGGCACGTACGTGGAATCAGGGAGCAACTTGCAAGAGTTCTCTTTTCCATTATGTGGGTCCCAGGGACTGAACTGTAGTCACTAGGCTTGGTGGCAGGCACCTTTACTCACTGAGCCACCCCACTGGCCCACGATGCTGGGTTTCTGAGCAGCTCATGAGCAATGCCAACACTGCTGGTCACAGATCATGCCAAAGAGTGAGGTGTCACAGACCAGACGAGAGCATCACAAGCGACAACAGCCCTCAAGGTCCCTATGAGGTAGGGTTAGGGAACCCTAACACCTACCTGTGGCGTTGACTCATGCATGGGCATATGGTGCCCTCTTTCAGGCCTTCCAATCAAGTCAGTGTTTGCAAAGAGCTATGGAAGGCACAAACTCCTCCCACTCTTATTGGAACCTGCCCCCTTGGGTTCCCTTGAGTCTACAGAAGCAGTTCTGTGATGGTATGAGAAGCCTGACAGGCCTAGAGGGCAGGAAGGATGTCTGTAGAATGCGTGACTAAGTACCAGGGTGGTGCTCACAGGGACAAGGCTATTTGAGTAGGGTGTTGTGATGGGCACTTCAGGAGTACTGGGGTGTGTGCAGGGCATGTCATATACCCTGGGAACAATGTAGGGCACGTGCTAAAATGCCTAGAACATCAATTGAGGGACCTAAGAAGAGAAACAGAGTCTAGCTGTGTGTAAGAAAAAACACCAAACAAAACTCTCCTTCCACAACTTCACTGTGGTAGGCTGAATCAGTCTCCCCATGCCTCTCTTTTTCGTGTCTAAACTCTTACATGAAGCCAAGTGGCTGGGCATCTGGTTTACACTTTTTAATGTTACACAAAAGTGTTTCCCTTGGTTGCTATAAACTCACTCTAAACCTCACTTCCTCTTGACTCTACAATATTCCACCACAAGGATGCACAAAATTCCTCTCAACAATGCCTGTGCCAGACATCCCAGGGGCCCCAATTTCTCATGACTATAAACTGTCTTTTTTCAATTTTAGACCATCAGCGTCAGCATCCAGTCTCAGGAGTGGGCCTGAAATCAAAGGGCATGACATGTGTTTCTGACTTGTGACATGTGGCCACACCACTCTGTAGAAGGGCTGCTGCAGTGGAGTCACTTGGATTCTGGGAAACCAGGCGAGGGGAGCCTGGACTCTGAGTGGGCTCACGCCACAGCTACAGATGGGAAACCCAGCCCCCNAAGCTGTGCAGGACCAAATGAGACCCAAGGGACCAGAAACCCACAGTGCCAGACTGGAGTTTCTCTTTGGCTTGCCCTCTTCTCCCTCAGGAACCTGTATCATCTTTGAAGGGCCACTGGGTACCAGGAAAAAGAACAGCCCAACTCAACTGGTGTTCGCCCGGCCAGGCTGGACCCACTTGTATTTTATTTACTTTAGCTAATACTGAAAGCTCTTCAGCAATTGCCTCCCAATCAGGGACATTGCTTATCTACCTGCCAGGGCGGGGATGGTGACCCGGTTCCACTCCCAAGGCTGGTCGTACTCATCGGCGGGCCTGTCATCATCCTGGGGCAGCTTGCTCTCCCGCAGCCGAAGGCTCANGGTACTCTCCGAGTCTGAGTCCACATTCTGGCCTTCCGGCTCATAAGGGGTGTCATACAACTGGATGCCTTTGTGTTGGGACCGGACACTCTCTTGCCTCTGGAATTCTGCAGGCAAAAAGGAAAGAAGCAGAGACGTCANAGTTGTGCAGTCCCTAACCAGGAAACAGGTCTGATGTCTTCTCAGTTCTCTGGGTGAGGGCCTGCTTCCCAAGACCATATAACCGACAACCTAACAACAGCTCTCTCCACTGTCTTATCTGTCTTCAAGGGCAGGGGCCAGTTGTGTATTCTGGCTCTGTCTAGCCCTCTTACATGACAGTCTCCACTGGAGCCTTTCAATCCCATTCCCACAGAGCCACATGGGGCCAAATGACCCTCCCACCCAGCTCATTGATTAAAGAGCCAACATTTGAAGATTCTCTTGGAGAGGACCTGGCCAGGCTACTCTTCAACCCCGTGAAGCTGAGTGATGCCTCCCTGCAATTCTATACTCCAGAGCCCACTCATCGAGCCCAACTGAATATGCTGGGGATTTGGAAGGTGTGAGAACAAGAGGTGGCTTCTTCTGGGGAGAGTGACATGGATGACCTGACTTGTCATCTCTGACAGCAGACACACATTTCAGTTGCTTATCCAGAAAGAGAACAGGGTTACCATGACGCTGCTGGGATTCTGAACTCAGGCCTTCCTGGCCAAGCACGGAAACTTGACTGGCTTCTAGACTGTAAACACCTGCTGTTTATACAGGACCTTTGCTGTTTAGGGTTCTCTGGGGGAGGCTGCTATTTGGAGCCAACACACTTACATCCTCATGACACTGACTTGAGGGTAAGGGAAGCCGGGCACGGAGGCCTGGATGGGGTANGGCAGGAGAAAAGAGCTTGCATTTGAAATGACGGCTCTGCTAAGTGGAAGCAGAAAAGGATGGCATCCCCTGAGGTAGGACCAGGGTGAGCCAAGGCCCCATCATGTAAAGAACAAGCTCACAGTTTGTTTTTCTTTTTGAAGGTCTCACAATGTAGCCCATGGAACTTTTATGTGGTCCAGACTAACCTTGAATTCATGATTCCTCTGCCTCAACCTCCCCAGTGTTTGGAGTATAGGCAAGGGCCACCACATTTGGCTCCAACTTTAGGTTTTTTTTTTGTTTTGTTTTTTTTCTGGTTTTTCCAGATAGGGTTTCTCTGTGTAGCTTTGGTGCCTTTCCTGGAACTCACTGGGTAGCCCAGGCTGGCCTCAAACTCACAGAGATCCACCTGACTCTGCCTCCCGAGTGCTGGGATTAAAGGCGTGAGCCACCACCGCCCGGCCAACTTTAGTTTTTTATTGTATGTAACAACGTATGTAAAACCTCTCCATCTTAGCCATTGGTACCTGGATAGTTCAGTGGCATTCAGTACAAGCACCCTTGTGCAGGCATCATCACCATCCATCCCTAAAACTTTCTCATCATCTCAAACTAAAACTCTGCACCCATTAAACAGGGCTCCTCCTCTTCCCTCTCCCCAGGCCTTAGTCTATCCCACCTCTCTCATTCTGACTACTCTGGCCGGCTACTTCCAGCAGGGGAGGCGGCATCTGTCCTTCTGTGGCTGGCTTACTGCACACGGCATTGCGTTTCCAAGGCAGGCCCATGTGGCTGAACCTCACTTGTCTTCAAGGCTAAGTAATGTCTCATGATGTGGACATTTGCTGTCCCCTTGTGCTGTGGTCCCAGGTTCAAGGAGTGAGTGGCAGTACGGCTGACTACAAAAGGTGAAGGAGGCAAGGATGTGCTTCAAGGTGTGTGTGACACACTTTCCAAACCAGAGGTTGGATGCATACACGGCAAAGGCCACAGGCCTGGCAGGACAGTTGCTGGAACACATGTGAATGACGGGTGCCTTCCCAAGCAAGAGCACTTCTGATCTCTGCTCTAGAAGCCAAGACCACCTCACCGAGAAAACAAAGCCCTTCCTCCTGTGCCCTGATGAAACAGGCCAATGAATGGACACTGCCCTTCAGGCCTGCATTAACTCTTATGCCAGTATTTACCAAACTTTATCAAGTCCCACAGGACTTTATGGCTCTGGCTTCCAGGACATTGCTGTATTTGTTGTTAAATTTATTTTAAAAAGGAAGTTTCTGTAGATATCCCAGAAGCAGTTATCTTGCCCCAAACAGCTTCTAAACACACAAAGACTGAATGACAGACAAGCCCACTAGACTGGCACCACTGCGGTGTCATGTAGACGGAGCCCAAGGNTAGCTTTCTCTCCGTGGAANAGAGGGATTTACAAGTGTTAGACAGCTGGTGGGGATGCTGGCACAAACTGCTAAAAGCAAGAATTTTCATTCTCTAGAAAGGGAGAGAACAAGAGGGAAAAACCCTGACTGTGGTTTGTAACCATGTAAAGATATCTCCCAAGAGATGTCCCCATACTTTGGTAAAATGTGGCTTTTACTGGGTTCTGTGGGAACTGTGCTTCCCTTTGTCACATAGAGGGGAAGGGCACCAAGTACGACTTTGTAAGTCCCTTCATGAACCCAATTATCTCGGCTACTTACTGCTTTGTGGGGGTCCTTGACATCTCCCTATTGGTTCTGAGGACACAAGAGCCTGGGGGCACTGGGTCGCATCTGATAAAGCTGACCTGGGAAAACCACCTCTTCTTCACTCACCCACGAGGCCGTTGTCAACTGCCACTTACTTACTCTAAGGCAGTGAGTGGTTCTCAACCTTCCTAATGCTGGGACCTTTAATACACAGTTCCTCATGTTGTGGTGACCTCCAACCATAAAATTATTTTCATTGCTACTTCATAATTGCAATTTTGCTACTGTTATGAATCGTAAATACCTGTGTTTTCCAATGGTCTTAGGCGACCCCTGTGAAAGGATTGTTCAAGCCCTGCCCCCTAAAGTGGTCATGACCCACAGGTTGAGAACTGCTGCCCTAAGGGCATAAAGCAGCACACAGATGCGTTTCTGAGGGAAGCACCTTGCTCCCTCCCTCCAGAAACTACTGCAGANTTCAAGTGAATGGGGGGAGGTAGATGAACAAGAACTGATAGCCAGATGCCATTCATTCTATACCCCAAATTCCCATTAATTGTTCAAATCCCGGATACCAGGGATGAAGTGCCTGGGAATGCCACTTGCATACAGCTTAGTGTCAAGCAACACTGAGAAGAAACAGGCATGCTACATAAACACCAGCCTAAAAGGAAAATGTGCNGAGAACAGATTAGCTGTTCAATCAGAGGGACTTGCCCGACACCTCTCATGCAGGATTGATTGTTCCAGGAGCATCGACTCCTTGCAAAAGCTGGGTGTATAATGGCAGCTATGGCTGTCAGGATGCCACTGTGGTCATTAAAACCAGCTTCCCTCTGTAGTACACGATGGATTTAAATTTTCATTAGGGCTCAACAGTAGGGAATAGTTAAGTAAATTACGGCATGTTAACTGGATGGAATACTAAGCAGTCATTAAAATGACAAACAGGAAGATAATGTAGCTACATGGGAACATGCACATGAAATTATGTTGAGCTAAAAAGTAAAATACAGAAATGTCTGTGTGTTGAGAGCCAGAGTATAACTGAACTTCCTAAACNATTCCTGGCAAGGTGAACACCTGCAAAGGGAATTCTGCTCCCTGCTTAGGAATTGCTCATAATGAACACTGCACATTTTACCCATAACATCTAAACTGAGATGACAGTAATGTCCCAAATATAGACACACAGGAATAAAGAGCTAAAAAACCTACAAAGGAAAGGAAATAGCTGCGGTGGAGAGGGACGAGACCACCACTTAATTGGTTTTCAAAGTTGTTGTGAATGACAAATAAAGATGCTAGTAACTAAGGCAGGACTACGTGAGAGCTGACAACGATGCATTAAGCAGAAAGGCTGGGCTGTGTGTCTCAGAAGCAGCCACCAGCCCAAGTCCCTGGGAATGGGGAGCACAGGGAGCAGTTCCTCTCCTGAGACGCTGCCAAGAGCGCCAGCAAGTCAAGGGCCACTGGGCAGGCCACCTGGCAGGACGTTGCATTTCCTGCCTAATGACCATGGCACAGCCCCTTTATTAGCCGGGCCCACTGGTGACAGTCCCCAGAGGATCTAATAGGGGAGTCGGTGCCCATATGTTCTAAGCCACAAGTTATCTAGACATCACCATGCACTCCTTAAAGGAAAATGACCTTCAACATTGGGTGGCAGGCTGTGATTTCATGCCTGGTAGGCAGCAAGCAGAAACATTAAATTGACAGTGTGGGGATTTCTCTTGACCTCTGGAATAGAGAAGTTTTCAAGTAGATGAGAAAAAAAAAACAAAAACGAAAAGGATCACATCCTCCATTCCACAGAACCAGAGATTGTTAGTTTGGAAAAGATCCTAAGAACTCACCTGTAGCATTTACCAGCAGGGTCACAACTGATAATCAAGGAAGGGAGAAAGGCAACCAGGACAGGCTGAGCTTGCTGCAAACCAGAAGTCTCCTGGAGTGGATGTGACGGTTGTGTGTGGGGGTGTGTGTGTTAGATCTGGGGTCTGACAGACGAGAAACAAGCTATACTTTGCCCTGTACTTACCACCTCTGCTCCCCACCTTTAAAAATAAAACTGTTTTAAAGCAGTTCTAGGTTTGCAAAAAGCTGCACAGAAGATGGAGCGATATCCCATGTACCCTGTGCCCTTAATCACACACAGCCTTCCCCATCATGAGCACACCCCACCACAGTGGCTTGTTACAGCTGACAAACCTACACTGATGTCACACCATCATCAGGCAAAGGTCATAGCGTATGTATGTGAGGGTCACCCCTGGTGGTGGACTGTGGTGGATTCAGACAGACGTACAACGGCATGTGTNTACCATCACTGCAGCATGCAAGGTGTTTCCACAGACACTGAATTATCTGCTTTCTGCCTGCTCTTGGCTCTTTCCTCCAACTTCTGCCAACCTATCCTTCCCCATTTCCATAATTTTACCTTTTCCAGAATGACATATGGCTGGAATCAGGCTGTATGCCGACTCCTCAGATCAGCTTCTCCCTCTAAAACACATTTTAATTTCCTTTATGTCTTTTTCCCCCTTTGATAGCTCAATTATAGCTTGTCTCTTTAAAAAAAGGATGTGTGTGTGTGTGTGTGTGTGTGTGTGTGTGTGTATGTGTGTGTGCAAGCGTGTACACATGAGTGCAGTTGCCTGGAGGTCAGAAGAGGGTACTGGGTCCTCTAGAGCTGGAGTTACAGGCAGTTGTGAGCTACCAGATGTGGGTGCTGGGAACTAAACTCGGGTCCTCTGCACAAGCAGCAAGCGCTCTTAGCTGCTGAGTCATCTCTCCAGCCCTCTCACTTCTTAGTAGTATGTCAGCGATACTCCACTGTCTAGGTGTTCTAGACTTCATCCAGTTCCCTACTAAAGGATATTTTGCCTGCTTCTGGGCTGGGGCAATTATAAATAAAGTTTTAAATATTCTTGTGCAACTTCTCTGGGTAAGTACTAGGTAATATGATTTCTAGACTGTGAGAATATGTTTACTTTTCGGGAAAACTGCCAAACTGTCTTCCAATCCAAAGCAGCTATAGCACTTTGTACTATCACCCAGACTTCTGATGCACCTATCTTCCTTTTCGCTTGGATGCTACTGAAGGGCTGAAGAAGCCAAGGTTACAGAGATACTCCAACGAAGAAAGGGAGAAGACAAGAGGGGGAAGAAGGTGGCACCGGGACAGGCCAAGCTGGGTGCAGACAGGAGCTGCATGGAAACAGTTAATCTTGATGTGTAACCTCAACAGCTATGTTAACTTAGGTGATGAACAGATCTGCTCATCTTTTCTATATAGATTTTGATTTCTAGAAGTCTTGATACATACATTTCTTTCCAATACAGGCAGCCTTTAATTTGTGTAACGACGCAATTTTTAGCTGGGACAATCTGTGAAGGCCTTGAAGAATTCAGACCTGGGATCATGCACAACGGTGTGGCAGAGAAAATGGGCACAGGTTACAGGAGACAAGCCCAGGGGACTGGAGTCTGCCGACATGCAAGGGTAGACGAAGCTGAAGGAAGAAGGTGGAATGGCTTCTGGGGGGCCTCAAGTACTAAGTTCAGCACCTGAGAGTAGACACTTCCTGGAGCCTCTGGACAAGGTGGGCTGGGTGGGGTGGCACAGGTGTGCATGGTGGGCTGGGTGGGGTGGCACAGGTGTGCATGGTGGGCTGGGTGGGGTGGCACAGGTGTGCATGGTGGGCTGGGTCAGGTGTGCATGGTGTGTTGACCTGTCTCTTATACACATCTAGATGTGTATAAGAGACAGGTGGGGTGGCACAGGTGTGTATGGTGGGCTGGGTGGGGTGGCACAGGTGTGCAGCAGCCTCCCTGGGAACGGCAGTGCTGGCAGCAGCTCTCACCTCTAACCTTTCCACCCAGGCCTTTCTGAGAATCCACAGCAATTCTCAAGTCACAGGATAGCAGAGCTCAGTGGGGACAGGGTCCTTAGAGGTTTCCACCCCCAAGTCTCAGCCTAAGAAACCTTTCCTCTTGNAGACCACATCACCAGTATTCCCACCATTTGACCTCTCTTCCAGGCTGTGTAGCCACGGGGACACCAGGCCTGAGATGCTGGGACTGTAGGTGGGTGAGACTGAGTCTCAGGTGAGGTTAAGAAAGGCTGCATTACTAGAATGGTGTAGCTGCTATGGACCAAGCTACCCCACAAGGAGCCCCTGGAGAGAGGAAAACCTTGGGTCTGGGAGTGGGGAGGTCAACCACTTAGGCTGGAAGACAAAAGCCACCACCAGACTGCTTGGAATGACAAAGGACGTGTTCCAGCACTTGCCTGACCTGAGGCAAGCTGCCTGCCTCAGCTTCCTCATCACTGTGTGAGACAAGTGCACCGGTTTAGGAAAGATGTCGTGAGCGTAATGAAGCTACACGTGTCAAACGATGCCTGGTGCAAAGAAAGCACCCTAGGAGTGTCACTGTTTCAGTTACCTGAGGCTCCTTTGGAACCCCACAAGACCTCTTCTCTGAGACTGCCCTTCCCCCCATAGTCTCTGCGACCTGCTTGCTCCAACTGGACAGGTGAGTCCTCCTACGGACGCTTTAAAGGACTTCACAGCAATCTCTGAACCCGTTTCTATTTCCGACTCCACAACCTCCCACTTCAGCAGCTACTTTAGTGGTCTGACACCCCACGTGGGAGCCAAGCTCTGTGGTACTGCCGTGAGCGATGTGAAACACACACACAGGGAAGTCTCAGTGTGTCCAATCCTCACAGTGCACACATGGGGGATCTGAGGCCTAGAGAAAACAGGAAAGAGGCCTGAAGACCTGTACTCCTGGACCAGGGTTCTTCCCGTCTCTCCCAGATGCTTTCTGACATCTCTTTCATCAACTTGTCTTGTTCTAATCTCTGGGAAGCATGGCAACCTTTGAGGTGATAAAAGCACATCCAGCACCTCGACCAAGTGAGGAGCTCCACGTGAGCGGCGGGCGGCTGTTCCTAATTAGACACACAGCCGAAACCCAGCCTGGTGCCAGGGTACCACATCAAAGGGATAGAAGCATCCTCCTCATCTGAACTGTGTAACACCTGCCAGACAAAGACCCTCCCTCCTAACTGAGGCACTTGCCCAGGTGCTTCGAGTTCAGGTGTTCCTTGGAGGCTGCAGGTGAGCAGCTTGGTCTTTTGGGGTATGAGTCAGATAGGGCAGACCAGCTCAGAGGCAGGACCTGGAGACAATCTGACCCTATGCATAGATCCCACCTGTATCCTCCTCCTCTATCTAGTTCTATTTCCAGAGTTGCAAACAGCCAGGAAGCTGAAAACTAATTAAGACTTCTTTCGGCATCTCTTTCATAGGTGTGCACAGAAATACCCAACCAGCAGAGGCTGGGCTTTGCAAAGTAGGGGTGTGGACCCAGAACAATAATTTCCATGTATTCGGCAAGCCTATACTTGTTCTTTTGTGTTCATTCCTGGGAAGACAAAACAGCTCAGTCTGAAGCCAGGAGGAGGTCCAGTTTGCTCCCATTCCTTGGTTAGCTGTCTAGTGACAGGGCCTTCTCTTGAGCCCCTCTGGCCTGAAGTACCAGAGAGTAGACAAAGTCTGTGTACCAACATGCCTCCCCTGATTTACAAGCCCACTTGAGCCTCACCACAGGGCTCACTGTGTTTTGTGTCATTTCTGCTGTGTCCTTGGAGCCCAGGCCATCAATCTGCATCATCTAGTGACTGACTGCCTTTTGGAGGGGGGGGATGGCATGCTATGGTGCCTTCCCCTGTAGAGACTCACTGGGGAGAAGGGAAATGAGAGGGTGGGTTTCCTTTTAGAGGGGCCACTGTTCTTTTAAGATTTGTGTGTGTGTTCGTGCATGTGTGTGCATGTCTGCCTACCTGCATGCATGAGTGTATGTGCATATGATGTGTTTGGGGGTAAATACACAGAAGAGGGTGTTGGATGTCTCTGAGTTAAGAGTTACAAGAGTCTGTGGAATGCCAGAGGTGTTGCATGGGTACTGGGATCCAAACTCTAGTCCTCATGATTGTGCACCGAAAATTCAACTGGTGAGCCATCGGCCCAGCCAACACATCTATTCAAAGTCTATTGCGAGCTCACAGACAAGCGATGAGCCTGCCTTTCTTCTCCAAGCACTCACTGCCGCCCCATTATGCACAACACCAGCCCCTACACCAGAAAGGTATTAAGACAGAGCTCTTGGTGAACTCATGGTTCAGCAGGAGAATCAAGAATCGCCATCTACCATTGATCTAATCTAATAATGGTTACTTGCTTCTTTTAGCACCTGCTATTTATTATGCCTGGTACTGTCCTGGGAGCTGGGAGCNAAGTGTTCTTCATCCCAAGACCCAGAGAAGATTAATACATGTCCAAACTAAAAATTCAAACCCAAAACCTTTTGAGTGCTGACATGACCTCACAAGTAGGAAACTCCACACTGGGCCTCATGTTATATATAGGCTGCAGTCAAAATGCAGGCAAGCTGAAATATCATATACAACTATCTTCAGGCTATTGCCAGTGGCTGTGTATAACATACATAACTTTCATGTTTACACTTGGGTCCCAATACATGGAAAAGTCCAGAACACATCCCAAATCCCAAAACTTTCCAGTCTCAAGTATTTTCAATACTCAACCTCTACTGCACTGTATAAAATCAGACAGATACAAGATACAAGGTCCAGAGTCAGGTTGGTGGGTTGCCAGCATCCTCAGGCCAAACCTAAGAGGGTGAGCTGAGCATTCCCAGGCTCCCCGTGCTGCAGAAAAGAGGCCAGGGCCCAGCAGAGACTCATCGGTCTTTGCAAATGGAGCCAGACACAATTCCCTCAGGACTGTCCTGGTGCAGAGGGCCTGTGCCCCTCTGGGGCAATCTTCCAGTCTGCTGAGCACAATGAAGTCTGGCTTCCAGAGGTCGACCTAGGACCACTCTAATGTGATTAAGCCATGGGGGATAGATAGTCTTTAATGCCAGACCAGTCAGAGCTACAGCCCTCACCCTTCTGAGCAGGTCCTCACATGTCCTCAACGAGGCTCAAAGCCAGCTTGGAGGAGCCACCAGACTCTCCTGAACTGACTAGTCTATAGCTTAAACTGTGGTGTAGTAGGGCTAAGTGTGGAAGACAATGTGCAATTATACAGTAATGCCACTGAGTACTGGGTACTAGGTCTGTTGTATATCCAGTTTCTATTTTTTTTTTCTTTCCTTTTTTTGGAGCTGAGGACAGAAGCCAGGGCCTACCACTGAGCTAAATCCCCAACCCCCAGTTTCTCTTTTAATTCTGACAACTAGAAGGTAGTAACTCACAGACCTGGCCATTTTGCCATGGCCATGGAGTGAGGGATAGGTAGAGGCAGCCTGGCTCCAGAGCTCACACTCTCAACACTTGGCCATCTGTATGACCTTCCAGCCAGTCAGTGTTACCCCTATTCCACTAGGCACAAAAAGAACATGAACTGAGGTCAGCAAAGGTCATAAGCCCTGGAAGGGCTAGGTCCTGCCAAGCTGAGTGACCGGGCAAGCTACTTCCCTGCCTCTGGCTGACAGTCTATCAGTCAAGGTGACTAGGGCTATCTCAATGGGTCCCACCCAGCCCTGAGGACTATCTGGCCAGGCCATATGCAGGTGCCTACAGACATCATTAGGGTCAGTCTTTGAGGAAAGTAAGGGCAGTGTCCTAGGCAGATGGCTACCAGGGAGCCATCCAGCACCTTCTGGATGCTACTACATAGGCAGTCAACGCCCCAACCCCCCAGAGTCCTATAGCCCTAAGCTGGAAACCACGAACGAACTGACAGCAGGCACAGAGGCCCCTTCCCAGGGCTGCCAGGAACCTTTTCTGGCTGGTGATCTCCATCACCTAACTGAGGCACCCCGCCAGGCTTCCCAGGCACACTGGGCAAACCCCAACTGTCCAGAGGCTCCTTAATCGGTCACTGCCTCATGCTGAGGGAACGCTGCTGGCATCATGCCCCACGCCCAGTGCAGCTGTCCAGTGGAAGCGACCTGGTGAGACCTGGCAAAAACTCTGCCCAGCTTTCCTCATGAGATAGGTATTAGTCCCTCCCGGGACTGACAAGACAACCCTAGCCTTCTGGACAGAGGCAGTGAAGCTGCTGGCCCAGGACCAGCCTGGCCCCTCTGCTCACNGGCTATGGAACCATGTGCCCAGTCCTCTGGAGTTGAGATTCCTCTCAGGCGAGACAAGAAGGTTGAAGAGATGATCTCTGGAGCCCCTCAGCCTGGTTTCTCAGGATACCCTGGAAGCTCATATAGCACTTTCTTTTCTCGAGCCGTGGCTTCAGCCCAGGAGACCGCCAGCCGATCTAGTGAGGATCCTCACCCAGCTCAAGAATGATGCCAGCCAAGTTTCAAGCCAAACCTAGCAAAAGGACAGGCTGCAGGGAGTTCCTTGTTCTACACAGCACTCCACAGTTCAGAACACCCTCTGTACTGCTGGATTCTTACAGCCCTCAACTACAGAAGGATGCTGGCAAGCCAAGTTGCCATGTGCACTTATTGTGGAATGGGGAAATCAGAAAGAAAAAAACTTTCCAAAGTCACGGTGAGGTCCGTTCCTGAGTAAGGGGTTTAGTATCCTTCCCTTAGCTCCTCCAGCTCTGCTGTCACCGCTTGTATTTCTCAGTGTCACAGCACAATAGAACCAGTAAGGAGAGGGGGACCAGGAAGGTGGACTGGAGAGCCAGGAACCTGAAAGCTGCCATTGCCCAGGCTATTCCAGTGGGCTCCTTCCAGCCACAGCCCTTACAGACCACTCCACGTACACAGCCATCCTAAGAACTATGTGGGGGGAAAGGCACCCGGCAGAAATGAAGAAGAAGAAACCAAACAGCAGCCCCTCCATGGGGTCCTGAAAAAGTGTCCTGCAGAAAGACTCAACACTGAAAATTATCACCCATTTCTGGAACCCAAGAGCAGAGGCCCTAGGAGACTGCAAGCAGGGGCAGCCTTCTCTCCACTTTCAATTCACTGCCTGCACTGACCCAGCCTGAAATGACCTGACCNCCTGGGGTCAAATGCAAGTTTCTGCTTAGTTTTGGACACAAAGAATTGAAACCCAAGGGATTCAAACATGAATCCAACAGAGGCAGTAGAGTCTGTGGGAGTGGGGTGGGGGGCTGAAACTGCCACCACTTTGTAGCAACGCAGAAGCTCCCCTTCTGCTTCTGAGGACTGGGTTCAAGTCTAACCCATCGACACACTCCCACGATGCCTACTGTTAGGCAGACTCTTGTTCTCCAGATGCTCCAAAAATACTCTAGCTGAAGGAACAACATAAACAAACAAGTCTGCTACAAATTCAGAATTTAGCACAGAAAACATATTTTTAAAATACTTGTCTACTTTAGAAAAGAAGTAGTACTAACAGATTGCTAGAGGGAATATAAACTGAGGATGGCCTTTTCAGAGGTAAACTTCGTAGATTTAACAAGAATTCAACACCACATGGCCCAGAGTTTATTTCTAAAAATATCTAGACCCACAGGCAGAAATAAATGGACTTGGATGTTCCCTGCAAACAGAATGACGGAAAGCAGTGGGCTCCAGTCACCTGACAGAGTCATCTACAGGAACTAATGACCCCAGANAAGCGGTGACCAGCCAGCATTTATGTAGAAAAGAATGTGTTTGCATAGATGAATATGTACAGGGACTTATTGTAAGCAAGAGAGGAAAGGGCCACAAGAATGTGTGAATTGGGCTGGTGAGACGGCTCAGCAGGTAAAGAGGATTTCCTCCAAGCCTGACAACTGGAGTTTGAGTCCCAGGACCCATGCACGAGGTAGGAGAAAAATCTCCTGTAAGTTGTCCTCTGACCTATATACGTGCACATGCATGTGCGTGTGTTGGTACACATACACACACACACCAATGCACAAACACGCATGTACTCTTGAACACATACAAATAAATAATTTTTAAAAGTAAGAAGAATAGATTTTAAAAATATTTTAATGATTTATTTATTCTTATTTCATGTACAGTTGTGTTGTGCTTGCATGTATGTCTGTATGAAGGTGTCAGATCCCCTGGAACTGGAGTTCCAGACAGTTGTGAGATACCATGTGGGTGCTGGGAATTGAACCTGGGTCCTCTGGAAGAGCAGCCAGTGCTCTTAACTGCTGAGTCATCCTGCTAGCCCCTTAGTTCTTTTTAAGAGAAAACACAGATTATTGGACGGGGGAAATGGCTAAGAGCATTTTCTATGCAAGCATGAGAACCTGGATTAGAACCCTCAGCACCCCTGTGAAACTGCTTGTACCCCTAGCATTAGGGGAGAGATAGATGGACCCTAGAGCTTTCTGAGAGCCAGCCGAGTCTAAAGGTCAGGCTTCAGCTTCAGGGACAGACCCTCAATCAAAGGAGTAAGGTGGAAGATGCCTGGTGTCCTCTGCCCTTTGCCTGTTACACAAGCACACACACTCCACACACACAAAAAAGCACACAAATTACTAGTCACCCTTGCCCCAGAAGACAGTTTCCCTTTTTCACTACAGGTCTGCACACTGAATTTTTTACACTAGGCACACACCATTCTCTGGACCACCCTCCTCAAGAACTGGGTCTCACTATGTAGCCCAACTGACTTAGAATGTGCAATCCTCCTGCCTCAGCTTCTTGATGCAGCAGTCTTCATTACTGGTCCTGCCAAAACCTGCTCCTGTCTATACGGAGACAGGCACCATTAGTTTTTCCTTAGCCTTGGGGCAGATGGAGAAACTGGGGTCAAGATAGGAAAAGATGCCTGAGACTGTAGGTGGGAGCAGGAATTTCCCACATCTGCTTTCATCGGAGAGCTATACTATGGAATCCCTCGTTGTCTACTGTGTTCTGCTCAGACAGGCTTTGAACCAACATCTTCTGTCCTAGTGACTACTTCTATACAGTTTCTATTTCATGTGTTTACATGTTCAAGGCCTGAGGTGCAAAGCTTGAACAGAACTATCTTGTCTTTACTTNCATTTCAGTTATTATTTTATGTGTATGGATGTATCTGTGTATTATCTTTTGAGTGTAGTTAGTGCCTGCAGAGGCCAGAGAACAGCATCAGGTCCCCTGGAACTGGAGTGGGTGCTGGGAATCAAACCTGGGACCTCTGGAAGACCAGCCAGTGCTCTTTAACCCNGAGTCATTGCTATTGCCCCTCTTTTGTATTTTTGGGGACAAGGTCTCTTCCTGAACCTGGAGCTCACTGATTTGGACAGGCTGCCTGGCCAATGTACTCNAGGAACCCACCTATTTCTACCTTCTCCACTTCAGCACTGCAGTCATAGACACATCACCATATCCAGTTAGGACATGAGCGCAGGGGGTTCTAACTCAGGTTCTTGTGACTGAGTGTAAGCACTCTAATGATTGAGCTATCTCCTGGCTCCTGTACTTTTCTTTTTTTTGGAGATAGAGTCTCATCACATAGTCCAGGATGGCCTCTGTGATGTTAGCTTTAACTGTCACTTGACGTAACTTAGAAAGACCTGGGAGAGAGTTTCAACAAGGGGTTTTCTACACTAGGTTTGTATACAGGAGCTGTTTGCATTAATAAGTTAGCTGATGTGGGAAGATCCAGCCCACTGTTGGTGGCACTATTTCCTAGGCAGTGTGTCCTGCACTGTGAGAGTAGAGAAATTATTGAACAAAAGCAAAAGANCAAGCAAATAAGCATGTATGTGGTTATTTCTCTCTGCTCTTTCGTGAGTATGATATGATCAGCTGTTTGAAGTTCCTGCTGCCTTGATTTTCCCATGATGGACTTATGTAACCTGGAACTGTAGGCCAAAGTAAATTCTTTCTACCCAAAGCTGCTTTTCATCGGAGTATTTTATCACAGCAACAGAAACTACAACAGCTGCCAACCTTGCCTTTCTATGCCTCAGCCTCCCTAGTACCAGGATGGCAGCATGTGCCACTTCAGCCAGCCCCNCAGTACAGATAAACTAAATGACATNACATGATTAATTCATCAGCTGTGGTCTGATGGCATGTGTCAACTGTGGAGTGCCTCTGGCCAAAATCAAAATGTCGTGAACACCACAGATAGAATTAGGGCCCGGGCGCGTCTTATGTCTATGNACACGTGCACACACAGGCTAACTCTCNCTAGGCTCTCTAGTAGCCACCATTTGCATTTCTAATCAGGTATGTACACATGAGTGTTGCAGACCAGAACTAGAGACAGAAGAAGTGACTGACAGGTTAAGAGACTTTAATAAAAAGACAAGCAGTATGTGCTACAAGCAGAGCCTCAAGATTTGCTCAAGCCACGGCCTCTTCCTTTCTTCTGGAGTTAGATGAAGCTTAGCACTTGACTCATGGATTGAGTCGTGTGACCTAGTGAATCAGAACTAAGGGTGGGGTGGGGAAGAATACCAGAGAGAGAGAGA
>LZPO01116969.1:603963-619764 GCA_001675575.1 Neotoma lepida
AGAAAGAAAGAAAGAAAGAAAGAAAGAAAGAAAGAAAGAAAGAAAGAAAGAAAGAAAAGCAAGCAAGCTCAATCGTGCTAAGTATTGAGTCAAGATCAGGCAGAGAAAAGGATGGGTAAAACGTCAGCCAGGATGCCAGCAGAGCCCAGAGCCCGGAGCTTCCCTCCAGCATCACTCTGTGTGGCCCAGCTCCCACCTGGTCTTTCACCCACTCCGTGTCCTTCCAAGACCAGATTACTTCTCCAATGTCATTTTTGACCTGTGTTACATTAAAGGCGATCGTGTGCTTGCAGGCAAGATCACTTACTACCCACAAAAAGACAGAGTCTTGCTATATAACCAAGGCTGAGCTTAAACTTGTGATTCTTCTGTCTTGATCTCCAGATGTTGGAGTTACAAATGTATGCATCTGGTTCTGTTCTGGTCCTGCTGCATCTTTCCTGCAAAACCTGGATGTCAGGGGTTCCAGGGGAGAGGCTGGTGTGGGAGGGAGCAGAGGAAACAACTCTGGGGGTCCATCACCATGGAAACCCAGCCTCCACCTCTCCACCCACCCTGTAGCTGGGCAGGTGAGCAGTACTGGGCTGGGTGTGTGAGCTCCACTCTTTCTCAAGAACAGGGAAGTCATCGCTGACTAATCCAGAATCTATTTACACTTGATTATCTCCTTCCTGTCCAGTAGGTAAGCTATTCCAGTAAAGACAGACCAACGAAGGAACTGCACAATCCCTGACGGAACCCTCTTGCCTGCCAGATGGGAGGAGGCCAGGCCAGGTTTCAAAACAAGGCCCAGGAGCCCAGCATGGCAAGTCCAGAGACCAGCTCTGCTCTGAGGCTTGCTGCAGTGTGACCTTGGCCAGTGGATGCCTGTCTGGGTCTCAGGCAGAAAGAGAGCTAGGCCAAAGGACTGCTCTCCGTCTTGTCACTATCGAGGGAGCATTGTGACCACCAGGGCAGGCTAAAGCATAAACCCACCTGGGGGCAGCTGGGGAAGGAGGGATACATGTAGGTGCAGGGACATTTTGGAAAGTCGAGTTGTATAGGGTAGAGTGGGTGAGGGCAAGGGGGACATATTGGGAACAGAGTCCACAGCATTGTGCAGTTTGGGGAAGGGGGAGGCCCGTCCTCCACACAGGAAGGCCCTGCACTCTCCAGAAACAAGATCAGCTGTCCAAAGCAGCAGAGATGACAGCGAACACAGAGATGGGAATCTCAGGCAAGACCCAGGGCCCTTCTCTGAGAAGCATCAGCTGGACTCTAGACCACAAGCAGAGAACAGAACAGCAGGGCCAGAGGGTGCTCTTCCTTCTGGGAGCAGAGGACAACATTTGCCACCCTCTGAGGACTTGGGGGTATTTCATAGGGAAGGCCCGAAGATTCAGAACTATCAGGGGGTCTAGCAGTCCCTAGAGATGACTCCAGAAGCGGTACCCTGAAGATTTACAGTCAGCCCAGATCTGTTACCTTATCTGAATCTTTTTGACACCTGGTGATAAAAAGCAGAATCCAGCTTTACAGATGAGGGAATAAAGCGCAGAGAGGGGAAGCAACCTGTCCAGGGCCATATGGCAAACCAAGGATAGAGCAAGACTAGAGGCCCCATCGCTGCCTCCTCTCCTCAACAAGAATACCGTTTTCAACACCACATTTGCTACTGTTTCTGCAAAGTACACTGCCACCAGAGGAGGCCACACAAGAGGAGGNGGCAACATGAAGCACATCCCTGCTTGTCTCTCCACAGCACAACTACCACGTACAGAGTGTGAAAAGGGAAGGAGACAAATAAGACCAAGGGAGTCACGCACGGCGGCGGGGCTGTGTGGAAGGACCTCTCTTAGTCTATTATGCTGTAATGCTGATTTAGTAATAACGATGGCTAAGAAGTTTTAATGTGTAATTACGTATTAAAAAGTAAGTGAAAACGCTTTCAATTAATACCAAAGTGACTCATCTTATGAGCTGACACTGAGTGCTTCTGTAAAGGATGCTGAAGGCAAAGGTTAGACATACCAAGAGGAGGGTCCAGGCTACAGGGAGGGTCCAGACCACAGGGATCTTCTCTTACTTCCACAGACTCTCTGGGAAGAGCTGTGAGCAGAGTTCTGAGTTATGCACTGTTAGCAAGCATGTGAGGACTCTGGGGCTGGACCCTGGGGCTGCTGTTTCTTTCACTGGCCCAAGCCTCAATGTGCTATGCAAACAGGCAGGAGAGTGCTTGTACCTCACAGGCTCTACAGATTTAATCAGCGAAGCCTTGGAGTGTGCAGGGAAGTCCTCTGAGAAGCTAATGACAAACCGTCACCCATATCATCTCATCCAAAACCCCTCTCCAGCCAAAAGGGGACCTATCAGGGCTTTGCTCAAGTAGTCCCCCACACCTAATCTATACTGAGCTACATACAGTCTTAGCCCTTTTGCATTCTTATTTTTTTTTATATGGATTTTATTACTTTTAATTAGGTATGTATGGGGGGGGGGCATAATGCGTGTGAGTGTATGCGTCCAGAGAGACCAGAAGAGGATATCAGGTCCCCTGGAGCTGAAGTTATAAACAGCTGGGAGCCAGGGGCTTGCAGCCTGGGACAAAGATTTGGGGAAAGAGAAAGACTGGGCTGTAGTTGGGCCTGGTGGCACAGGCCTGTAATCCTAGCTACTCTGGAAGCTGAAACTTACCTGAGCTACAGGGTGAGTTCAAAGCCAGCCTGGCAACTTACCAAGACCACCACAAAATAAAATTTAAGAGGGCTTGGGATACAGCTGCTCAGTGCTGGAGTGTTTGTCTAGACTGGTATGAGGTCCTGCGTTCAACTCCCAGCACTGCGGCAGGCAAAAACAAAGTAACAAACTACTCAGGTTCTGAAGCACTCTAAGGACATCAGATANGCGTGGGTAGGAAGGAAACCTAGGAAGTCTCATCTTTCTTTCTGATTTACACATGAAGAAACCGAGGCCCAGACAGGTAGCAGGGCAGAGAAGGAACTAAGGTCAGAATCTGAGAATTGAGTCAAGGAAGACCTGTTCTCATCTGTTCCCTTCACGGGGCCAGTTCTGAAAAATAGGGCAATCTGTGTGTAAAAGTCAGTCACAATGAATCATGGCATCCTAAGGCTTCAGGATGAACATGGACCTCAGAAGTCACTGGGAGCCAATCACCCACCCTTCACGTCATCTCCCAATGTTCTCTTCTTCGATACCACTGAGGGCAGACTANTGACTGATTCATAAAATGGCTTCACATTTCATCAGTGGGTTAAAATAAATCTCAAAAGGATTAACTCGTTTTGGTTTTTCTAGTCTCAATTTCCCAATTCCCCAAAAGGAATGGTTGGAGGTCTCTGGCTCTCCAGCTGGGTCTTCTGTCCTGTGGAGCTGCGGAGCAAACCAAGCTGGGGCTTCCCTCAGGCAAGGCAAATGCTGCTCCACTGATATGCCTTGGTCTAGAGCTTGGTTCTTATAGGTGACACAGTAGAACCTATGGAGACAGTAAGCTGAGGCAGTAAGAGGCAGCCACAAGTGCTCATTTCTCCACAGGGCTGGAGCCAGTTGTCTGTTCACAAAAGCTCCCTCTCACTAATCACCTGGAGCTAGGGTTGCAGAGGGGCAAGCCCAGCCTGAGTTGGCACTGTTGCCCAGAAACTGAAAAGCAAGGCACAGCACCCAGCCCTGCAGAGAAGGTGCTAGATGGTCCTGACATAGGAAACTGCCTCACAACCAAGCAGCTGGGTTGCTCAGGACTTCTGTTCTCCACTGGTAAAAACAGGCCCTCTGCCTGGATCCCACATCAACCACTGCAAATGAGAGTTAGAGAATTTGGCAACTTCCACCTTCCATTGTCACTGTCACTGACACAGGGAAAACCAGGCATAGATTGTGCTGTCTCAGTTACCACTAGTGAGCAGCCCAAAGCAGCCTTGCACACTGCAACTGCCTGATTTAAGGTTCTTACTACACAAGAAAAACTGAATTCCAGAGGTTGTGTTGGATGGCATGTATTCATTCCAGATGTGCTTGCCTCCAGCCTGGGGCCCTTCCAGGCAGGTGACACTGCCCTAGTACTAGGTCCTGTACACACAGCACAGAAATTGCAGTAATATCCCTAAAAGGGTCACTTTTCAAAATTAAATTGATGGGCTGAAACATGGCTAGGTTGGTAGAGAGCTCGCCTAGCCCAAGATCTGATTCCCAGCACTGTATAACTGAATGTGGTGGCTCANCCTTGTCATTCTAGCACCTAGAAGAGGAGGATTAGAAGTTCAAGGTCATGCTTGGCTACACAGTTCAATGCCAGTCTGGGCTAGAGACACAGTCTATGCCACCCATTCCATGGCCACCTCCAGCACTAACCTCTCCCTGATTCTCCTCTAAGCAAGTTTTGGGTCTGTTCATCAATCTGAATCCCTTCCTGGGGCATTTATAACCTGACAGCTCACCCTGGGCCACACCCACAATACCAATCACCATGGTGATGGTACACACATAGACTCCAGAGACACAAGAAACCTTGGCAAGATCCTCACAACCAGAAATTGCCCCTCATAACAGTCTGTATTCTAAAAAAAAATATATAAAGATGTGGGTAAAGTGAGTCATGGTCTCCAAGAGAGGAAGAGGACAGAGGAGCAAACATTAGGTACTTTGCATGGCAGCCAGGTGTTCTGGCAGCCACAGAATCACTTTCTGTGATTACAAGGTACCCTCCTTGTCTACTAGTTACCAGTGACACGAACTGGGCTGCTTCCACTTCTGCCCTGGCTGGTAGTTGGCTCCAAGTAAGGTTTTATGCCCACCTCTCTGCATTCAGGTGTTTCTGAGCAAACTCTCCTATACCCCTTGGTCTCTCTGGTTAACTGTAACTGTGTTCTGATCTGAAAGTCTTTTTCTGATGTTGATGAGACACAAACCAGTAAGATGTNGGGAAGGGGTGAGTGAAGTGACTCAGCAGGTGAAGGCACCTGCCACCAAGCCTAATGACCCGAGTTCAATCCTCAGGACTCACATGGTAAAACAATTCCTGTCAATCTATCCTCTGTATGTGCATGTGGCCTATGTTTTGCACACACTCACAATGTTTTCTTTTAGTATGGAATAAACTAGCGCACTGCCCCTCAGCTATCTCTTCCACAGTGCAGATGTGCAGCAGAGCCTGCTCTTCTTGTTGAGCTCTAAGTCCTGTGTGTTATGGTTTAAGTGTGCTCTGTCCCCCCAGAACTGATGAAGTGTTCACTAGCTACTCCACGCAGCAGTGTTGGGATTTAATGAAAGGTGTTTGAGTAACNGGGATGGAGTCTTCATAAATAGACTAACGCCATCTTGTGGAAGTGGGTGGGCTCTTACTTTGTAGGGCTGGGTTAGTCACTATGAGGGCAGGCAAGGTCTTACCTCGTCTCTTCTGCACAGTTTGCTTGTTCTGCTTTCTGCCATACTATGATGTAGTGTGAGACACTGTGTCCACTTTACCTACCTCTAGAATCAGGAAAGCACACCTTTTTAAATTACACACACTCTGTAAATTACTCAGTCTCGGACATTCTGTTACAGTAACAGAAAACAAACTCAAACTCAGCGCCAGCTGCTCTGCTTACCTGTCATGATCCTTTGGGCTTCATAGGGCTCCATGTAGCCAGCGCTTTCTCCCTTTCCTGTTTTGCTCTTGAGGTCATTCTTGGCATCAAAAGGATCTGAGTAGTCATCAGCTATGGTCACCTGCAGGGAAGAAGAAAGCATGAGGCCATCTTTGGCTTTGTTTCACTACTGTTCCCAGTGAGGCATTGCTCCTGGGCTAGCTTAGCATGGAGGAGGAAGGGGACCCAGAAACGTGAACCCACCCTGGGGGAACTGGAAGAGCAGCGGGGTAGAGGTCAGGCGTACACAAAGTACAGAGATGAGGACCTGGAGTCTTGGGGAATGTAGTACTAGGTTTAACTGAACAGCAACGGAGAGAGAAAAGCTGGGAGATCACAAAAAGCTTAGAAATGCTGGCAGCCCTTGGTGCCGGCTGAGGCACAAGACCTCAGCCCAGGATAGCTGCACTCAGCATTCCACTTTTCGCCAAATCTGGAACATGATCATGCTGTGGGTCATCACACAACAATCTGGTGAGATCAACACATTATAAAAGATGAGTGTGGACCTAGACAGGCCAAATGAAAACACTGAACTCAGCGACGTACAAATACCAGGGTAAAAAAAAAAAAATGGCTCAGGAGCCAGAAGGCCAGAAGACCNTTCTTTAATCGACGGGGCACTCAGGTCCAGGGTGGGCAGCAGCGTCCCCAGATCTTCACTCACAAGGCCAATCCTAGTGCCCTCACCNGGCAGTAGGCCAGTGCCCTGCCAGCCCTTTGACTAACAACAGAGGAAGAATGAGTCACTGGGGCAGGTCTTGGGCTGGGCAAGGACTCTGGAGAATTCGCATATCTAGAATTCTACTGCCCTAGAGCTTAAGTTCCACATTTCCGTGCTGAAGGGTGACAATATCCAATTGAAGGCTTCAGAACAGCACCTCTTCGCTCATTTCTGACTCCCTGAGTCCTCACCAGGGAAGAAAAGGACAAGAGCCCTCTCAACCCACACTTTATTACAGATCAGCCTCACCCCAAACTGAGAGCCCTTCCCTCTCCCCCTCCGGGTCAGGTATCTAGCTATGAGCAAATAAGTCCTCAATCTCCCAGCTGCTGCCCCAGGGAGGGAGGAGACTAGCATCCCCCTTGATGAATTGTTATTTAAATTGTGGGTTTAATTAGAAACCACGGGAGCCGCTCTTCTCTCTGAGCTCTTGGAATGTAAGGTATTTGCAAAGGCCTGTAAACCCAGGAAAGGGAAAGACCCATTTCTGCCTGGTGAATGTCTGCCTGTGACAGCCCTGGCAAGAGGCACAAGTGACTGCCCGCTGCCTAAAATGTGATGCCCGCAGAGGGACAGCAGGCAATAGTCCCTGGTCACTAAACTGGCCCACACCCATCAGAGAAGCCCCAGGCCCAGAGCAGCACCCAGCACCCGAGCAGATAGACTGGGTCAGACTCAAGGTCCCAGGGGCTCCTCCAGATGCCAACGTGGTAATCACTGCCTTTCAGTGACTCAGATGACACCAGGCCAGGAAACAAGGGGGTTGGGGAGAACGAGGCTTGCCTTTGTCTTCATCTGATATGTGCACTCCACCATTTGCAGAATACATTAAGAGTCACGTATGTGAAGCATTGTCAGCCACAACAGTTCAGATGTGGGTCTCGTGGGCAGAGTTTTGAGCTTAAGGAACTAGACATCCCAATGGAGACTATTTCGTACAAAGCTGCAGCAGGTAACATCTAACTCTGCTGGTCCCAGCCACACTCTTTCACTGTCTCTGCCATTCGAAAATCCTCCTCTGGTCTTCAGTGAGGAGGGGAGGAAGTGTTTCCCCCAAGGGGGAAAAATTATTTGGAGTTTTTGCTGGGGATCATGGGTGGTAAGGTGGTGCCTATCTTGGCTACAGTCTCCAAGTAACTCAGCAATCAGCATTCCAGCCCCTTTCGGAAGTGCTCTGTAATTTGCAAACACAGAGACTTGCAGGATATAAGCCAAATCTTTGTTCGCTTTAGGATGTGAGTGTTGGGAGGCCTGTGATAAAGCAGGCACTATCTATATTTTCTAATTAAAATGAGACTTGAGCTCAAGCTGCCATAGGCCCCAAGCTGCCTGCCTTGCTTACTTCCTTTTCAATAAGAATTTACAAATCCTAAAACCAGGAAAACCCCCTGGTCTCTGATGACATGTGGTTCCAGTTATATCTGCTGACAGCTGGAAATCCATCCGTTTAAAAAAAAAAAAAAAGTTTAGAATTCTGTTAGTTTAAGAAGCAAATAGGAAAGTTCCTAAAATGTATATTCAATCAATTTGCTTTTGAACTTCAAAGTGAGGCTGGTGGAGGGGAGGGAACNGAGGTTTAAGCAACCTGAAACTTGGCAAACACTGCACTGAACTTACGCAAATCACGTCCTAGTTGGAAGTAAAATTTTAACCAGGTGGTAGGAAGTAGAGCAGAGAGGTGGCAGAGCCCCTTGGGAACAGCCATAGGCCCTGGCCACAGAGACTGGGTGGTATGACAACTTAGCAGAATTGTCCCAATCACCTGGGACTCATGGGCAGGAGTTGTGCCTGTAGGCTGCCATGCATTCAAATGAAATGAGTGGCTTTCCATAGATGTGGGCCTGCTGGGGTTGCTTTGCTGTAGAATGCCCCAGTTAGCAGATACTCCTGTAAATCTTAACAGTTCAACCATGGGGACCAGCCAGGACTTCTCTGCAGGCCACCTGACTGCACAAGCAGCTTTCTTTGGGAAGCAAGGACACTGGTCTCTGTATTAAGGGGCTCCGATGTAGCATCAGAACAGGGATCCAGGCCATCTCCTCCTTGGCACTCTCTCTCCTACAAGAGAGCTTTCAAACAACACAGGTGACCCCAGCTCAGCCTACAGCTCCTAAAGGATTTTCACAGGCTCACAAAACATCCCCAGAGCAGCCCAGAGGCAGGGCCAGGTCAATTCATGGCGCAGCCCAGCAGTAGGCCCTCTGGGCCAGCCCAGGAAGCCTGACTCCTATCCTGGGATTTAGATTCCACTACACCCCAAAACTCATCCTCATGGCTCTCTGGGCTACCTATAGGTTGAGAGCTGGCTCTACAGGACCTCTGTAGCCCTCATGCTGTGGGTGGAACTCAGTCCCTACCAGCCCTCAAGGCTTGCTGTGCTTACCATGGGATTAGGTGTGTGACAGGAAGTAGTCTTCCTGTCCATCCCCAAGGGAAGCTAGAGGAAAGTGGGTGTTGCCACTTGGCTACCCTTCCATATGCCTGGGTGAGTGTTTTCATTGCTATTGTAAGATAGCTGCTCCTCGTGAAAAGTAGTTAGGGACACTCCGTGAGGTAACTTTTAGCAGAATTAATGGAAATCCCCAAATGCACATAGTCTGACTCAGCAATTTCACATCTCAGTATTTATTCCTGAATGTACACGAGGAAACACGGGCAAAGATGCTCACTGAAGTAAGTAATACTGGGGAATCCCACACAACCTCTATATTCATCAACAGGGGAGCTGCTAAGCATGCCATCTCAACCCACACTGTGGAATATTATCCAGCAAGTTAATATCCATGGTGCTAACAGCGTTCTCAGTGAATCGCTTGCTCTGAACGGAAAGGGTTGTAACAGGATGCTATATGCAACATATCTACTTATGAGAAATGAAACAGGAACCTGAATTGATCAGCTGGAGAAAAAGTCAGCACAGAGCTAGTGCCTAGACTGTGGGTGGGTCAGAGCTGTGAACGAGGAGGGCCTATTTATTCCTCACTGTGTGACATGTGACATGCAAACCCAAACTTGCTGCAAACTCTTCCACCACAGGCTATTTTTGGAACAGCAGACAGACCGCTTCCCAAACCTGTCTGAAGACAGAAATGGCCTGGAATGATTGTTAAGACAACAGGCTCCTGGCCTCAATCGGCTGTGTACTTAACAAGCATCCCAGATGATTCTTATCAGGAATAAAAGCAAGAGTCAGTCCCCTCCACAAGTCTGCAGGCAAACCTGCAGTCACTGCTCTGGAATTTCCCTTTTCCCAGCCATTTCTCAAGCCCTGCTCATGAAGGTAAGCGACTGTGGTTCTCCTGCTTACCCTAAGGGTCAGTAGGAGTGCAAGCTGACCTCGCACACCTTGGTCCACCGTCTGAGAATCTGCCTCAGATGCACAAGGCAGGGCACCCTCTGCAATCTTGAGAGCTGGTTCCAGCTGAGCAACACCAAGCTCCCTGCCCTGTCCCCTCCCCACCCAGGGAACCAGGGACCAAGGAGGTTCCCAGTCCACATAGGTCTTCAAGCCAGACATACACAAGACACACACAAGACACACACAGACACACACACACACACACCCTCCCTCCCAGTAGGACTTGCAGCACTACCAAGAGGACCACTGTAGAAACTCACACAAGACCTAGATCCAATCTGCTCTGCTCACAAAGAAAAAGAGGAGAGAGAGGCTGCTGTCTTCCAAGAACAGGACACATGCACCACCCCAAGCCCACTGCTCCACAGGTGCCTCCTGACTACCAGTCACTCTGAGTACCTGCTGCTTCTAGGAACCGGTACAACAGTTCCGGTTCAGTGTGGGCTTGCAGGATGGGGGTCTCTAAAATGCTTTTCCATCCCTGGGAAGTGAGAGGGAGGTGCCCCATGAGGACCCAGACTCTTGCCAGGCCATGACATTTTTCTGTTTATTNCAGGTGAAGACACCTGAGTAAACCTTGAGTCAAGGTCCAGTCAGACCACTTCTCATTGACTCACACTAATACTGACCTTAGCTTCATTAACAGTTTGAGGCCATGGATCTCTAGACACCCCCCCCCGTTTACACACGTCCACAGAGTATATTATAGGTACATGGTGAACCTCAGATTCATTCCATACCAAGACCTCTGCCATTAGAACCACTTTTATCAATAGGGAAAACAAACATGCTGTCTGCCGTGCCGCGGTGGAAGGCGGAGAGCCATCAGGAGCTGGCTCCATGGTAATTCACCTGGCTAAAAATGCACAGTATAGACAGCCAGGCATGGTGACACACGCCTTTAATCCCAGCACACAGGAGGCAGAGGCAGGAGGGTCTCTGTGAGTTCAAGGCCAGCCTAGTCTACAAATCGAGTTCCAGGANAGCCAGGAATGTTACACAGACACAGAGAAACCCTGTCTCGAAAACAAAAAAAAGTGCACAGTGTGACAGGGCCTATTATTCACCGGAGGATAGTGTGGGGGTTTGGCACTACAAGCATTATGGCCCTGGGCTCTTTATCTTACTTGCTAGTTTGAAGTTCAGGGACCATGACCCTTTCTGTCACTTGGAGCTCAGNAGGGTTCCCTGAAGGTGAGCACCAAGCATATGGAAACATTACATCCTCACTGCATGAATGCAGCTCTGTGACTGTCCCCTTATGAGGACCCACTGTGACACAGGACCTGGCAGGCCCGGCATCCACTGAATGGAGACTCTTGCTATACCAACAGAGATGGTGTTAAAGACACAGGGCTGTGGGAGTGGAGAGAGGGAGGCTGTGGGGGAAGCAGCAGTGGACAGATGTTTCGTGTACACCAAGAAACACCAAGAAGCTGCACAGCAATGAAGGAGCAAGCGTACTGTCTGGGAAAGGAAGCTCCTGTCACTGGTGCTGTCCAGTTGGAGGCTCTGGTGCTTCTGCTCTGGGTGGAAGGTCAGCTAACTGGATGCCACAGGCCACTGCTCTTGGTGTGTCCCTAGACCTGGACATGCAGCTCCAGCCAGCCCAAGGCACAAGCAGCCCCGCTTTAGGGGCTCAGCAAATGAGTGGNGGCCCTTGGAGCCCCACCAAGGCTGAAAAGCAGCTGCTTGGGGCCACCCAGATAGATGCATAGAGAGGGGTGGCACTGCACAAAGGTCATGGGTGAGCAGTGACAGTGCAGATAAGCAGCACTCTGGAACAGGCTCTGCTAACCAGCACTGGGTAGCTCTAGGCAACCTGCTTTAGTTCTCTGCACTCTGGAGTTCCCCTGGGAGCTGGGGCAGAACGGTTTATGTCTCAGCTTCAGAGATGTTGTAAGGAGCAAGTAACATGATTCTGGGATGTGTCAGTGTTTATGACAAACAGGCTGAGTGCTTGTTCCAAAGCAGGATGCACCTCCTGTGTGCCAATGCCATAAATACTGTGTGGTGCAAAAACCTCATGACAGGACCCCTGCCCAAGAGAAGCCAAAACCTAAAGGTGAAAACAAAAGGCTTGGGAACCCCTCAACCCCCCTTGCTTAAAGCCCCAGTAATTACANAGAGAAAATGACTGCAATTAAGCATGACAACAGCTGTCACAGTTCTTAGTTTGTCCCCCAAAGAGGAGCCTCTAGGAACAGCCCTTTCTTCCCTGTCTGCATTTAGAGCAGGACGAATCTCCCTTCAACTGTAGCAAACTTCAGAGGTTCAAGGCCACCCATGTCTGTACACTGGGAGATAGAGTGTGCTACCCACTTCCAGTGTACAAGGCTCAGAGGTGTCACAGATCCAGTTGTGACANCCTACGTAGATACACAAGCAAGAGCCTTTACTTGACTCTCCCTGTCCTCTTGGGTTTTGACCAGCATAGACCAACCCCTGATACAGGCACGCCAATAAATCATTTCTGACACAGTAAGGAAATTAATTTGGGAAAGATTAATTAGCTGCATTCATGCAATCAGCCTCGGCTTCTGGAGATGAGGGTGGGAGGGCACTCTTCAACTCAGACTTAGAAATGGGCTCCCCTTCTTCCTTTCAAAATCTGTCTCAGTCTCAAGCCACTGCAAGCCCAAAGCCTCCCCGCCCCCCTGTTTCCTCACAGAAGGACACCTGCCAAGTACTCAGCCCCCAAACTCCAGGAGAAAAGAGTTCAAGACTTGGTGGTTCTGTCATGTGGGAGAAAAGAGTTCAAGACTTGGTGGTTCTGTCATGTGGGATGCCATCACTCTATTTGTTGTTGTTTGTTTTGAGACAGGGTTTCTCTGAGTGTAGGCCTGGCTGTCCTGAAATTAGCTTTGTAGACCAGGCTGGCCTTGAACTCAGAGATCCTCCTGCCTCTGCCTCCTGAGTGTGGGGATTAAAGGCGTGCGCCACCACTGCCCTGCACAGATTAAAGTGATCTACCTTTTACACTGACTTGAGCTCTGCCTCCCTANGGCCCATGGGACCTTTTAGTTGGCATTCTGCCAAGATGCCCCTTTACTGACAGCCCATACCTGTCCTACATCAGGAGGTCAGGAGAACAGATGCAGTACCCCCCAGCCCCCACTTTCTAGTCCTGCCTCTCACACAGCCACAGNTGCCTGCTTAAATACCTGCAGGTTCCAGCCTGTCACAAAAGACATTCCAAACCAGCCTCTGTTGGCTCCTGTGAGGCACCTCACAGCCCTCGTGTCTCTCATGCACCCACTCCACTCTCCACAGGCTGTTAATCTGGGTAGGAGGCTGGAGCATAGCCTGGCCCAACTCTGTTCACCCCAGAAATTTACTGTCAAATGTTAGGGACAGGTCTGTCAGCATCCTTCTAGGGGTGAGAGCTTCTATTTTGAACTCAGAAATACCTCAAGCCTAAAGCTTCCCAACTGCTGTCTGTCAGGGTCTCTGGACAGAGAACCGTGCATCTCTCTCAGGACAGACACTCCGAGCACTATCGGTACTTCACACCACGGGGAGGACCCTGACAGGTGGTCCCCCACACCAGCAGTGCTTCACACCATGGGGAGGACCCTGACAGTCTACTGGGTCTCAACTCTTGTGAGATTTGCACAAAGGAAAGCTTACAGGGTTTAAATATGCCACTAACTGAAGAAAGAAGGCCAATGTCTGGAAACCAAGAATCCACTGAAGATGAGAGGCCCAGAAAGGAGATGAATTATGTCAATGCCAGAAACAGGTAACCAAATCTATTTCTGAACTCTCAGGTCCGCACCATTTCTGCAATCCCCATAGTTCATTTTGTCTTTTAAAATCATCAATACAAATTTTCAAAGAAATTTCACCACAGCCACCTTTCAGGAAGAGCCCTCCACCCACCACTCTGCTTCTCTGGCTAGGAGCACCACCCACAGCCAGGGCTCGCTCTCTGTGGGAGGTGCACACAGGCTGGGCCAGCCTACCAGACTCTCCTCCCTCCCAGGGTTCTGGCTGGGGTTTGGGGGTGAGGGAGTGTTGAATGGGGAAGCAAACACAGGGCCATGCCCTGGCCCACAAAATCAAAAGTGGGGTTGTCACTTTCGGCCCACAGCTAAGGTTGGGAAGGGAGGGATGCAGGGACTGGATGGCTCCCCTCTGCCTTAGCCTCCTTCCATAAAAAGACAATGTGCAGAACAAAGAGCTTTACCAAGGTCACCTGACACCAGAGCAGGCCCTGGCCACACTGACCAGCAGCAATGAGAGGCTTCTACACAGCGGGAGGGAGGCTTCTACACAGCGGGAGGGAGACAAGCAAAACTCTGAATCGGTGATAAAAGCGGAAGGATAAGAGACCTGAAGGGTAAGAGACACGAAGTCATCGGTTAGTCTGGGTATTTATAAACTGCCTACTCCCAAAATGTAGTTTATGACACCCAATCTTTTAGAGTATTTTCCTGTTCCTGGTAAGCGTGGCCCATCTACCACCACTCCCTTCACAAGGAAAGATCAGGAATGCCAGTGAGGCTTTCTCATGGTGAGAGCAGCCCCCACCCCCCCACGGAAGTCTAACCCTCAGTGTGCTCACGGGAAGGTATAACGGCAAAACAGCAGTGCATGGGAGCTAAGGGATTATCCCTACAAGGTAGGACCTTCAGAAACCAGGCATCCATATCCCATGTCCCCAGGAGTTGAGATAAGTCACCAAGCAGAGCCCGTCCCTCCAGTGGCCCTCTCTGCTGAAGCTACTAGGAAAGGGGGAGGCTGCTGGCCCGGTTCGGCTCCTGGGCACCTGGTACATTTCAATAGGCAGCAGCACACTATACTAAGTGGAGGGTCATTTCTCTCCGAATGGGGCCCATTAGGATGATTCATGCGCAGCTCCTCTCTGAGCCGGGAGGCAGACCAGGGCATCGTTAGACATAAGACCAATAAAGAGCTGCCCTCCCCCAACAGACACTTTCTTTTTATTGACGACACGCAGTATCAGCCACAACTACCACCACCATTTGANGCTCCCAATTATATTCAGCTTAATAGTGAATGCCCAATAAACGCTGATTTACTTTAAAATAATGCTATCTTCTTGTCATGCCAATCCTGAACAAACGTTTTCATGCACAGTTATAGATTAACAAACTGTCCTTATGCCCAGAATGCTGTGTCTTACATGCCCTTGGCACCTGGCAGCAGAATTCGGTCACANAGGCCTGGGCTGAAGGCTGTTCAATCCAACTCACTGTATACTAATCAGCACCACATAACAAGCTCGGGGAATACTGAACAAAGTCTGCTCTCAGGAAGCTTCCAAGGCCCTAGGAAGGATGACATCAATCAGTTTGCCCAACCCAGGAGAACTCACATTGCTAAGGCAGGAGAGAGGCATCTGTCCCAGGCACACAGAGCAGGTGCACAGAAAGCCCTGCACAGGCCCTGGTCCACAGCCTATTAAACAATAGGCTTGTTTTTTCCTACTTCACCTAGGAGGGAGGTCCTGGAGAATGCCCCTTAGTTCCCCAGAGCACAGTCCCTGGTGGGCAGCAGGGATGCAGCAAGGTATCCTGGGCAAGAGTAGAGCACAGTAAAAATTGCAAGAGGTGGTGGACTGTGCCCTGAGCTTCGGGGTTTCTGCCAGCTGGGGGCTCTGGATACGCCTTACACCTTCTCTCAGCCTGAGTGCTAACTTCCTAGGAACACACCTTCCTCCTGTGGAGAAGAGACTGGGTCAGTCAACTACAGGACAACACAATGCCCACCCAGCATGTTGGACTGGCATGGCAAGGGCACTGGAGGATACATGGATGCCACCTTCTTTCTTCCCTTACTGCCCACAGGCCACAGCCCTCTGTGTGAACTTCCCCAGATAACGGACCTTTTATCAGGGGCTGCCATGCAAGTGGTTTATTAGGGAAATGAGCCTGAGGAGGGAAGATAGCTGGGAAAACCAGGTGCTAGGCTAGCTATCAGAAGCAGGCATGGCCCATCCTTTGGAACCAAAGGCTCACAGTGGGGTCAACGGTTCAGGCCGGGTAGCTGGCAGTGTTCTAAGAAAAAGCAACAACAATCAATCCCAGCACCCGGAGGCAGAGGCAGGTGGATCTCTGTGCGTTCAAGCCTGG
>LZPO01116969.1:621768-646252 GCA_001675575.1 Neotoma lepida
CACTGCTGCTAGATAAATTGGGAGCTGGGGGAGGGATGGCCCCTTGTTGCTAAGGGAGCTACCCCTAAGATGCCCCTGATCCACCATCCACTTCCTCTCTGCTGAGACCAGGTATGACTCACAAACGGCTAGTGCCAGGACATAATAAGAACCTCGGACTAGACCTTGAAGGAGCCTGCACATTCTAGAGGGGGAGAACTGGCTCAGACTGAGGTGACTATGGAGGTAGTGCTGCAGGAGCACCTGACACAAGCCCGGCTCTTGGCTTTCAGATATCCCAATGAGTCAACCCCAGGGCTGGCTCTCCCATGCCACCCACTTCTTCCCAGCAACAGGAGATTTCCAAAGGAAGGTTTGACAGGAAAAGGACCTTGCCAATTTGGCTCAGATGTGGCAACCCTGGGCAAGAGCCACCTGACACTCCCTCAGTCAGTCAGTACTAGAAGTCTCTCTTCCTCAGAGAGTCACCCTTGTGACTGACTCCACACACCTGCCACCTGCCAGGGCCACACCTGAGGAAGCAACGCTTCCTGTGCTAACAGGTCGCTGGCTTCTAACTCTCACCTCCCTCCATCCCTACACCAGGCTCATCCAGCCTAGGAACCCCACAGCTCCACCCAAAGTAGAACACTGTGACACAGCCCTCATCTTAGAGGCAATGAATGCCAGCACTATTCCGAAGCCACTCCCAGTACCCCGTGAAAGAGGTCCGAGGACCCCTTGCCTGATCCAAAAACCTCTGCACATAAAAACATCCTCCGAACAGAGGGAATGAAAGGCAGGAAAGGAAGCCCTGGTCAGTGTGCACAGAGGATAAAGTCCTGAGTGGATATGTATCATTTGACACAGGCACAGCCACATCAAGATCCCAATGCCTCAGACTCCTGGGAATGGCAAAGCCTTCCTTGTTGGCAGTGTGTGCAACTAGTAACCTCAAGCTTTCTCCTTCCGGGTGACTTGAGCTCCTTACAGGGAGCTCCTACTGAGAGGCCCCTCCCCCAGTACTGCATGAAGTAAAAGCTCTCAGGTTCNAGGTTCTTGTGGAGTTGGTGCTGCTCCAGAGCCAGAATGCTCCACCGGATCCCAGTTTTTCTATGAAAGTGTCATTCCTCCTTTCCCTGGCTGCCTCAGGCAGGACAAGTCTCAGGCACAAGACACATGGTGAGTTGCACTGTAACAGATGTCATTCCCTCCTTACACATCCACTTAGGGCATCCTTGGCACCACAATCTGCTGGGAAGGCACTCTTCTGTAGTGCCAGGTACCCAGTGTACACACTGTTTCTGACAGTCTGCATTTTTAATAAAAGGAGAAACTAACTACATTTTCTGGTTAGAATTACCAAGCAAAGGGCACAATGTTAAGGTAATGTCAGCTCCCTTTTCTTGAAATGAAGAGTTGAACCCAGCTGGATTAAAAAGGCTCAGNAGCCATATTTGCAGTGGGAACTGTTAGATGGGAGAGGTGCCAGCCCATTGGGAGTTCAGAGGTAGAGGTGGGCCTAAGAGGGCCAAACAGTGACTCAAGCAGCACCCTCCTAAAAGACAAATGAGCCCCAACACCCTGGTGGGTAGCCTGCTTTCCCATTTACTGGGGATGATACAGGTGACCTGGAATACCCTCTGGTCATCTTGTAGACACTCAGCCATTTTGGAGGAGCTCAGATAACTCAGTGATTTATCGACAAATCTCTCTCTGCAACATTTTTGTCAGCCATCCACCAAGCAGCGGGCAATGAGATCAAAAGATGGCTCAAAATGGCTAACCACAGCCTGAGCCTCCTCGTCTGTGGACTGGCTTGGGTGGGCTTGCCTGAGGAGTGAAGCAAGAAGGGCCTGTTCCCCCTAGAAGAATCCACTGTGAAGTCCTGACACCCCCTCCTGTACCACCTCCTGCACTTAAGAAGGGAGTGGTGGTTCAGGCTTTAAAGAGAGAATCAGATTCTCATTCATGAACTCCCAACACCAAGACACTAACAGGCAGAACAAGTTCTGCTGCTGATGAATGAGCTCCGGTAATAACAGGACTCACCCTTCGCCATTAAATATTAACCTTGTTCCCAATGATGTCATAAAACCAAGGCCCAGGAAGCTCTCATGGCCACACTCCCCATCTGCTATACAAGAGATTCAAGTACTTATTTCTTCCCTGGTAGCAAGCCAGGCGGACCTAGGGCCCTTTGGTGGACAAGAGTTGCAACATGTGTGCCACACAGCCTTGGCTACCTGAGNCCTTTATTGAAGTTGACATTGCACACATGTAGTCTAAAAGATGTTCCCCAAAGCTGCCATGATCTCAGGCTGTGTTCACTTGGGGACTTCTACCCCAGGGAGCATCCCCTCAATTCTCTGTACAGAATAGGGGGTCCCTGGAAGAAGCACTTTCCACTCTGGACCCTGCTCTTTCATTAGGATCCATCACATCAATACTGGACTAAGTCTGGGTTCTGTCTCACAGCATCAGTGGAGGAAGAACCAAGGCGTGTGTTCTGAAGAGGACTGGATGTGTGGGGGCTGCCGGATGAATAGCTAATCCCTACAACAGGACACAAAAAATGTTCTGTAGGGTCAGAAAGGATAAAATAGTCACCAATAAGAAGTTACGGGAAATATTTTGACTTAATTTCAGGATGACCTGATAGCTGTTCCACACAGAACAGGGTGCTTTGGGAGGCAGTGAGCTCTCTACCACAGAGGACTCCCAGCAGAGTGGCTAGGACTGGCACACAGAAACATCTCAACAGCTATCTTCTTATACTGGAAGCTCTATGCTCCTGAGAACTCAACAGCACTGCAAAGCATGGTATGGGGACAGGTTAATGGCTCCAGGTTAAGAGGGGACGAAGGCCATGGGACCAAGCCCGGTGTCTCTAGGGTAGCTTCAGGGAGGATCCCAGCAGCATCAGAAAGGCTGGGTGCTATGGGAGAGGCATAGACGCACTCAACTCTCCTGTGTTCTGGAATTTTGTGATAGCCATGGTGCAGAGAAAGCAGACAGCTCAGTGTCTCCCTCCAGGACCTCTTCTCTGAAGAACCTAAACGCTAAAGCTTCAAGGTTCCTGTGAGGTAAAGTGAGAGGTTCCCACACACTCTGCACAACTACTCAGTTACCAGTCATGTGAAAGTAACCATCGCAACAGGACACAACAAAATATGGACAAAAGCAGCCCCAGATCTGACTACTGCTGGTCTAGCATAACATCATTATCCCTTGAAGTTTTCCACTGGACGTTCTGACTTAAGTGCTACCAGGTGGGACCTGGAACCCACATTTTCTAAAAGCTTTCTGGGAACTTGGGCACAAACACCCAAGACTGAGAATCCCCAGTGGTAACAGATGTGTACAAACACCTCACTATTAATCCCATGATTTCACAAACCCAGGGGAAGTAATTTGCTCAAGGTTACACAATGAGTCAAGAGGCAGGGAATCTGGACCTGCAGAAATGGCAGCCTAGACCTTCACCTTGCACAGGGCAGATGAAGACAGGCAGAGCTTGGAACACAGGTGACTTCCTGGTCATGTCCCCCTGCTCCAGGAAGCTGGGGACCCCAGATAAATGCCAGCCATGTTTGCCCCACTCCACCCCAATACTAGAGACACTCCCCTGTCCCAGACTAAACCTCCATGACCTAAAACTACCATGGGAACAGAATTCTCCCAAACATCCCTCTTTCTTTCCAGAAGCAGCATTTAACCAAAGTTTGTCACTGTTTATTAGCATCTGGGAGGGACAAACGGAGGCTGTAAAAACTGGGTCTCTTCAGTCCTAATGAGCACACAGGCATAGGAAGCTTTTCTCCAATGACACCACCAGAGACCTGCCAAAACGTGCTGCCTTCCCAGAGATCTGCCCACGCAGGACTCAGCACAAGGAACCCCCAGGGCCTTGGAAATGTTGCAAGAGCTCGGCCGAGGCTGGGCGGTCTCTAGAAGGATGACCTCAATGTCTGCAGAGCAAGGAGTTCCAGCGGACAGGAAAATCATGGTGTCCTGCTCTTGAGGACTCTATCATGGAGCCTGATTCCACTGAGCCATCAGGATGGCAGAAGGGACCCNGAAAGGGTAAAGGGAAGTGTGGGCCAACAGCTCAGGGACAGGGAAACCAGAACTGCACATTGTCCCAGCCAGGCCAAACTATTCTGCAAACAATTCCTGATACCTCATGACACCTGCCAATGGGCTCAAACAAGAGGCCTAAGAGCCTGCAAACCAGAAACAGCCAGCTCTCCCAGGACTCTTAGGTTGTATTACACACCAACTGCTAAGGGCCAAGTGCCATTTGGAAGGGTCTTCTTCCTGGGGCCACGGAACGGTATCCCCCCTTGCTGCCCCATCCCATTCACATCCAGGCCCCAGCTTCTTCCAGGGGCTTTCTGTCCACATTGTACTCTCTTGGGATGATGTCTGCTCACATTATTCCATGTTCAACACCTACCTGGTCCCCCACAGTAGAGTTAAAATCCTAGCCCCACCACCTTGAGATGATTCCTCTCAGGGCCTCAGTTTCTTCACCCACCAAGCCANGATAAGAAGAGTGCCCACTCTCAGTGCTAGGCAACAGTTAGGGCTTGACTCCAGTTGCCAGCATTCCAGACTCAGTGCCCCAANACTGTTTTCTGAGGCACCGCACCAGCACACACACAAGTGAGCCCACAACTCCATCTGCTGCTCCATGCTGCCTCCCCAAGAAGGGTTCATGCTGGGCGGTTCTAGACACAGAGCAGAGTGAGACACAACTGTGGGCCTGCAGGAGTTCACAGGCTAGTCAGGGAACAGACATGGGTTCACAAACAGCAGTGACACAAGGTACCTCAAACAGAGGGGTTAGGAAGAGATTTTTTTTCCACCTGGGCATGGTGGCACAAGCATTTAATCCCAGCCGTAGGGAGTTGCAGAAACAGGTGGATCTCTGAGTTTGAGCCTGGTCTACAAAGTGAGCTTCAGGATAGCTANGGCTACATACAGAAACCCTGTCTCAACCCCACCCCACTCAAAAAAGACAAAAGAAAAAAAAAGTGATTCTTTTCATAGTCTGTCACATGCTAACAGTGATTTTTCACACTGTCACATGCTAACAATGATTTTTCACATTCTGTCACATGCTAACAGTGATTTTTTTTTTTTTTAATTTAAAAGTCTGGCTCTTTCCCCACTAACTAAAAGCACTGTCACTAACTCCTGACAAGCTGCACTTTTTTTTTTTTTAAATCAAATAAACTACATTGGAAAACTTTATAATAGTTTTCTTCCTGTCTGTCTTTCTTTGCAGCCTGGGCTAGGCTGACTGTCTTGTGTTCTCCAACTCCACAGTCTCAGACAGGCAGGCCTTGCCCTAAGAGTTCTACTAACCAGAGGCTGGTGGCCATAGGACAGGGCATGCACACAGGCACCATATGTGAGGGGACCTCTAGGCTTGAGTGTAAAGAAAACAACCTTGTTTATACCACAAAAACTATGTTCCAGCAAGGCCCACAAACAAAGGTTTTTCAGGTATACAGCACTGAACAATTCCTAAGTCATTTCCATGTCTAAAGTGCCTTCTTTCCCAAACACCCACTGAGTCACTTTACTATGCTCATTAAGACTCCTTAAAGTGCACATTCCAGGGCAGAGTCCATTCATCTTGATGATCTCTGCATCTAATGCAGGGCCTGACATACAGAACATGAAAAACTGAACTCTGTTAAGAGAGGAAATGGGCTCAGAGAGATGGGCACACCCAGGGTCACAAAAAAAAGCAGCAGGCCTGCCTCGTCCCTAGATTCCCTCTTGCCTCAGTCTACTGCCTGTCCTCCAACACAGGGGGCACTGTTGCCACTGCTACCCACTGGGTAATTTATTAGTCAACCTGTGACCTACGTGGGCATGAGAGGTCCAGAGACCAGGGTTACCCATCAGGGAGTTGGCTGGAAAGTGAGTGACAACGAATGGGAAAGGACAGGTAGGACCTGAAGGGAGGATGTCTGCTAAAGACAGAACAAAGGCAGGGCTGGGGTGGGCAGGATGGAGGCTGAGGAAGTGAGGGGATGGAAGTTTCTGAGCTGGATTGTCAACTGTGAGGAAGACAGTGCGTATCAGGCAGGGCTGGCTGGAGAGCACAGTGCAGGAAGGGGTCCATCCCAGACTGCTCTGTTCTCTTGAGAACAGTGGGATGACGAAAAGCATTCTTAGGTCCTCTGTCAAATACTTCTGTCTGGCCTTTGAGCCTCCAACACTGTCCCTGGGACAGACTGAAATCTTTGACAATCCCAGCCCTTTCCTGGTTTACCACTGCAGCTCCCATCAAAAGAAAACAGATAAAATGGGCTTTTATGACACAGTGCTTTGGGGAACTCTAAGGCCAAGAACAAGTCACTGTAAAACTTTATACAGGGTGGGCACTGCTATCCTCTACTGATTTATGTTGCCTTAGATTTCAAGGAATGAAAAATAGAAATAAACAGGGTCATGGCTCCTGGCTCCACACCTTTACCTCCCGTGATCCCTGGGTTTTACTATCCTCTGACCAGCAGAGGTCACAAAGCCACTGCAAGGTCCCCCTGCAGTCCTATTTCCTGATGATGCCATATGCCATGTTAGCTTTCTGAAGAACCATTTAACCACACAACCAGGTAAACATGGAACAGACAGGTCTCCATGATGCAGCTCAATCGTAAGCAATGCCTCCTCCTGGAAGCTCAAGTCCACCATGTGTCATTCCTGACCTTGCTGGTCTTGACTTCTCAGGGGAGTGGCCACGCACAACCACTGCCCACCCCCCAGGACCTCCCCACAGAACTCAGCACCAGAGGGCGAGAGGAAGATCCCTCTGGGCAGTTCTGTGGGAGCCTGGCAGCCCAGGCTCTGGGCTCCACAATCCCTCAGCCACAGCTTTCCCTGACTATAGATCACTGCTTCAAACCAGGCCACATTTTCTGAGCTGGAGTGCTCACAGCTGCTCAATTCTCACAGTGTGGCTATTTGCAAAGGACAAGCCTTGTTACACTTCTCAGAAATGCACAAGCCACGCCCCACAGGCCTGAGGGGTGGGCAGACCTGGGCTGGGGAGGGGGGGGGCACTTCCTCAGAAGCTGGGGACTAGCTCTGGGGGTTTGGGAAATCAGGCTGAGAGAAGCACAAAAGACACAAGACTAGATGAGGTAAGGCCACTTATGGCCCTGCCTGAGCCANCAGCTGGAATGTGTCTAATCTAGACAAGTTTCAGCTGCCTTATGGTAAAAGAGGTGATGGTCCACTGAGAGGAAATGAGACCACATGTGCAAAGTGATCTCACCAAAGATCAACTGTAACCACTAAAGCCAGGCTCTTTACCTGTGCAAAGAGGCGCAGGATGGGATGCAGAGGGGACATGGGACCAACTCACAGGCTGTGCCAGGCTAATGGGGGTCAAGAGCCAATGCTAGACCTGATGCTGAATGCCAATGGTGGGCTNTGCTAGAGTGGTCCAAGGCCTTCCTGGAGGGGTGGCTCATGCTGCTCACTCTAGCAGTACTAAGGCATATGGAGATGGGTATTTGGATAAAGAGACCAGTTTGTGATGCCAAGGGTTTATTATAGGTTCTAAGACCCTGCATACCAGACCTTTTACGGCTCAGTGTTCATGTATATGCATGCGTATCTGTATGGATGCATGTATATGCAGGTACGTGTGTGTGTGTGTGTGTGTGTGTGTGTGTGTGTGTGGGCCAGAGGTCAACCTCAGGTGTTGCTCAAAAAAACAAAAAAAAAACCTTGTTTTTTTAAAACACTCTCCTGTTGGCCTGGAGCTCACTGATTAGGATAGACAGTGAGCTTTAGGGATCCTCTGGTCTCCACTTCCCCAGCAGTGGGGTCACAAGTGCATGCCACCATGTCTGGCTTTTCTTTTTAGGGCTTTAAACAGATACAGGGGCAAAGAGCTGAAAAGAAGGCATACTGTGGGTCAGGCCCACAGTCAACCTGTGGAGCGGAACTGGCAGGTAGAAAACATTATTCTCAAGTTCTTAGAAGGGAAGTCACTTCAGGGGTCCCAATACCTAGGGGGAAGGCATCTGGTTTTGCCTGAGGTCACCTTTATATAGGTGAGAAAGTACACTCCAGCAGGCCTTTGTTCTTTGCAGAAACTGAAACAAGTCCTCTGGCCTGAGGCCCACACAAGCCCTCTTTCCTAGTAGAGAACCTTTCTTTGACTTCTTGCCAGTGGGTTCACTCTAGGTGCTATGCCCAGAACCAGACCACATGGTGAGTCTGAAGGCTAGGAAACAGCTGGACANGCATTGTAAAACTGTTAGGGAATAGCATACATCTGTGAGGGTTGGGGGATCCAATGTTACTAAGGGGCAAAATGTAAGGTACAGGATTCACTAGGCAGCTGGGGGACAGTTGGGAGGACAGGCCTGTCTCCTTTCAGGAATGGGCGCAGATGGAGAGGCCACAATTCATTAAATTCACGGTGGCTGTTCCTTGGTGAAGCAGCAAAGAGAAAGACCACTGTTAGTGGGCATTGAAAGCCAGATTAAAGCAACTCCNTTAGTCCAAGGCAAGCTTAGTCCCGGGGAAGCTCCCAGGAAGCCAAATGGCTGATGCAGTGTCGTGCTTTATGGGAGGGATATGCCATGCGGCTGTCCTCGGTAAAGACTCATGGCCTGGGCAGGACTAAGCTCACAGAGCACAAGCAGAAGAAGCAGAAGTAGCTACAGTGCGAGCCTTTAAGTGACTAAAACACAAAGTCAGCTTTCATGACTTCTTTGAAGTAGGCCTTATGCTCTGGTACAAACCACCTCAACCTCTGTGCATTTCTTTTCTTCTTCCTTTTCCTCCTGGGTTTCTGAATATTAATCTCACAATGACATCATTAGCTAGAACTGCAGTCTGTTCTAATTATAAAGCATACTAAGAGCAGCAGGGCTGACAAGGGGCTGTTCACGCACCTGGCTTTCAAAAGACACTAGGGCATCAGGGCGAAGAGCTCAGGCCCTGGGTCAAAGAATCAAGACACTGGGTCTGTCCCTGAGCATGGTTTCTGAGTGAGTCCCTGAAACCCTCCGTGCCTGGGTCTCATCAGGCAAACAAAATTACCTACCTACAAAGGTTGTCACGAGAATGAAGGAACAGTCTTAGCACAGGCAGGCTTCGTATGTATTAGAAAATCCAGTCATGGGGCTGGGGATGTGGCTTAGCGGTAGTGTAAGCCTAGTATGTAGAAGTCCTAGGTTCAATGTTCAGCACTGCATAAAGCAGGCCTGGANATGCCTAACTGTAATCAAGGGGGAGGATCTGGTGTTCAAGGTCATTCTTAGCTACATATCAAGTTCCAAACCAGGCTGTGTTACATGAGACCTTGTATTAAAAGGGGAGGAGGGTAGACTCCAGATATCACCCACTGTCTTCAGTTGTCATTTAATTACAAACCTTACCTCCAAAGTGTGCACACGCCCTTTAATTACTGAGGGGCAGTGCTGCGTGAATAACACACTGGGCTGGCAGTCACAGCCTTGCTTGGAGTTTCCCTGACTTTGGGGTGACTTGAACCAATTCACTTCTCCACCCATAAAACAGAATGGGAAGCTGATGGCTCAGGGCAAAGTGTAAAGTGCCCACCCGGGGACAGTGCATTCTGCCTGCACAGGAGAGCCAGCTCCAACCTGCCCATCTGTCAGCATCCCTCAGAGCTCACTTAGGAGGGCTCTTGGAAGGCCAAGCCAAAAAAACAGTGAGGCGGCAGCAGGAACAACAGGGGCCCAATTCCAGTCCACCAAGCACTGGCTCTGATGGACCTAGCGTAGTAGTTGACTTCCTGTCAGCTCTTGCCAATGCCCACCCCTGGTTTTCCTTGAATCCCTGCAGGGACAGAGGCCCAAGCAGAGGACACTCACACCCATTATTACCGCATGGCCGACCAGCTCCAGAAGCCATTCATAGGCTCCCCTCAGCCAGGCCCCAGATCCAACCTGTCTTTGCCAACTTCCATGATTGAGCAAGCTGTGCGCCATGCCTAGCATGCTTTCATTCCTCCCCCAGCCACTTGCCAGGGTCAAACTGAAACCTAGCTCCACTTCTTCCAAGGAGTGCCCACCCCACCCCAATTCCCTGCCTGGACTTCCCTCCCAGAATCTGATGTCCTTCTAACACTCCATTTCTCTTGCCATCAGCCCACCATCATCATCTCTCTGCCTGGTCCACAGGGCCTGGTCCTGTACTCTNCATCAGCACCTGCCTGGTCCACAGGGCCTGGTCCTGTACTCTACATCAGCACCTGCCTGGTCCACAGGGCCTGGTCCTGTACTCTACATCAGCACCAAAGCACATGAGCTGGTAACTTCCTTAACCAGTGACTTCCTCTCGTACTTAGATTCTGGGGACTGAGAACAGCAAACCAGTAATATCTTTAGGTGGGAAAAGCCTGAGGTTTCTGAGCCTGGGCCCAAGCTGGGGCATGGGGGTCTGGAGGAAAAGAAATCAAGGGTCAGTGGTACCTGCCCTCCACCTGCCACAGGAACTAACTACCACCAACTGTGTAGCCAGTCCTGGAGAAACTAGCACTGTCTTCAACCCTCCAGAGTGCATGGGCAGCAAGGAAAACTCCAAAGCACAGGCCTCAAGTCAGGGCCACATCCCTGAGGCTGGAGCTAGCAAGCTGAGTGGTAATCAGGGAAGGCGGGCAAGCCCTGGCTCTGCCTGACAGCCTACTCCAACCTGCCACTACACATAAATTACAGGGAGGCGGCTGGTGGCCAACTGGCTTCAAGACCGGCCCTGCCTCTCTCCAGCACAAGGAAGCACTTTATGCAGTCCGACGCCTCATTATCTGGCATCTCTGTCACACCGGAAAGGGCAAATAATGGGCTAAGAATGACACATGTTGCACTGTGAAGTCCCTCCCTGCACAAACCTGTCCTTGAGTCCCTACTTCCTATGTGGCAAAGGCTCAATTAATTCCTCACTGTGATATCTGCAGCCCTTCAATCTGACCACAACATAAACTCCCCACCCAGCCCCTCGCCAAAAAAAAAAAAAAAAAAATCTCTATTTAGCTTAATTCATTCACAAAATATTTGCTGAGTGCCTCTGATGTGCTGGGTACTGTGCTAAAATAAACAACTGAAGGGCCCCTACGTCCCACCCATCTGGAACCCTGAGCAGATCACGGCCAAGTCCCTAACTCAACATGTTTTCCCCCATTCGGGGTCTCAGTGGTTGGCAGCTGTTAGCTCCTCTNCCACCTGCTACTGAAGAAGAAGGCTGCTCTCCCCAGACGCCTACCTGACACACTCCCAAGTCTCTGTGCCATACCAGAAAAGCAGGCAGCCCAAGCCGGCTACTGAGCCTTGTTGAGCCACAGATGCCTACAATGGGGTGTGTCTTGGCTCCTCCACAGGACTCTGGGCTTTTAGGTGTTTTCCTGTGTTGGAGTTACAGGAAGTCTGGGGACTGATGGAATTACAGAGCATACTGGGTCTGAGGGCACTTTCTGACAAGGAGCCCTAGGTCCACTCTGAGGNCAACTTGTATGAGGTGTGGAGCTCTGATTGCCTCTTTCCAGAAACCCAACAGACACAGGAGCAGTGACATGGTGTGACCCCTCCTACCAGAGATGCAGACATGTGCACACAAAGGAAAGGAGATGGGAAGCTGCCTGAGTGACATGGCAGCTGAGTGGACATGGCAGGCTAAAGGGCATAAATGTGATGCAGAGGCATGCAGGGAAGCACTGTAACTCTAGGCAAGGGAAGAGGTTTCCAGCTGTCCAGCCCAGAAAGCAATGAGGCAACAGGAAGCCTTTCGAAGAGGCAAAGGGCAGCTAGATGTCACACTAGGAGGCTGGACTAACAAAGTCATGGAGAATATTAAGCAATGACACTACCTAGAGTCACTTTCAGAAGACAGAAGGCCTAACCAGAAAAATCAACAACAGGTCAACGAGATGGCTCAACAGGAAAGGTGTTTTCTTGCTGGGCAAGTATGATGACCTGAGTACAATTCCTGGATGCCACAAAGTCCTGAAAACTGTCCCCCGACTCCCACATGTGTGCCACGGCATGCATGCACCTGCACACTTGTGCATACCAATAGTCAATTTCTTACAAAAGCAGCAAGGGCTATCAGGCATAGGGCTTTTCTTCTGACACCATTTAACAAAGTCATAACAACAAGCAATCTGTTACTATTATCTGTTTCTTAGCCCTTTACAATCAATCAGAGAGATCTCCCCCAGGACAGTTAGCGTTTCTAGAAGACCAAAAGATGTAGTTTTTTAAAAAACATTTTTGACATGAGAATGTGGGTAACTTAGGTGCAACTCAGGAGAGATCAAAGACCTTCTGCATGTCTGGACCAGAGGTGGCTTACAAGGAACTAAGGGGGTGGGGTGGGTGGGGTTCTCCATGTACTCAGAAGGTCAAATGGGCTTGGATAAAACCTANCAAGAACAAGTCAATACGGGCTTGTGATTACAAAGAGGTAACTAATACTACAACCTGGGATGCGTAACATTGGTTCAGTAGTGTGTTATTGGAGCCCAGCCACACCCACTCATTTACATACTATCCACAGCCCCTTTCGCAGGGCTAGGGCAGATCTGAGTAGCTACAACAGAAACCCAGTTGCCAAAAAGCCTAAAATTCTTCATCTTTAGCCTCGCACAGGAAGTTTGCTGACCCCTGTGCCATACAAATGAGACACTAACACCGGCCAACATGTTTTCACCCTCAGGGTAACAGGCTCATACCTAAAGACCTGGTTGGTCCCTCCTATCTGAGCCATTNCCCCAAAGACAGCCTCACATTTCTTTGAAGCTCTTGGCCTGGTAAAGTTCTCATCCTCTGCAGTTTTAGAGCTTAAGTGCCTAAGGCTTTCCCAAATCCATTCAGTTGAAAAGATAGGTGATAGGCTAAAGAATGAATCCACAGGCCTTCCAGGAGCAGGGCGTGTACCTTCCACACAGGAGGACTGGAAATCACAGTGAGGAATGTGGTTTCCTTANGAAGTTGTGCAACTTTCCTTCCGTGTCTCATTAACCACGTTCAAGAGTCGTCTGATGTTTGGGCCTTGGCCTGATAGTAAGAAACCCTCGCTTGCTTGTGGTTTGCGACTCCCTCTTACAAAACCAACTGTGTTCCACAGGAACCTGTGGTCTGGATTTGGCNGAAGCCTTTGGGAAAAGAGTTGTGGACAAGCCTAACACCTGTCCATTTTACAAATGCAGGCACAGGGGNCCTGAGAGGATGGGACCTGCTCCAAGTCACCTGCTCCTGGAAGTTCATAGTTCATCTCACTCAAAGTGGCTACCGTGTTCAAGATTCCATACCAGTTGTAAGGGNTCAACCAAAAATAAGTATGTCTTCTCAAGGAGCCCAATCCTGGTGTCTAGATAACAAAGGCATGTCAATAAAAGAGAGAAGCCTGGCAGGCCTCAGGCTTGGCCCTTGACCTTCAAAAACACTTCCCAGAGAAGAAAAATGGAGTACCTTCCTTCCAAAATTCTATGTGGATCACAATAGAGCAATGCAGGGAACTCAAGCAGCAGAGGACATCATGCCCTGAGGAGCAACAGGAAGCAACTAAAAACCTGGGGCGCAAGCTGAAATGTCTTCTCCCAGTGAGACTGGGGTTCCTCATCTACCTGTGTAGACGCACTTGAAGCCCGGAAAACACGGAGGCATGNAAACTTCATTAGGCACCTGTCATGCGCTTCTGCCTGCCTCCTGCTGAGAGGAAAACTGTACACTGTACCCCGTCTCTGGAGCAGCAACATTCCACAGCATGACCATAGATGTCACGGCAGGATAGACAGACAGGACTTGAGACACAGAAGAGATCAAAAAGCAGGCTCTTGATTTGGCAGGTAGCCAAGATAATCTCCACCCCTTCCTGGGTCAGGACTAAAGCCAGTCAACCCCTCCACTGTGGCCTCCCTCCTCTCATGGCCCACTGTNCCTGAGGGAGTTAAGCAAGAGAGGGTGTGAACTTCACCCTCCAGGGCCTGACAGTGCAGTTCCCATACAGTGCTAAGCATAGGCTGAGGCCACAGATAGAGACAGATGTCAGTCCGCATCCAGCACCAAGGGCTAGCACTGGCACGGATGAGCAAGCCTGGTGAGCTTATATAACAAAGGGCTTGTCACCACTTCCTGTGATCACCAGCATTCCAACACAATGAGACACNCTCAGCCCTGGCTTTGAAGTTTAGCAACTCATTCAGACAGCCTCAGCAGCTGGGAGCTGCCTACACTTCCTGACCTTCTCATTCCCTTCACAGGGCGCTGGAGACAGCACTGGGGTCTGTTTGTTTGTTTGAATACTCTATTTTAATTTGCTTTCCTGTGACAACCACTGTTGACATTTTGGTCTGTTGACTTCCAGCCCTTTTACAAGTGTGTGTGGGAAGCGGGGAGAGGCAGGGGAATAGGAATGCATGACTTTCTTTTCTTTTTGGGGGGAGTGTGGGGGGTTCAAGACAGAGTTTTTCTGTGTCACAGCCCTGGCTGTCCTGGAACTCAGAGATCCGCCTGTCTCTGCCTCCCAAGTGCTGGGATTAAAGGTGTGCGCCACCACGCCTAGCAACATTCGGCTTTCTCCATCTTGCTTAATCATTTCATCTGGAGCTTCTCCACAGCCCCAAAGTATCACTTAATTCACCACAGGCATGCGCCTCCCATTAGCCAGCTCCCGGGTGGGGTGCTCGGGGAATTCCCAGTGTTTTATTTTTTCCCAAATGCTCTGAGTGACCTGTAACTAAATCATTCTAACTCTCCTCATTCTATTCTTAAATAAAGTCCTCAGACTCTACAGTGTCTCCCTCCCGCTCAACCATGTCACCATGTCCTTCATTGTTTGTGGCCATTCTTTTTGACCTAAAACCAAGCCAACAACTTTGTGACAAGGTCTTGTGTACCCTAAAATTTAATACATTTGTGCACCACCACACGCAGTTTATCCCTGCTGGAGAGTGAACCCAGTTATACTATATATAACTATACATAACTCTCTCTCTATGTGTGTGTGTATATATATATACACACACATATATATAGTTTATGTGTATATATTGTTCATATGCATGCAGGAATGTGGGTGAAGGCTAAAGGTGTCATTCCTCCATGGCTGTCCACCTTGTTTTTTGAGACAGGATCTCACATTGGCAGGAGCTTGTCAAGTAAAAACTAGGCTGGCTGGTTGTGGAGCCCCAGGGATCTGCCTACCTCTGCCTCCTTAGTGCTGGGATTACAAGTACATATCATTCATTATACCACATAGGGGATCAAACTCTCTACAGTCCTCCAGGGGAGTTTTAAAATCAAATACACAACCATGACAATCTACAACACACACAGCCTGCTACAGTATAAACCCCCAAGTCAAACTCATGATTTTGAGTCCACTCACAGATGCCAGTCAGTATTTGAACATCTCCAGACAAAGGTTGGTAAATGCCAGAAGTCCTTATAAAACAGTGGTCTTTCCTTAAGGAGCAGGGTATATCATACCGCAGCTACAGAGGCAGACTAAGGGTGACAATCTTACTCACTGGTCTCTGACGTCTAGACTGAATGTAAGGTCACTTCCATGTCCTATTCACACAAGCCTTTGAAAATCAAATATACAGATCTCAGAAGAAGGCAGGTCTCAGCCAGAGCAGCTCTCACTCCTGTTTGAATTTTATAAAAGTCTGGGGAAGGCACAAGAATCTGTGAACCTGTTGTCCTGTTCCAGTATACTTCTACCACACAAGTATAAAAATAACTCTAAAAAAGAGAGACAGCATACCACCGAAATTTACCTCCATGGTACAAAAGGCTGGAATGCCAATGGAGGCACAAGCTGATGAAATTTAGGGAACCAAAGTGCTTACTACCACCATTCATTCAGGCAAGGCCAGAACCATCAGAGCAGAGGTGCTATCAAAAAGAAAGGGGTCCAGGTATCTGAGACAGGGTCAAGGAGGCGCCAAAAAAACAAAAATAAAAATAAAGCAACCCTACTAAGAAGGAGATGGAGGAGGAGATGCAAAGAATGGTACTAAAAAAAAAAAATGAATAGACTCCATCTATGGACTACAAACTGCAAAACTACTTCATCAGCAGCCCACTGTGGGCTGTCACTACCAGCAGTTTCTGCTGCCACCAGAGGCATCATGGCTAAAACCTTTAGAGATGCCTCCAAACAAAAAGTCTGCCTGGATAGTTTCTTCTTTCAGAATCAGGCCCACAGCCACCTTACCCCACAGGGACCCAGAGTTAGATCTGGCCCTGGCAAGGGCAAGTAGGCAAACCCTGTCACTCACTCAAGTTCAGTGTCTGCACTTGGACAACCTTCAGCCCAAGTTCTGGCAATGTAATCCAGGCTGTCACAGTGTTCTCAGCTGTCCTGCGGGTGACTGGCAAGTGATAACACNGACTCCCACAACCCTGTCACTTCACAATCACCACAGATGGGTTTCAAATGGATCCAGNCCCTGTGGAAGCCTGCTAAGAAGCAGGGTAATACCTCCAACTTTGAAGTCTTCCTTCTGGCTCCTTGCTGGACAGGGTGGCCAGTGACAGAACTGCAAAGGCAGAGAGAGCTGGCTGGGGAATCTCAGGGTACCCCTAAGACCAGCAAGCACCTNCAGAGGCTGCTATTTCCTCTGTGACCCAAAGGGCTCTGAGCACTTACTGGTTCTCAAAGATCTTGTCCCCTGGGAGGACACTGTCCACAGGTCNCAGGTCAGCATGAGCTTAGAATCCCATGTTCCCTGTTCCCTTCGCCTTCTCCCCTTCAGAGGACATCAAGGACCATGGGGTGGCTTCACTGTGGCTCCTCCTTTCTAGTAGTCACCATTGGTCCTGACACATGGGAATGCTTCCAACTCCATGTGGTGTCAGATGGGACAGCAGAGCCTCCAAATCAAGCCTCAATGGCCAGATCCATCCATCCTCAGAACACACCTGGCTGTTTCCACCAGCTCCTGAGCCCTATGTAGATGAGCCAGTCAGCTGTTCTGCCCTTACTTGCTTTATGTTCCTTCAGAGGTGAGCCATTGGCAGTATCAAGGTGTGATGCATTTCCACTCTCACCTAGACTTTGGGACCTTGACAGAATGTGGATAGCTGTTCTGAAGATGAAGTAACTTACACATTTCCACAGAGGGCATTGGGCTATGGACAACAGTGATCCAGAAAAACCTACACCTTGACAAGTGCTTGGTCAATTCCCCTTCACTGACCAGTGTTGTTCTAAGAGCTGCCTGTAAGGCCAGGCACATGTTTCACGGCTTAAGGATGCAAACTTGGGTCAGATCCTTGCTGCCCCTGTGTGGTGATTATATTATGTCCCCCAAAATATTGTGTACCCTAATAAAACTTATTTGGGGTCAGAGAACAGAACAGCCACTAGATTAAACATAGAGGTTAGGCAGTGGTAGCACATGCCTTTAATCCTAGCATTCCCGAGGCAGAGATCCATCCAGATCTCTGTGAGTTCAAGGCCACACTGGAAACAGCCAGGCATGGTGGCACACACCTTTAATTCCAGCACCTGAGATCTCATGTCTTTGCTTGAGAAAGACACATGCCTTTAATCCCAGAAAGTAGTGGCAGGAAGCAGAAAGGTATATAAGGTGTGGAAACCAGAAGCTAGAGGCCTCTTAAGCTTTCAGGCTTTGAGCAGAGTTGAGCTGAGATTCATTTGGGTGAAGACTCAGAAGCCTGCAGTCTGAGGAAACAAGATCAGCTGAGGAGTTGGCAAGGTGAGGTTGGCTGTGGCTTGTTCTGTCTCTCTGATCATTCAGAATTTACCTCAATACCTGGCATGGTGTTTTCAATTAATAAGACCGTTTAAGATTCGCTCTACACCCCTGCTGACAGATCTGACATTTGCTTGACTGAGGTCTTCACCTCAGGGCTCCACGGAGGCCTCCCTCTCTAGGCCACCCCCCTGGGATGCAGAGACACAGGTTTTCCAAAGCACAGGTCTGACCCTGTCATGCACTTCCTTGCTCCAGTGTCTTATATCACCCACCATGGAAAGACTAGCGAGCTCTGGGGGGGGCCTCATAGTACTGAGACCACCAGAGCTGATATAGAGTTGTCCTCTCAACATCCCCTGCACCTGAGCAGCACAGAGGAGGTTAGGGGTGGACACAGCCCCAGGTCCAGCTCTGTCCATTACCCCAGGTCCAGCTCTGCCCATTACTAGCTGCATCATCTGTATATGTCTCAGTTTCCTCCTCAAAACAAAACAAAACAAAACAACAAAAAAAAAAACTAGGCTTTTAAAATGTGCCTCGGAGAGCATTGAGGGGACCTGCAAGCAGCACACACACAGCCCTAGAAGTCAGGGCTGGTCCCAGGAAAGTGTTTCCTTCTGCTCTCCATTTGCAGGGACAGGGTCCTTTCTGATGACAGCCAGGGGTCTGAAAGCAAAGCCCTGCTTGGCTTTACTGTGGCTTTAAGAAGCCCTAAGCTTATAGCTGGACTAAGGACCAGGACAAGCATTGTCAAAGTAATACAAAAGTCTTAAGGCTCTTTCCACAGGCCAGGCCCTATGCTCTGCCACAGAAAGCAATGGCTTTCTTTAACCCTTACAGTGACTAGCTCACTTCCCCTAAATATCTCATTTTGCCACCTGTAAAGTGGGGATCTTCATGGTACCACCTCACAAAGACCAACTATGAAGCTTAAACGTGGCAAGAGTAACATACAGTGAGTGGTCAGGCAATGCCATTCTCATTAATCCCATGTAACATGGGCTATTCCAGGCCTGGAAAAGGTAATTGTGTATTCTAAGTTACATAGCTTCCAAGCCCAGGCATAGCATGTGAGATCAGGCCTTCTGTTCCCAAAGCCAAGGCTGGTTTCATGCCACAATCAGTGGACCACCAATAGAGTCCTGCAGTGTTTGGATCAACAGTTTTGAGTTCCCATGTTATGTATGGCCTTGCTGGCTTGCCGGGAGGGCAAGGACAGAGAATGTCCCGCTCCTAACAACCATGTTACTCAGCCAGGCAATCTCTTCCTCACTTNCTGCCTGCTAAGTGCTGAAGTCTCTCCTCTGCTCCTCTGGAATCTAGTCCTGTTACTCCCCTCTATCTTTGAATCTCCCCCAGTCCACCCTTGACTAAGACCCTGCTCCTCATCCAATCACTTTTTGGCCCCCAGAGAACTTCTTAGCACTTATCTTGGCCCACCTACTTGGAACTTGCTCTGACCAGTCCCCTTCTACTTTATAGCAAGCTCCCNAGTTTGGGCTTCATCAAAGCCCTCCACNGTAGTCTTGAAGAGTCCCTGTCCTTAGCACCTGGTGCCCTGGCTGGGAACCTGACCCTGTAGGACAGTGTTAGAGCTTGCTCTGAGGCAATACCATCACACATCCACAGGTCATCATGTGAAGGAGGCAAGGTCAGACTGATTTTAGCAAGCTGTACTATGTGCCACAGAGAAGGAAAAGGAATTTGGCCAGCAGAGCTTCAGTAGACATATTCACAAGCCAGGGGGGAAAACTCTTCAGAGAGAGGGGAGAGACAGCTCAGTGTTGAGTGCACTCGCTGATCTTGCACAGGACTGAGGCTCAGGTCTCAGCATACACCATGGTAGTTCACAACCACCTGTAACTCCAGTTCCAGGGGATCCCATACCCTCTTCTGGCCGTCAAGGCACCAGGCATACACGTGGTGCACGTACATATATGCAGGCAAAACACCCATGAGCATAAAATAAAATTACAACGAAAAAAAAATTTAATCCAAGCTGTGCAAAAGGCTGGCCTGCGTGGTAAGACACAAATGCACTTATCATTGACGTTTTCAGGGATGGATGGGGTGATCGCCAGACTAAGAGATCCCCAGACACTCCCAAGGGCCCTACGGGTCTAGGAGAGCAGGTCACACAATCAACCACTGTGGGATACTTAAAAACTACTGACATCCAGGCTTAGAAACCAGGCATGGTACACGCCTATAATCCTAGCACTTGGGAAGCAGAAACAGGAAGCTCCCCGCAAGTTTAAGGCCAACCCGATATACANAGTGTATTCCAGGCCTGCTAAGGCATCATAGCAAGACCTGTTTCAAAGGAAAGGAGGAAGAGAAGAAAGAAAAGGAAGAGGAGGAAGAAGTAGTAGAAAGGAGAAAGAAAAGAAACAAAAGTACAGCATACAACACACACATGCGTACATGCATGCACACACCCACACGTGTACATGGCTGTACACAAATTCATATCCATGTGAGCACATGTGTGCACATACCCACACACATACATATGTGCACACACATTCACGCATGTGAGCATGCACTCATACACACACACCTAGTTAGGAGGAATCATGGCATAGTTAGATCTAAGGTGTGAGCTGAGCAAATTAAACTTTACAAATCTGTGTTCCTGCTGGTCCTAATGGCTACCAGGCTGGCCTACTGCTGAATGGCACAGTGTTACACAGAGTGAGTGCACAGAACTAGATAGATAATCCGTGGTCTCTTCAAGCTACAGAAACTGTCAAGCATTNAAACATCTGTCCTTTCCTGGGTTTATCCCCCACCTCCAAACACATCTGGTCTTAATCTGGCACTCCAGCATGAATTCATTACTGTCACAGGNCCATAGCAGACANGGCAGGATGTACTAGGACCTAGCCGAAGCCAGGAATAAGACAGGCCTCTGATGAGGACACAAACACCTGGGTTGAAGGGGACAGAAAAATGAAGAAAATGGAAGACCTGTAGTTCCTACACCTTCCAAGGTCTCATCGTCCTTCACACCCAAATGGTCCTCCCCAAGGCTACTTTACTACTGCCTGAACCCACACTGTCTGCTCTGCACGTCATTTAACTGCATCTCTACACTGGCATCAAACTCTGCTGCCTTCCCAGCATCCCCCCCAGGCTCTGACAGCATAGGGCTTCATTCATGGAGTGACTATCCTACGAGGCTCAGCCAAGGGCTGGAGCAATGACTGCATCTAAAAATGAGCTATGCAGACAACTGAATGCCTGCCTCATCTCTTTCTTTACAAACTCACTGCCCAAAAGTGAAGCAGATTTTCTCAGGTTAAGGTCACAGAGGCAGAGTGAGCCACTGTGGGTGACTGCCNCAAATATACCTAGCCAGTTTAGTCCCATAATGCTAGAAGGGACGCCCGCACAACCAGAGATAGGGTAGCTCTCCTGCTTACACATGCTCGCTCGCANGCACGCCAGGTCTGGTATAAAATTAAGAATTAATACTGGGTTACTTCCCTTGGTGTCAAGAGTCACAACTGTAGTAAGTGCAAGGGTGTCTGCAGATAAAAGGTATTTTATATAAAGGCTTTATCGTCATTGTAATCACCTGTGAACTAAACACAAGAAAAGCCAAAACACTTTAGTTTAAAAAGGCGCTTGAAGGAAAAAGAGGCAAATTTGGAGCAAGCAAGAGAGGGTGCCCAGAATCACACTAGTTAGTTATAAAAAAAGAAAAAAAGACAATAGCAAACCATGGGACTAGTACAGGTGAGTACTGGAGTAAGGGATAAGATACCATGGGGAGCACTGAGCCTGATGTGACCACAGAAAATAATTCACTGTAAGAAAGCACAATCATCAGACATAGAACCTAAACTCCAAAATTAAAAAAGCATTCTACAATCCAAGTAGGTTGCCATCCTTACTGCAGAGTTCTTACAAACCAACAGGAAGATCGCTCTGCAGTAGAAGCAAATGGGCAGAAGACAAGAAGTAAAATAAATAATTTCAGAAAGGCAACAAACAGCTAATGCGCCTATGCACTAGGAACCCAAGAAANCACAAACTAAACCAAACTGCATCCTACTCCCCAGTGTGTGGAGAAGAGTAAACAGCCTTAAAGTGAAAATGCCATTCTAGAACACTCTGAGAGCAAGAATCAAGCATGTTACCATTGTACCCAACTCTCCTGCTGTTTAACCAGGGACAACATCACAGACTTCTGCTAAGTTAGTGAAAACTAGTAAGCAAGAGATTCGCAAGAATCACTGCTGTTGCACATTAAAGACAATGTAGACACCATTCCATGAAACATTCAAGGCAGAAAGAAATAACTGTTATGGAGGGAAAACAGACTGATAACATATACTTAAGATGGTGAGACACAAGAACACTAATAGGTTAATAGTGGTTTTCTCTCAATTGTGCAGAGTTGGCTTCTGTTTTATAGTTTTCTTATGTTTCTGTATCAAACTTTAATCTTGTTATAAAAGGTAAAGTTACCACCAGCCAATTCCTGCCTCGTTCTAAGAACCGGCTCTGGGCACAGCTAGCTCACAACAGCATATACAGAAGGGCAGGTAGTGGCTGCACCATTCCCAGAACACTATGCACTTCCCAAATCACATGCCGTGGCTTAGAACNAACCNGAGATCCAGATTGTGGGGCTGTTTGGCCTTCTGAGAATGCATGGCCACTGAGATGGTGAAGTTTCACCACTGGGAACTTTCTGGTCATCTTTATGTTTAGAATTATGTTATAAACTGGGGCGTCCCATTCCACACCTCACTGTTTGCCTCTTCCCTGCACCCCATGGGCCCCATATCAGAAGTGGTCAGCAGCAGGGCACTCTGCTCAGTGCACAGGAATAGCCAAAGCCCTGCTGGAGTCTTGACCACACCCTCTCCAGGAGAGAGGCTCTACTGTGCTGCAGAGCAGACAGACAGGCTCCTCCCCGAAGAGCACTGGACCTCCTGTCCCTTTTCAGTACCCTGTAGTAACACCCTGCAGGGCCTCTCAAGCTCTGACCACAGCTGAATGCACATAGCAGGCTCAGCTTCCAGTCCCACAGTTGGGGATGGCTTCTTCTGTCTGAATGCCCATCTTACCCCCGTCCCTGNAGCCATCCTTCATGTAGCCTCCTTTTCTTCCTGCATTCCCACTTTCTTTTGCAGTCTCAGACAGAGGCAATCCCTGTCTCCTGTGTCCTCAGGAANCCCTAACAAAGCCAGTGGCCATTCACCTTCCCAGCTACTCAGCCAAAACCTAGCAAACACACTGACTTTTGTCTTGCTATTCATCTGTCAGGAAACCATGGGTCTCTACTTCAGACCAGGCTGAGTCTCTTCTCATCACCTGCTGCTGGGCACCCAAGTTCCAACGGCCTGTCTGTCCCCTCCACTCCGCTCTCTGACCAAGGCCTCTCTCACTCAGTAGGCCAAGTGCTCTAGCACTGAGCTACATGCCAGCCCTCTTTAAATCCTGCAATCCTCTTTAAACCTGCACCAGACCANGNAACAACTCTGCTNAGAACTTCTGGCTTCCTATCGAACTTGAGTTCAAGCGAAAGACCTCTTGTACACACATGAGGCTCAAGATCTCTGCCTGTTCCGCACCCCTCAGTCTTGACCTGCCCTACCCAAGGGTGTTGACCTCTGCACTGCCCCTTGAGCAACCAACCCTGCCAGCTCCTGCCTCCCCCTCTTGCCTGGCCCTTCTCTTGTGTGCAATTCTCTTTTGGCCCTTCAGTAAAGTCCATTCTAAGCTCTATNTACCCCAGGGGGAGTGAGGTATTCATGTTTGGTGCACAGCTCTATCCTACCTCCTTCCTACACAGAACAGAACCCAGCATGTAGCACTTCTAAGTAAGAGCTACTGAGTGAATAAAAGAGATACATAAACGAGGTCATTCTCATTCCATGTGAAGACTCTGGGTTCAGCCATCAAATCCTACTTAGAGGACCTCCACTCTCCAACACACACACACACACACACACACACACACACCCTACACCTGTCAAGCCATTTCTTCCTTCTGGGCCTCGGGAAGCCACTTTCTGACCATTAGTTACTGTAAGTGCCTCACCAGCAAGGGCTGAGTCACTCCCCAGGGTCCTGACTAACCCTTTCTCCACCTCNAGGACACCCCCCCTTACCCCCCAGCTCTTTCCCTTCCAGCATGATGGGAAATCCAGAGCTCTCCTTGGAGAAAACAGAAAGGAACTGAATGACCAAGAGGAAAAGTCAGTCCTTCCTGGCTCAGCATTGAGAAAGTTCACGCTTCTCAGGAAGTAAGCACCGCTGAAAGTGAAACATTAATAGAAATATTACTGGAAAATACCAAACAGGAAGCAAAGGAAAATTCCATTGTGGAAGCAAGGCCCTCAGCCCATGTGCCTCAATGGTCTCAGCAAAGCATTTCAGAATCAAAACATAGGAAGAAACGGAACTCAATCAGACTGTCACCCTTCCTGCCAACTCAAGCTCTGGCCAAGCCGCATCCCCACCCTGGCTCAGAGGGCACTGGCCTCAGAAGACAAGGCTGCCGGTCCAGCTAGAACCTGCAGAGCGGCAGGGCAGGTNCTGCTCCAATTCTCCATCTGCAAATGGGGAATGCCTCGGCTTCCCCAAAGCGGGTCTGAGAAGCCAATGGGGCACAGGCGTAAAAGTGACCATTAGGCTGTAGAATAATTACAAGATCATAGTACCAGTCACTCTTACGGGTACAGGGAAACTACAGAGTAAAGCAAACCACAAACAAAGCAGAAAAACTCGGGTGTGAGATTATGCAATTTGAGGTGATAC
>LZPO01116969.1:694641-705224 GCA_001675575.1 Neotoma lepida
TGTAGGAAGTTCAAATATCCTTTCTAACATTCTGCTCTGTTCTGACATGGCTTTATTCCTAAAATTTTATTTTAGAGCCCCTTTACTTTTGTCAGAAAATTTGATGGAGGGCTGAGGACGTAGTTCAGTGGTAGAGTGCTTAGCTAGCATGCACAGGCCCTGGGTTAAGTCCATAGTATCTCACAAGTGAGCAAACCAGCAAACAAACACCAACCAAAACCAACCACCCAACCAAACAGACAACATAGAAGGAAGAGTGCAAAGTAGAGAGAATTGCTNTGTACATCCCTAAGGTAGTTCCCAGATCCACCACCCCCTCTTGTGTGTTACGTCTGTGATAGCTGAACAGCCAATATTGGTACATTGTTACTAAGTCCATAGTTACATCAGAATACTGTGTTTTCTATGACCTGTACTCATTGTTACTGTATCATACAGAATAGTTTCACTGTCTTAAAAATACCCCTGGCTCTCCCTATTCATCCCTCCCATATCCTAGCCTGTGGCAATGATTATTCCTGGCTTTTCATGTGTCAAAATCTATTCCTCTAGGATAGATTCATATCAATCATATATGTAGATGCTACCAACTTGTAATAGCCCCCTTATCTTCATATCGTCCATGTGCTGAACACAATCCCTCCNTCTCTCCCTCCCTCCATCCCTCCCTCACCAGCTGTACTGACTTAGAGATAAAGGCACAGAGGCTTACTTATTCCCGTGACTTCCCTAAGACCACACAGCTAGCAAGCGCAGGGACTGAGATTAGAACTCTGCCTGCCTGAAACTTGCCCAGAGCCCTACAGTCATTGGCCCTGTTCTCTGTCCTCTATCCTGTCTGGACTGGGAGACTGAAATAAAAGTCTGTTTCCAGTTCGTAGCTGAGTCTTTCAGAACCAGGAGCTGAAATAGCAGAGCCCTGGTATAAATGTAGATGGATGGGAAAACGCTGTGGTTTTTGGAATACTAATGAACTGCTAGCTGGAAGGATCAAAGTGAGGGAAATATGAGGAGCCTCGGGGCTGTCTGCAGGAAGAGATGCCCAACNTACATATGCCCCAGACTCTCCAGGCCCAGGCTCTTAGTCGACTTGTAAACTCTCACTAAATGGCCTGAGGTGTGGTGGTGTCTGCTCCAGCCCCACTGCAGCCGGGACCCTATTAGGAAGAAGCCAGCTCCTTTGATACTAGTCAGCAGAGGCTTGAAGAGGCCCAGAAAGGCCCGCCCCTCTGCTGGACTCCCCTGGAGCGAGGCCAGGCCCGAGAGAGTTATCACGTGTGTACACTTGATGGCAGTGCCCCTTCTCTCTGAGTGCACCACGAGACCATGGTTCTCCTCTCTGCTAATGCAATTTATATGTCTGAGCATGAACAAAGGATTTGTGAGCCTTCAAGGTGGTGGCTTTGGAAATTACCGTAGCAGGCTGGGGCTGCCCCACAGAGACCTGAGGTTTTAGAGGACTTCAGAGGAATGATTATTTTTTACCATGCTGAGCCTATTCCTGGAAGGGAGGCAGAGTCTCTATTGCCCAGCCCCCACAATGCCCCTCTCCCAGGCCCTTCTGTCCACTTATTTATTCATGTATCTGATTTCTTTTTTGGAGACTCGGTCTTGCTATATGTCCTAGGCTGGCCTCCAACTCACTCTCCTGACTTGTGAGTGTTGTGATTACCAGCACAGTGTCATATCTGGCTCCTGGGGTCCCTTTAAAATGTACCTAGTCTGCCGGAGAAGATGGTGCACTGGGGAGGTTGTGGCAGGATCATGTATTCTAGGCCAGCCTGGGCTATACATTAAAATCATAAGAAGCAAGCAAGCAAACACCCCCCTTTTTCTAACCATACTTAAAGGTCATTAGCTGGAATAGATGACATTTCATGGAATCATCTAGGGCTGGAGCTGGAGCTCANTGGCGGAGCACTTGCCTAGCATATGCTGAACCTTGGGGTTGTTCCCCAGCATCACAGCCAACCAGTAGGCAAATAGTGATGCAACTGATAGCTCATACCTGTAGTTCAGCACCCAGCTGGCAGAGACAGGGGTTCAAAGCCAGCCTGGGCTACATAGGAAGATCCAGTCTCAAAAATGAACCAATGAAGTTCAGGGGTAGGGCATTTGCCTAGCACCTATGAGCCCCAATCTCCCAAACAAACAACTAAAGTCGACTTGGGGTCTTCACAGTGAACGCCAGGGAGCCCCCCAGAAGGCTCCTTTTCCAGGATCTGCTGACTGGGGAGGTGAGGTGGGAGTGACAGCCCTTTTCAGATTTAGACTTGGCCTGTCACCAGCTGCTGTGACATGTGCTTTAAAATTTCTGAGCCTCACTCTNCCTTCAGGACATCATGGGGAATAAAAATGTGCACCANGAGATGGTATCTCACACTGAAAAAAAGACAAAAGACTCGTGTGGCCTCGGCGAGCTGCTTCGCCTCTGCAGGCACTTAGGTATTTTAAGTGAATATTCTCAGTTACCCCCTGGGACTGTTCCTAGGCACCAAATTAGACAAAGTGTGTGCCACGCCTGGCAGAAAAAGAAAGTGCTATAAGCTGAGTCAGTTGTCAGTTAAGAGCTCAGCAGTCACCAGCGTCTTTCTTACTGCCATCCAGGCCTGCCACAAAAGGCATTNTGTTGTTGTTTTGTTTTGAGACAATGTCTTAAGTAGTCTATAATGGCCTTGAACTCCTGACCCTCTTGCCTCCACCTCCTGAGTGCTAGAAGTGTCATCATGAGTCACACCACACCAGGCTTAGGAGGTGCTGGGGATCGAACCCAGGGCCTCATGCATGCCAGGCAAGCACCCTGCAACTGATCTACATCCCCAACTCTGAAAACACTTTTTGAAACCCATTCTGACCATGTCATTTCCTGCTTAGAAAACCTCTATAATGTCCCTTTGGNTGTAAGAGGAAATCTACTCCTTGACTGACACCTATCTTTCCAGCCTTGCTTCCTCTTACCNGAGACCCTGCCTTGCAGCGCCTCTTGTCTGTATTCTTGTGTCTCATAACTGAGGGGTTTTTTTTCCCTCCAAAGATGAGGATGGCTTTCAAAATTAATTTTGAAAAGGATGGCTTCCTGATCTCGTTCAACAAATAATTCTAAGAAAAAAACAGTGTTGCAAATTGGCCCCTTCATGCCTTAGAATGTAGCAGGAATTCATTCGCTGTTTCCCTGTGAGCCACTGCCATGAAGTGATCGGAACATTCTATTTCTTTGCAATTTCCCTATATTGGGTTGCAAGCCTGGGAAATGATAGATGGCTGAAATTGATCAGGGTAATCGATGCTGTGTGAAGTATTTACACACGATGGATGTATCACCTGCCAGATGTGAGCTCCGGCAGGGGCTTGCTTGTTTATAAAGCCCCCTGAGATGGCATTTGTATCAGTGACTAATGTTTGGGTACCACAATGCTCACAGTGCTTCAGAAACGCCTGTTTATTCGACACGACCACCTTGCTCCTTTGCTTCCTCATCCATCACAGGTCTGGGTGCTCTTTCCTACATAACAAAATCAGGGTTTTATTCAATCTTCTCTCTCCGTGATCTCCATGATATATGAGGGTGGTTTTATTTTTGCATTTCCAACTGGCCTCTAATCTCACCTCCCCGTCTCATTCAGAGCTTATGTGATGCTGGCACTCAGTCCTGAGGCTCGGACTTTTCATTACCAAACCTGTAATATAAACCCTAAGCCCCTCAGTCCAGCTTCAGCTGGTCCTTTCAGCCCTGTGTCTTAGGAAGACGCCCAGCCAGACAGGAATATTCTTGCTATTAAGAAAGCATCTGTTGCTTTCTACTCACAAAGGTTTTACTGAAAAATCCTGCATAGGACAGAATTGAAGCAGCTCTGGGAACCTCAGAGACCGGAACAAGGGTCTTCAGCACTACTAGCAACTGCCTNCTCTGATGTAGTGGTTTGAATGTGAAACGTGCCCCACCCCCATGCTCATGATCTGGAAACCTCAGTTAGCAGTGCTGTTCTGGAAGGTTGTGGAATCTCCGCAAGGCGGAGCCACTGAAGGAAGTGGATGACCGGGTAGATCTTAGAGTTTTATAGCTCATTCTCATTCTTTTCTTTCTGTTTTTGTTGTGTGCCCCACCCCTACCCCCATCCCTGTGTAACAACCCTTGGCTGTCCTGGAACTCACTTTGTAGACCAGGCTGGCCTCAAACCACCTGCCTCTGCCTTGGAGTGCTAGGATTTAAGGCGTGGGCCACCATGCCTGGCTTGGTTTTGTTTTTTGAGAGAGGGTTTCTCCATGTAGCCCTGGCTCTCCTGGAACTTGATTTGTAGACCAGGCTAACCTCGAACTCAGAGATCTGTCTCCCTTTACCTCCCAAGTGCTGGGATCAAAGGTGTGTGCCACCATGCCTGGCTCCTTCCCATTTTCTATCTACTCTCTGCTTCTGACTAGCCATCTCAAGCTCCCACCATCATGCCTTCCAAGCCACAATGGGCTGCATCCCTTCTTCAACCACGAGCCACAACAAATCTTTTCGTTAATAAGCTGATTTCCTCGGGGATTTTATCACAGCAATGAGAGAAGGAATAAAAGTGTCCCCCTTCTGCTTATCCTGTGTGATAGCTTCATCCTTTTCTGCAGATGCTTCCCTCTTGTTGGTGGGGAATACACCAAGGTCATCAGATGGATACACCATGGTCATCGGGGAATACACCATGGTCATCAGGGAATACACCATGGTCATCAGATGGATACACCATGGTCATCAGGGAATACACCATGATCATCGGGGAATACACCATAGTCATTGGGGAATACATCATGGTCATCGGGGGATACACCATGGTCATCATGGTCAGTGGAGAACAAACAATGATCAGTGTCACTTGTCACCAAGGAAAGTGTGCTTCCTCTGGGTCACTGGCCACAGCTGGGGGATAGGGAGTTCTGACTGACCCAGCAACATAGCCCAGTTCTGTGGTCAAGAGAGGGAAGGAGAGAACCCTATTCCATCAATCTAAGTCGTCATTGGTCAGCATAGATGCTCTGGGCCAGCTCCCAGCCTCTCTTGGACTGCTTTACAAACCAGTGAAGGAAATAAACGCTCCAGCTGGCAGATGCAACAATAGGGGTACAGTGTAACATTGGAGATGGTTCAGAGTGCTGCCCGAGTCCAGGCATGACCTTTAACTGCCTGTTCCAACAAAGCTTCCAGAAGCCAAAGTTCTGGTCTCAAGAGAGAGCAGGAGTGAGCTAGGGGATGAAGGAGGGAGAGACTGTGCAGGTGACCCTCAGGGAAGGTGTGGAGCTGNAGGCCTGCACCAGAGTTTCAGCAGCCCAGGAAGGCCAGGCCTGAATATGAAATGAGGAAGACGGGAAAGATGAGCTAGGGTTAGGACAGCTTCATACACAGCCTTGGCTCTTGTCTCTCCCTGCTCAGCCTTCCACAGAAGGCAACCTGGAACTCAGTCTCAAGGCCAAGTTCTAAAGTGTGTCGTTCTGAATCCCTCAGCGGCAGATCAGAGCTGCCTGAGGGACTCCACAGTGTCTTGCCGAGTCTCTGTCCTGGGCTTTCATGTTCCTCCTTGCTCTTGGTTATTTATTTACACATCTTAGATTCTTTACTGCATCAAAAGACCTGGAATGTAGGACTCGGGGCCTAAACGTCCTTCGAACTCACATAGCTAGGCTCACACAGGCTCTTGGTTAGCGATCAGAAAGTAATTGAATCATGATCNCTAAACTAATTGGACAGTTTTTCCCTCCTGGGAGCAACCAGTGAGAGATGACATTGGTTTCATGTAGAAAGAAATTTGAAAATCACCTAACATTTTCCAGACATATCCAATTATTTTCTTTTTGCCAAAACAAAAAAAGAGCCTTATAGATTTTACTGATTATAAAGTTGATAGCTATGCATATAGAAAATGCAAGTGATACATAAAAGCTTGAAGAATAAATTTAAAACCACACAAGCTACTTTCTCCCAGAGGCAGCCTGCTAACATTGCAGCTAACAACCTTCCAGACATTCCTCTATAAATCTAGTTGTTATTAATATGTAATTTAATAAGAAGGTAGTAAAAATGAAACATAAGGTAGCCCTCAGAGAAATGCATTCAAAAGAATTAACTGTTAAATAAAATGTTTTTCTTTTAGATGATCTAAGTGGATTCTCTGATGTTCCCAGAAGGATTTAAAACAACTATTTTCAATATTTGCATAAGAAGGTTCTACCTGCTCTCTCTCTTTTATTGAGATGTGTTTGACATTCTATAAAATTCACCTGCTAAAAGTGTATAGTACAGTGATTTTTAGTGTTCCCAGAAGGTCATGAAGCTATTAAAACTACCTAATTCCTGAACACCGCAAAAGGAAACCCGATACCCTTTAAGAAATCACTCTCAATTCCTCTCCAAACCACTCCCTGACAACCACTAATTTACTTTCTGTCTCTATGGATTTGTCTACTTTGGACCTTTCATATAAACGGGGTCACACAGGGGCTGGAGAAATGGCTCAGCAGTTAAGAGCTCATGTTGCTCTTGCAAAGGACCTGAGTTCAGTTCCCAGCACCCACAATTGCCTGTCACTCTAGCCTCAGGGTCCTTATACCCTCTTATGGCCTCCGAGGGCATCTGTATTCACATGCACATACACACCCCCAACACACACACACCCATACACACACACACACACATACCCCCAGCACACACACACACATACACACACATACCCATACACACACACACACATACACACCCCCAGCACACACACACACACACACACACACACACACACACACATAATTTAAAAAGATAGATCTTTAAATAATAAAACGTACCTGCTTGAGCATACTAGATAGTACAAATACTAAAATAAACAGGATCATACAATCTGATAGCTTTTGTGACTGGCTTTAATTTAGCATGGCATTTGCAAGTTTCCACATCAGCATGTGCCAATATCGACTTTCTTTTATGAATGAATAATACCATGCTGTCTGGAATACCACTTTTGCTTATTCATTCATTGGTGGGTAGATGTTTGGACTGTCATATTTGTTGATTCTAATGAATGGTGCTGCTATAAATGCTAGTGTAAAAGTTTTATTTGAGCAAATGTGTCTTTTACCCCTCTTGGGTATAAGCCTAGGAGTGAAATATTTGGACTATATGGTAATTCTATATTTAACTTTTTGCAAAGCTGCCAAACTGTTTTCCAAAGTGGCTACACCATTTTACATTCTCCCTAGCTGTGCAGATGGCTTCTGCTGTTTCCCACCCTCGACTCCATTTATTGTTGTTGTTTTTCTTATTATAGCCTCCTAAAGTGAAGTAATATTTCATTGTGAGTTTGGTTTGCATTTTCCCAATGACTAATAGCATGAGGTAATTTCTCATGTGCTTGTTGGTCATTTACATATCTTCCTTTGACAAATGTTGTTTTCTTCAAATTCCTTACTGGCTTTGTAATTAAGTTATTNATTTTTCTGTTTTAGATCCAGTTGTATTTATTGATTTCCCTTAGTTTAAACCCCTGAGGTATACAGCATACCTGGGGTCCCGTTTGATGGCCCTCTCAGGAAGGTTGCTATGGTGTTTGGTATGGACTTTGCCAGTTTCCATGGGCCCAGGTAACCTTTCCCCAGATGCTTTAGTTTTGTTCAGTTTGTCACCAGGAGTCACTGTGTGGTTCTTTTGTTTTGGACACGAGCCCATCTCTTGCCCAAGCTGAATTTGGTTTTATCTCAAGCCTGAACAGCTGCCCTCCTTCATTCTGGAGACCTGCTTATAGCCAACAAGACAGCCTTGCCCCACGCCTTCCAGACATGTTTGCCCTTCAGAAGCCCTGTTCCCTGTGGCCTCCACAGGCTCTAAGATGGTGAAAAGAGAGTTTTAAAAAACTGCTGGTTTTGAAAGTTCCTTAAATATGCTGANCTTCGACCCTTGTAAGATTTACAAAGCCATTCATTACCTAAGGGCTTAATTTTTTTTTTAAAGATTTATTTATTATGTATACAGAAGAGGGCNCCAGATCTCATTACAGATGGTTGTGAGCCACCATGTGGGTGCTGGGAATTGAACTCAGGACCTCTGGAAGAACAGTCAGTGCTCTTAACCTCTGAGCCACCTCTCCAGCCCTATCTTACTTTCTTAATGGCGTTCTTTGAAGCATTTTTTACATCTGACCCAGTTCACTTGCCCGTTCTTCTTCTGTGTCAGGACATGCTTCTTGATTTGCCCTGTGATGATTAATCTTGATCGTGAACTTGATTGGATTGAGATGCTCGAGGTTAGCGAAGGAGGAGGTGTTTCTGTAGACGGCTAGCTACGAAAGGAAGGCTCGCTGAATGAGCACTGTACCATCCCGTAGCCTGGGGCCTCAGATGGAATGAAAATGGGAAAGGAGAGGTCTTCCCTCTGTGCCTCCTAGATGTGGGCTGTGCCTTCTCTGCCAGGATGGTCTGNGTGGCTGTCTCCTGGATGCCTTCCCTGCCAGGATGGGCTGAAACCTTGGAAACTGTGAGCCAAATGAATTCTTCTTTTAGGTTTTTTTTTTTTCTTTCTCAGATTATTTTATCACAGCAACAGCATGCCTACACGTGCTCTCATAGTTTGACTGTTTCCTCCCCTACAATGGGAACCTGATCTGCTTTCTGACTGTGTATTCTGGCAGTCTATGTCCTCACAAACTCAAGCACTTTTTATTACCCAAGATTCCTCTGTGTTTACTGTGACCAGCATATTCTTTCCCATACAACCCACTTTGGACTGACTTCCAGACTCGCTTTGATGTTGGTTTGAGACTTTGCCAACTTTGTGATAAAGGTTTTATCATCCTGCCTCCCTCTGCCTGCTCNGTGTTTGTCATCTTGCTGGACACTCCATCTTCTCACTCTCCTCTCTCTCTCCTCTCAACTTAGGTGTTTATTCTGTGATTTCCCAACTCTCCTTTCCTTGCCTCCTTAGTGACGGAGTGCAGTAATAACAAGACTGGTAGAGCTGAGTTGCGGTCTAGATTGGACATTTACAAGCTGGGGAGCCTTGNGCAAGTTTCCTGACAGCTCCGTTTCTCAGCTGACTCATCTGTCCAATAAGGACCACGAGGCGTGTCTCCTCACAGAGCATCTGTAGTTCCAATGAAGCACTCTGTGCCAGTGATGGGGATGAAGTGATGTCCAAAAGTACTGGCCATTGCTTCCAACTCAAGCTCAGATCTTCACTCTAGACCAAATCTTTNTGTCTCAGCCACCTTCAACTCTCTAGTCTCCTCCCCTTGGGGCCTTCTCCCTCAGACCTGNTAACTAACAGGAACATTCCCCATGGGTCCCACAGCACCAGAGCCTCCCTCCCTCTGCCCCCCCACCCCATCTCTTCTGAGACAGGGTCTCATTCAAACTTGGTCTGTCCTTGAATTCTTGGTCCCCTTGCCGCTTCCCAAATGCTCAGATTATAGACATATGCTACCACACCTGGGTTATGTAGTACTGGGAACGGAACTCAGGGCCTCATACATGTTAGGGAGGCACTCTACCAACTGAGCCACACCCTCAGCTCTACCACTGAGCCTTCCATGCCCAAGGTATCCCTTTNTCTCATCTGGAGCATCATTCTCTTGGTCTTGCCAACTTTTCCTTGGATCTCTTTTCTTCCTCCAACTTTCCTTCCTTCCAGCTCTGTNCTGGTCTCAGCTCCACCCTCCTGGACTCTAGAAGACAAGTCTGGTGCTGCCTCTCTTTGCTCCCTGCTTTCTGAGTCTGACCCTCATAGAAACTGGGATTCTGGGCATCTTCCTGTGGTCCCTGTGACTGTCTCTTTTCTGACAAGATGGAGCTATCCACAATCTCAGGACGGTGTAGAGTTGGAGATAAACAGTAGGATTTCTAGGTCGGAGCTCTGAATTCTTTCCTAGGCTTGTCAGGGGACCCAAGCAAGCTCTTCTTGTCCTTTGAGCCTCCATTTTCCCACTTAGAGGAAATGAACAGACCCTGCCAGCTCTGCTGTATGGTAACCTGCCTGTCACGTGTGATGTGTTCCAATACAAGGCTCATTCACGGGAGTTCTGAGACATTGTTCTTTCTCCCCTCTCTCCTACTTGACAATCTTGTTTTCTAAGGTAAGCATCTCCCTTGCCAAGCACAGCTCAGACCTCACTTCCTGCCCCTGGNAGCCTCGCCTGGCTGTTGCCCTCACCTTACAGCCTAGAGTGTGTTGTTACTGTACAAATGAATTCAGCTCTTGGCCCGGCTTCTACACTGTGATTTCTCTGAGAGTTTCCACTTGGGTCTCTCCTAGTCCATTCCAAGCCCCTACACTGATGACTTATGAGACTGTTTTTCCAAAAACGAAATACGAACCTTGCTATTTAGCCCAGATAAGCCTTGAATTTGAGGTCCTTCTGCCTCGGCCTCTCAAGTGCTGGAACTACAGGTGTGCANCACCACACACAGCTCTCCTGTGGGATCTTCCCAAAGCCCGCATCTGAGTATGCCACTCTGCTGCAGGAAGCCTGGGGAGCTTTGCAGAGCCCAGAAACATCTCTGGAGCCTCCTTTTGGAGCTCCCCCTCCCCCTCCCCTCTGCTCTCCTCAGCAACTACTTCAGGAAGCTCCCCT
>LZPO01116969.1:705459-724582 GCA_001675575.1 Neotoma lepida
CAGGTGCTGCACGTGGCACCATTCCGTAAACATTTGCTGTCTAAGGGATGATTTAGCTCTGGGTTTCTGGCTTTTGTCTCCCTCCCTAGTGGTGCTACAGGAAAGGTCCCATTCCACCTAGCACCACAGATAAAGTTTCCTGAAGGGCCCTGGCTCACGTGCTGCCAAGCCCAGAGCACACTCAGAGTTTACACAAAGGAGCAGCAGGAAGCAGGGATTAGAGCAAGATCTTAATCAGCAAACTCNGAGACACCTGCTGGCACCGGCGCCTTGGGGACGTCCCAGACAGGGCCCACAAAGGCAAGCGGTGGATGGCGCCCACAGACAGGGTTCCCAGTGCGTGGGCTGGGTGGTCTGAGCATCTGGGTCCTTCCTATCCTAAAGGGCTAGAGCTGGTTAGAGGTGAGATCAATGGGTCCCAATACCCTCTGGGATAGGTGCTGGGGCTGACACTTAAGGAAGCTGCCAAGATCACCTGGCAAGTCAGGGCAAGGCTGAGGAAGAAACCAGGATACTCCCTCCCAGGCCTGGTTACACTCTTCTGCATTAGGCTCTGAGGCTTTGCGAGGGTGGCTGTACTGAGGATGAACAAGGATTTTCCTAGAGCACCAATAAGACCTTGAAGCAGGCACCTGCCTTTGAAATTGCAAGAGCAAAGTCACCGACGGACAGGGATGATGGCGGCAGAAGAGGAGGAAGAGACAGCAAAAGAATAAGATNGATAGGGGCAGAGAAAGAGACTCAGAAAGACATGAAAAATGATTTAAAACAACAACAAAGACCAAAACTGAATTAGAATGAGACACAGGGTGTGTGAAAGAGGAAGGTGAGGAGGAGGGAGTATAGTTAAGGGAACCAGTGTTCTGCCTCCTCCTTCTGCTGCCTTCTGGAAAATGTACCTGTGGTGAATGCATCTGCTCCCCTCTTTGGGACTCTGAGGCCCACAGGATGACACAGCCTCAAAGCCTTTGTCTTCTTACTCCTTGTGTATGTGTAGCTCCGTATGAGCACATGCCACAAGTGTGTGGGTGCCCAAGAAGACCAGAAAAGGGTGTTGGATTCCCCCTGTGCTGGAGTTATGGGTAGTTGGAATCCAACATGGGTTCTGGGAACCAAGCTCAGGTCCTCTGAAAGAGCATCAAGCGGTCTTAGTGATGAACCGTCTCTCTAGTCTCTGTCCTGAGACTTCTTTATTGGGTGCTGGGGCCTCAGCTTTCCGGACTGTGCATGGGCTTCAGCAGCTGTGGATATATAAGATGGGAGTGAAGGAAAGAGTTGAGTCCATCACATTTGCTTGGGCAGGTCAAGGAACATCAGAAACTCTGGCCTAGGGTTGCGTTTGGCTCTGCTCAACTCAGGGTCTGGGAAGAGTTTCCCTCCAGAACTTAAACCATTGATTCCCAGGGACTTTCTAGCTTTGGATTCCTTACTACCTGAGCCTACAGGACAAAGGAATCATTCAAGGAGACTAACTCCACCTATTGGTTCCTCCAGCAAAGAACTCTCCTTGGTGAAATGCCAATATTCTGCCCCAGAATGTCTGACCTAGAATGGGGCAGTCACTTCTTGTCTTAACTTCCGCATTGCCCAGAAGGGAAGATGAACACTGAAGGTCACTCTCAGGACAGGTGCTTGAATGGGAACTTGGGACCTTCCGCATGCTCAGGACAGGGGAGAAATTGAGAGGACTAGATTGAGGTTTCAAAATATTTGTTTATTTTTTATTTTATATGTATGAGTGTTTGCCTGTGTGTGTGTATGCCTACCACATGCATGCAGTGCCTACGGAGGCCAGAAGAGGGAGTCAGATCCCTCAGATCCCTTGGTTACTGTCTGCTGTGAGCCGCCTGACTTGGGTGCTGGGCACTGATACCTGCCTAACCCGTGGGCTTCCAGTCTCTGGAACCGCAGCTGTCCACAGCTCATTCCCAGGCTACACCCTTCCTCTGCCCCTGCTCTTCTACCTTCTGGAAACTCCAAGTCTCTGTTTCCCCAGTTTCCCTCAAGTCTCTCAATCCTCCCTTCTCTTTCTCAGCCACAATCTAGAGACTCAAACTAGCGACCTCACTGGCTCCAAAAGCTAGCACCACTCACCATGCCAGTCTCCATCTGAACTGAGGAGCAAGCTGCCCGTGTGATTCTGGGTGCACTGGAATCTTTCGGAAGCTCTGAAGAAGTGTTCCACAGAAAACAACTCATCAGTTTTACTGAAGCCGCTTGGAGAACCTTTTAAGCGAGGCCTGGGTGTGGGCAGCTCTAGATAGAACACTGGAGAGCAGGGGCCTGACAAGGGCGGTCACATCGGGAGCCCCCACCCACGTTGCTATGGGAATGAAGCCTTGGGGGGCTTAGCATGCTATTAGAAGGTTGCACCCTCCCCATCCTCCAGTGAGTCTCCCAGCAGGGCTGATCACAAAGGATGCTTTCTAACTTTCCCCTGGAGTATGAGAGGGCGTTACAGCAGTCTTAGCATCTTCATGCCCCTGCAAAATGCAACTCAGAGTCCTTACTTTGGGCTACAGGGGGGCCCCAGGCAATCTGTTCCTTGCCTTTTCCATAATTTATTAGCCAGCAGGAGCTCAGTATGCTGTCCACACCAGTTTCTCTGCTCAAACAGCAAGTAGGATACAGCCTCCACACCTGCCTTTGCACCTGCTCTGCTCCCTGCTGGACGCCCCCCACCCCACCCCCAGACATCCCAGTGGCCTGCTCCCTTTGTCCTTCATCCTCAGCTCAAAGGTCACCTCTGCAGAAAAGCCTTCCCAGACTGCCTCAATAAAATCACATCCTGTCACTCTCTGTCTCTTCAATCTGCTTAAATTCTCTTCATAGCCCCGATCATTACCTAATGTCAAAGTATAATTTCCAAAGAGTCAGAAACATGACTCTCNTCCAGCATCGGCCAGGATGTCAGTGATTTATTCCATTCATTAGTGAAGGGCTCAGCCAGTCCACAGCACTGGCTCTGAGGGGTAAGAGGTACCGCTACATGGAATCAATGAGAACGGAGATCTGGGTGGGCTTGCAGAGCCATCTACTAAATTGGTGGATGTCTACACTTAAACTGTAGCCTCTGGGGTTATCTCTTCACCCAGACAGACATCGTTTGCATCTCTGCTGGATGAAATCACTTGAAGCTTATCAGTCTGTTTTCAGTCAGCCACTCACGTCTTAGAAGTGGAGTCCCGGTCAATAGTAAATACAAGTCAACAGTTACTCTCCTGCAACAGAGGTGTTCAAAGGACTTCCCTACTGAAAGAAGCGTTCTGTGAGAGCCATCTCACCAGAGAGCCTGCTCCGAGGGGCCATTCAGCTCTTGATGTGTGGCTAGTGTGATTGGGAAACAGAATTTTAACTGTTTAAATTGATGCTATAGTATTCATACGTTAGCATAACATATAACTTAAGTTATGATGGCTAACGTTATGTTTTAAGTTTAAATTATTGTGGATGAGATCTATAAAACAAAATGCCTCTGCCATATAAGCCCCACTTGCCCAAGGACAGATAGCTTCCTGGAATGCTGGGAGCTGTTGTTCATGTAAGATAACAAGCTACATGTTTTTGCTTCTGTAAACAAGGTTGGTTGCCCCAACTGCACAGGGTGTGTGCAGTTGTGTGTGATCACATGTAGGTGGGAGGTACGTAGGCAGGAAGTACGTCAGGATGTATGCTTGACCCTACCTAATTGGACAGAGGTAGGAAGTACATAGCCTTGTGGGTTTTGCCTTTATAAGCTTCAGACTAAGGTAATTTGTGGTCATTCTCTGGGTATCCTGGGTATGGATCTGGCCAGTGTCCATCATCCTGGCAGGTATTTAATAAAGCTTGTTTCAAATTTGGCTCAAAAATTGTGGTAGTGGTCTTATTCTCACCCAGTGGGAATAACAAAATATATTAAGGCCTAATGTCAGTAATTTAATACTACATTTGTATAAATTATAGCATACAAAGATTTATGGTTATTATATTCTATCTATTTAGTATGAAGTTAATAATTTAAATTTAAATGGCCAGCTGTGGCTAGTAGATTCCATATTTCACAGCCCCGTCCTAGACGACTAGGCCACATGTTAGTCCCTTTTCATTGCTGTGACCCATTTAAGGGAGGTGGGGTTTATTTTGGCTTACGATTTTAGAGAGTTGAGTCCATGGCTTCTTAGCCTTGAGTACTTGTGCAGGACATCATAGCAGCAGAAGGAAGTCTTCACTTGGAGTTGGCTAGGAAGCAGAGGTTGCAAAAGGAAGGGACCACGGCTGACATCCCTCAGGGACTCCTAATTCCTCCAGCTAGGCCTTACCTCTTCAACTTTCAACAGCATCCTGAAATAAAGCCACAAGCTGGNAAAGAAGTGTTCAGAACACTTCCTGTTCAAATCATATTGAGGCAGCGTGTTAGACAGTGTTGTAGGGCACAGGGCCTTAGCACTGTGTTTTAGATATTTTCTTTTACTCTGACATCATATTTGTGCATGCATGGAGATGGGGGGGCAGGGGGCAAGAGTAGGGGGCAGTTGTCTTTCTTCCTTACAGGAAGGCAAGCCTTGTGCTAGCAGGAACTTATCTTTGTGTTCTCCCAGCACTTAGGACGAGTGTACGCAGCAGGTACACAATCGATAATTGTTGAATGAATAAATAAACACAAAGCGACCAGGGTCTTGCCAGAAACCAAAGGCTAAGAGACTCCCCGTGGTAAGTTTGGCTGACAAGCATCAGCAGGAGCGGAGCCCGATGCCTTGCTTCAAATAGCTTTCTTATTCTGCTAAGTGCTCCCCTGCTGCTAGCCCCAGCCCTTCCCGGGAGTACCTGACTGTGGTTGGTATTCTTTCGAGACTGTGTCAGGGTTGAGTGAGGAACTATGGGAAGGGCTGAGATCTGGGGGCAGTGATGAAGTACTGGGGACCAGAAGGGCTGAGATGGCTACAGACCGACAGACCCAGGATGGATAGAGGACTCCCAGGAGAAGAGAAGGGACTGTTTGGGGACACAGAATGGACAGTGGCAGAGCTGAGCCCCGAAGCAGAGTCTTCTGCCATCCATGGATTCCCCTCCCCAATCCTAGTTCGTAGGCTCCCTCAAAGACACGGTATCCTTTGGGCTTGTCCCTTGGGCCCTCCCGGCCTCGTTCTCTACCATCCCAGAGAGTGGAAACGAAGTGGGAGGAGAGATGCTGAGCGGTGAGGTGAGAGATACTTTCTTGGGCTTCAGGAACTTCCATTCTGGGGTTACAGCGAGAGACCGTGTCAATGAGCTCCTCGTTTCTGGGGGTGACCCTGTATCACCTGACTGTCGGAGGGAGGGCTTGGACAGGGTTGGTGTGGCTCTGCCTAGCGCTGGAGTGAGCTGTACTTCCTTGAGGTGTGTGCCACACTCCCCTCCCATCCCTAGGAATTCCCTGCATTCTATCTTTCTTCCAAGGGAAGTCCTCCAACATGGGAGCTGGAAGGGCCTTTGAAACAGTCTAACCTCTTCATGCTCCAGCTGGAGAGACCCAGTCAGAACTGAGTTGGGCAGGAGTCCAGGGCTTCATCCCAGCTGGGGAGGATTCCTGTGATCAGTTCTGCCTCATCTTGTAGCTCATGAGGAATGAAGGGCTGGAGAGACAACATCCAATCCCAGGCAAGATCTTTAAATTGATCTTGGAGCTCTGTGTGGCTTGTCCAGTGTGTCACCCGAAAGAGGCCCTTCTCAGTCCCCACCCTCTCACTCAAGCCCAGGGGAGGGATCCAAGCCCAGCCTCCAGATCACCACTCCCCTCCTGGTCAGGCTGTCTGGGTGAGGGTGGAGGGGAGGATGTATGACACAGAAGGGAGAGATTCCAGTGGGCCTGCATTCCTGGAACTGGGGCAGACAATATGGATTGGTCTTTAAGATTATCGTGGAATTCTCTGGAATGGAGGCTGGAGTTTCCTCGCTGGAAATGGAAGCCATGGAAGACAGAGTAGGGCCAGCAGCTGGGGCTTTTGTCACCCAGGTGCTTTTACTGTGTTTAGACCCCTCTTCGATGTATTCTGCCACAGCTAATCTTCATTGCCATCTTGACTGAGTTTTAAACTATTTAGGAGACACCTAGGGTCATGTCTTCAAGATCTGAAAGAGGTGAGAGGACCCACCCTGACCATGGGTGACACCATCCCCTGGGCTGGAGAGCTGGGGCTGGATAAACAGGAACAAAGGAGAAAGAGGGTGGACACACACATTATCTTTCTCTACCATAATGGATTATCACCTTTTATTTATTTATTTATTTATTTATTTATTTATCTATCTATCTATCTATCTATCTATTTATTTATTTATTTATTTTCTTTTTTTGGTTTTTCGAGACAGGGTTTCTCTGTGTAGCCTTGGCGCCTTTCCTGGAACTCACTCGGTAGCCCAGGCTGGCCTCACAGAGATCCGCCTACCTCTGCCTCCCGAGTGCTGGGATTAAAGGCGTGCGCCACCACCGCCCGGCCAGATTATCACCTTCTAAAACCATGAGCCGGGCTGGAGAGGTGGCTCAGAGGTTAAGAGCACTGACTGTTCTTCCAGAGGTCCTGAGTTTAATTCCCAGCAACCACATGGTGGCTCACAACCATCTGTAATGAGATCTGGCGCCCTCGTCTGTATACATAATAAATAAATCTTAAAAAAAACAAAACAAAACAAAAGAAAACCACCATGAGCCAAAATGGTTACTCCCTTAAGTGGCTATTGGTCAGGTGCTGGGTCACAGCATTGAGAAAAATGACAGTTCAGGGTTTTTCCAAGCTTTGCTGCAGGATTCTTTACAGCAGAGGAAAAACATGGGGTGCACTTGGTTTACATGGTCACATATGGTTACCATGGAAACCCGACGCAGACAAGCCCAGATTTGGGAAGACAGTGGGGCTTCCTNAGTCTTTCAAGCAAGGAAATACCTTGCTGCATCAGCCAGTCATGTTCCTGGTGAGGAAAGCAGTCAGGACCCTCTTCCCTTCTTCCATTTCTCCTGATGTGTGCATCANCTGTCTTCTCTAACGGCTTCTCCACTCAGGACACAGTGCTGAACACGGCTGTGCCCAGAGCTCAGAGCTTTGCCTTGAGTGATGGATGGCTCCACTTTCTTCAGGTCCAGTTGGGAAAATTCCTGGACAGACTCAAACTGGTCTGGCTTCGGTCAGGTGCATTGTCTTGGCCTGCAAGGGTTTGGGAACTGTTTCCTGACAGGAATTCAGGCAGCCCGGACGCCTCCCTTAGGAAGCTCCTGTATCTTCCCATTGGATCGGTTTGTTAGTATTTCTTCCATGTGAGGCCTCGTTGGAGCTGAGCTGTGAGCAGTCTCCAATTGAAGAAGATCACAGGTTAACAGAGGGTGGAGGCAAAGGGGGGTCACAAAGGGCAGGGGAGCCACATCAGATTTTCTGGCTCTGTTCCAGAACTGTCTGATGAGGAGCTGTGTCCCCTATTCAACACTAACTCCCCACTCCTCTCTGCTCCTAGCCCCTAGTGACACTAACTCCCCACTCCTCTCTGCTCCTAGCCCCTGNTGACTGCCAGTCTACTTCCTGTCTCTGTGAATTTGAATATAAAAGTAATCTCACAATGCTTCCTGTGGTAGTTTGAATGTAATTGGCCCCCATAAAATCATTGGGAGTGGCACTATAAGGAGGTGTGGCTTGTTGGAGTAGGTGTGGCCTTGTTGGAGGAAGTGTGTCACTGTGGGGATTGGCTTTATGGTCTCATATATGCTCAAGCCATGCCCAGTGTCTCAGACTACTTCCTTTGCCTGTAGATTAAGATGCAGGACTCTCAGCTCCTTCTCCAGTACCATGTCTGCCTGCACACCACCATGTCACACCATGTTGAACTAAACCTCTAAAACTGTAAGTCACCCCAATTAAATGTTTTTCCTTTATAAGAGTTGGCATAGTCATGGTGTCTCTTCACAGCAATAGAAACCCTGACTAAGGGGGCTGGAAAGATGGCTCAGAGGTTAAGAGTACTGGCTGCTCTTCTAGAGGTCCTGAGTTTAATTCCCAGCTCATAACCATCTATAATGAGATCTGGTGCCCTCTTCTAGTGTGCCAGTATACATGCAAGCAGAACATTGTATACATAATAAAAATAAATAAATAATCTTAAAAAAAAAAAAAGAAATCCTAAGACAGAAGTTGGTACCAGGAGTGGGGTATTGCTGTGATAGGCGTGATAGTGCTTTTGTTTGAAGAAATATGGACCTTGGGAAAGCAGTTGAATGCTTTAAGTGCCATGTAATAAGCCATTCTAGTAGGAGCATGGAAGACAGTGGTGCTGAGTGTGATTTGATGAACTGTGGGAGCCTGGCTCAAGAGGTTTCAGAGGAGAATTTTAGTATGTTGCCTAGAGATCATTCTTGTGATATTTTGGTGAAGAATGTGGCTGCCTTTTGCCCTTGTCTGAAGAGTCTGCCTGAGACTAAAGTGAAGACATTTGGATTCATTCCATTGGCAGAGGAAATTTCAAAACAGCTTAGTATAGACTCTGTCNTGTGGCTACTAGTGTTTGTGTTTATAAAGATTTATAACAAAGAGGCGTGAGCTGAGAAAGGAAAAATACAAAATGTACAATATGAAGAGAAAAGGAGCATCAGGAAGTGGGATGGAGTTAAGTCCTGTGTTCAAAGAAATGAACAGATTAAAACGTAGAATAAAGTAGTGATAGCCTCAGGGCAAGATCTTACCAGCTAAGTTTCCAACTTGTGAAAAGAAATTAAAGAAAAGCTTAGAGCCAGGTGTGGTAGTGCATGCCTTTAATCCCAGTACTGGGAAGGCAGAGGCCTGCACATCTCGGAGTTTGAGNCCAGCCTGGTCTACACAGCAAGTTCTAGAACAGCCAGACTTAGGCAGTGAAGGTAACCATAAAAAACAGAAAGCTGGTGAAGATGTAATTGAAAGCCTAAGAGAGAGAAGTGTGTTGGAGTCAACAAAGTTGAAGGAGTTGGAGATCTGGAGTGTTTTGACATCAGACACAGAGATACAGAGTTTTCAGTTTGCCCAGCTGGTTTTTGGTCTTGCTTTGGTCCAATATTTCCTCACTATGCTCCCTTCCCTATGTTTTGGAATGGAAATGTATATCCTGTGCCATTATATGTTGGAAGTATGTGATCTGCTTTTTGATTTTGATTTTATAGAGGATTATAGTTAAGAGATTGCATGAATCTCAGAAGAGACTTTGAACTTTGGACTTTAAAGCATTGTTGAGACTGTTATAGACTATGGGCACTTTTGAAGTTGGATTAAATGTATTTTGCATTATGGTATGGTTGCAAGCTTAATGGGGGTCAGAGAGTGGAATTTNGTAGTTTGAATGTAATTGGCCCCCCTAAGATCATTGGGAGTGGCACTATTNGGTGTGGCTTGTAGGAATAGTTATGACATTATTGGAGGAAGTGTGTCACTTGTAGGGGTGGGCTTTGAGGTCTCATATATGCTCAAGCCACGTCTAGTGTCTCAGACCACTTCCTGTTGCCTGTGNGTCAAGATGTAGAATTCTCAGCTCCTTCTCTAGCACCATGTCTGCCTGCACACTGCCATGTCACACCATGATGATAATGGACTAAAACTCTGTAAATGTAAGCCAGCCCCAATTAAATGTTTTTCCCTTATAAGAGTTGCTGTGGTCATGATGTCTCTTCACANCAATAGAAATCCTAACTAAGACACTTCCCTTTAGTGACTTAGCCTAAAGTCAAGAGTTACTAATGTTTCCGCGGTGTCTGGCAGGATTTCCTTCCTTACTGAGTGTGGATAACACGCTATTGTGTATATATCCAACTTTCTGCTTGTCCATCTGTCTGTCTACCACAAGGGGAGAGATCTTCCTTGTTGGGCCCTGGGCCCCCAATCAGGTTTGAACTGTTGACCTGCTTACCTCACACAGGATGTTTTTGTTGTTTACTCCTTCCTCTTGAGCTAGCTAATTGCAAGTTCTTCTTCCTGTGTACTGGAGCTGTTTGAGTAAACAAGCTGAGGCCAGACAACCTGAACTTTNNACCACTGGGGATTTTCCATCATGCTATGAGGCTGTGCTGCTGCCCCATATATATCCAGCCCTCACCCTCAATAAACAGCATTCTCTTGAGATGGATNACCTGCTGTCTTGTCTCTGTTCAATCCTCAGCCCCTGGTTCAAACTTGGAGGATAACTTGCAGTGCGGGCACTACACTTCCTACCCCTTGGCTTAGAGCACAGTGCTGTCTTACACATGGTACACACAGGTCTCTTTGGGACCCTGCTTCTGGCTCTTATGGAAATATTCATAAGCAGGGTTGCTGCATATCTGGCTATTCAGTGTTTAGTGTTTTGAAGGATTGCCAGTGTTCCTGCCGCTGAATGGTTCCCTGAGCTCTCAGCAGAACNCAAGGGTTCCAATTTCTCCAGANCCTCACCACCACGTGTCTCTGTTTCTTTGATAGTTGTCTTTTGGGTTTCTATTGCTGCTACGAAACACCATGACCAAAAAAGCAAGTTGGTGAGGAAAGGGTTTATTTGGCTTACACTTCCAGATCATAGGCCATCATTGGAGGAAGTCAGGACAGGAACTCAAGCAGGGCTGGAACCTGGAGGCAGGAGCTGATGTAGAGGCCATGGCAGGGTGCTGCTTACTGGCTTGCTTCCTCAGCCTGCTTTCTTATAGAACCCAGGACCACCAGTCCAGGGATGGCACCAACCACAAAGGGATGGACCCTCCCACATTGATCACTAATTGAGAAAATGCCTTACAGCTGGATCTCATGGAAGCATTTCCTCAACTAAGGCTTCTTCCTCTCTGATGACTCTAGCATGTGTCAAGTTGACACACAGAAAAAGCCAGTACAATAGTTGTCATCCTAATAGGCATGAGACTTTGTACATGTAGCTTAATTAATTAATTAATTAATTTAGAAGCAGTGCCCTGCTATGTAACCCAGGCTGTCCTGGAAATCCATGTCATTAAGGATGACCTGGAACCTCTATCCTCTCCCACTGGGATTATCAGCATATGCCACCATATATGGTTTTTAAGCATTTATTTATTTAGTGTGTGTGTGTGTGTGTGTGTGTGTACCACAGCAGGCATGTGGGGGCTGGAGGACAACTCTTGGGAGTCAGTTCTCTGCTTCTACCATATGGGTCCCAGGTCCCAGTGGTCAGATTTGGCAGCACCTTTACCCACTGAGCCATCTCCCCTGTCCTGTACACACAATTTTGAAAAGGAAAAGCAAAGCTAACCTTTGACAATGGCTTTGACCTCATCCTCAGAACTTTGAAGCATCCAGAGCAGAAGCCAGAGGGCAACCAGGCCAACAGAGGACACAGCGGGTATGCTTGAGTTACCTCCCNTTCCATTCCAGTTCCCTCACAGCCTTCAGGAAACATGGGAGTCAGAATGAGACTCCTGCCATCAAGACTCAGAGCTTTATGCTTGGAGCACAGGACAGGCCTCCCACCTGGGCAAGTGGTAGAGGTAGAAAAGGTGTCATAGCTGAGAGACCTGTCCTTCGAGGGGCATGCTGCGTGGGGGCCAGGCCCCAAGTGAAACAAGCCTTTATGGGGAAGGGTGTTGATTAGTTTTCTGCTACTGTGACAAGCACCTGAGGTGACCAATGGATNAAAAGGTTTATTTTGGCACACTGTTTNGGAGATTTCAGTCCAGGCCTTGAGGCAAGGCANCATAACATAGTGGAACAAAGAGCTGCTATTCATGACCAGGATATGGGGGTGGGGGAGAGACCGAGAGAGAGGGAGGGGAAGGGAGGAATGGGCCAGACGCCATGCAATCAGTGACCAAGTCCTCCCACNAGGTTCATCTCTTACAGGCTCACCACAGCTTAGTACCACCAGGCTGAGGACCAAGTTCAGAATACACAGNCCTCTGGGCAGCATTCCAGATCCAAATGGTAGCAGGATGGGTATGATTTTCCCTGCTCTTAGTTACACAGCAGGTCTGAAGGGTTTAGTGGGTCTAGAGCTTACCCACATCTGACCCACCTACTGGCTGCTGTACCTTTCCCTTGGCCGGGTCACCACTGTCTCTGGCCCCTTCCTCTCATCCTACAGACCCACCCTNTCTCTTTTGATATGTGGTCCCTGGCTCCTTCACACTGGGCTCTCTTGATCTTTCCCCCTGTCCAGTTGTCCCTCGATGTCTTCCCTGAGTCTTCTTCCACCTTCTTCTTCTTCTATTTTGAGACAGAATTTCTCTGTGGAGCTCTGGCTGTCTTGGAACTCTCTGTGTAGACCAGGCTGGCCTCAAACTCAGAGAGATCTTCCTACCTGTGCCTCTCAAGTGCTGGGAATAAAGGCGTGTGCCACCATCAACCGGCCTTCTTCCAGCTTTTCAAAAGGAATTAACCACTTCATTTTATATGTATTTTGCTTTATTATATGTGTTTTTCCTGCACACAGGTATATGTGCCACATGTGTGACTGGGGCCCAAGGTGGTCANAAGAGGTGTCGGAGCCCCCGGAGTTGAAGTTGTGATGCCATCATTGTGGGTGCTGGCTTCCAAACTCAGGTTCTCTGTAAGAATTTCAAGTGTTCTTAATCACTGAGCCATCTCCAGCCCTGCTTCTTCTAGCTCTTGACTGGTTCTAAGGGTGAGGCCTTGTTGGCCTTTTGCAGGAGGTGGCCTTGTACAAACCTGTTACAGGGAATGGCTGTCAGTTCAGGGGTTAAAGGGGTGACTGGCCCTGCAATGGCTTGGACTCCTGGTGCCCCCTNGGAGAGCCACTNTGCTCTTGCACCTTGCCCACACTGTGTCTAGCAGCAACTGGCCTGTCTGACAGAGCTGATTGATTCACACTCTTAAAGGGATATGCACATCATGGGACAGTGCCAACAAGGCATGAAGCAAAGACGCCAGAGGTCTTGAGATAGAGATAAANTGGGCCCATCTGGCTTCTGTACAAAAAGAGGAGAGACAGGGGAGGATGCTGTCACCATGTCGTTGTGAAAGGTAGTGTCGTTAGGGGAGTTTAAAGGAGGGAGACAATNCAGCCTCAAGGCCAGGCCACCTTCGATTCTATAACCTCTCAGGGAGATGAGCCGTGTGATCCCTACATGGAAACAAACCAAACACAGTGTATTCTCATAGACCCCAGAAATACAGACAGGAGGGAAAAGGCGCCTTTCCTACCCGCAACAGAGTTTGATTCACACCGTGGCAGCCAAGATGATGCTGCAACAGAGGACTGGGGAAGAGCAATGAATCCCCCAGGGCAAGAACATGTCCTGTCTGTCCAGGGAACCATAGACTCAGGGTGACTGGGGGCCACAGAAGGTTCTGGAGAGTGAAGCTCTGGGATTGGGGATGTACGGTGACTAACAGATTTTTAACGATCATATCGAGACTGCCGTTAGCTGAACATGTTCAATTAGGAAGAAGTGAAATCCAATCTGCGTGGACTCATGAGCGATGGTTCCCTGAGGTGAGACAGGAGGAAATCTAAGTTCTTAGAAAGCAGTAGCTTCAGGCACCGCTGCACAGCTCCCGTTAGCAGTCCTCAGTCTTTCCAGAGNTGACACTGTAACCTGTTTCCTGGGGCTTGTACAACTGAATATCTGATATTTTAAACATGGAGAAAAAAGGCACAAACCAGGGACAAAAGTTATTATTTCAGACCTCCTGTTGCCTCAGCATTAGTTGGTGTGTCTNGTGACCAGACAGGCTAGCAAAAGACATGGGTGGAGGGGTAGGCCAGCTAGGGGAGAGGAAGATGTGGGCTTCCATTCTGGATGGGTCTAGGCTGAGGCTCAATGGTGGTTCACAAGGAGATATCCCCCAGACGGTTGTGTTTATGAACTTGAAACTTGAGGTGCAGCAGGGGGAGATGTGGCTCANTTGGTAGAGCATTTACCTAGCATGTCCAAGGCCCTGGCTTCAATCCCCAGCACCACATAATCGGGGCATGGTGGTATATCNCTGGAAGTCTATCCCTTGGGAGGTGAAGACAGGAGGATCAGAAGTTCAAGGTCAAGCTGGGTGGCGGTGGCAGTGATGGCACATGCTTTTAATCCCAGCACTCAGGAGATAGGCAGGCGGATCTCTGTGAGTTTGAGGCCAGCCTGGGCTACAGACCTAGTTCCAGGACAGCCAGGGCTACAAGGAGAAACCCTGTCTCCAAAACCAAAACAAAACAAAAAGTTCAAGGTCTCCTCAGCTACATAGGGAGATTGAGTTAACCTGGGCTAGAGAGCCTGTCTCAATCAGTCAACCTGTTTATCAACCATAACAATAAAAATACAGTCTCAGGCAAAGGCTTGGTAGACTATCACAGTGTTTTTCTGGTGTTAAGAGGTNTGACTCTAGCCGGGCGGTGGTGACACATGCCTTTAATTAAAGCACTTGAGAGGCAGAGGCAGGTGGAGTTTGAATTTGAAACCAGTCTGGTCTACATAGCAAGTTCCAGGACAGCCAGGGCTACACAGAAAANCCNTGTCTCAAAAAACCAGAGAGAAAGAGGGAGAGGGAGGGAGGCTGGAATGACGGAGGCAGTTTCTGTCGTGTANANGGGAAGTCTGGGAACCACAGGCACGGCATTAGGAATGGCTCTGTTAAGAGGGTTAGTGATGTTCAATGTCAGATAGCACCTGCCTGTTTTCTACCTATCAGTTCTGATCTTTGGCTTTATTCTGCTCATTCACTTTCTCCAGTAGACATGCTCAGTTCATACAGTGGGCAGAAGGAAGCTGTTCTGCCAGCATCATGGTCCTGGGAGAACTCCAGTGTGCCTGGCTTGGGTGTAGAAAGTATCCCGGCCCTGAGTGCAGGGAAGGGTGGCTACTGTGACTGGTAGTGCCACTGTGGTTGTGGGAATGAGGAGAGAACATTTGCTCAAGGAAGAAGTGTGGATTCTTCTGGGGAAACATTCTGGGTCAAGAAAGACACACCTATGGTCTGTGGCAAGGTGTCTTCTCCACACAAGTGGTGATTCTGCAGTCAGAGAAGCAGATGAGGTCACCCAGAGAGATGTTCTGCCCAAGCTTAGGCAAGATGAACAAGCAAAGACCGGCTAGCAAGTTCTAGGAGTTGGAGAGTCNGGGAGGGCCAAGCCAAGTCCCAGAAGGAGACATGAAATGAGGGTGCCATGAGCTGCAGACAGCTCCAAGGACAGGGCAGTGAGAAGTCTGTGGTTTATCAACAACACCACTGGAGAACTTTCAAAAAGCCAGGATAAGTAGGATGAAACCCTGCTTCCAGGGTCTGGACCAGGAGGGAGAGAGCACGGGAGCTGGGCAGGTTCTCCAGGAGCCTGTCTTAATGGGGGAGGGGATACACCTGAGTTGATGGCAGTGATTNGAGAAAGGCTAATGCTTCTGGACAGAGGCACCGGGGTATCTTTGGGTACAAAGACCCTGGCCCAAACACAACATACAGAACACAGGGTCCATCTTGTTTTATTGTTTTGATCACTGAATGTCGACCTGCAATGTTGTATCATATCTAAGTACTTTTAAAATCAGTTTTTGAATTATACAAGTAACATATGATGACAAAACAGAATACAATCAACTCAGAAACAACTCATGAAAGATGAAACCGGAAGTCCTCTCCATCCCCCTCCTACCCGCCCTCCCCAGGTAACTGCTTCTTAGCATTTCCTTGGTAATTCTTTCAAAGATTTTTAATTCGTGAACAGGTGTGTATATGCATGTATTTAAAATAAACCAGTGGGATGTCACCAAGCACCGTCCTGCCTCTTGCTTCTTGCCCTCACCGCACCTCTTGGAGCTAGCTCCTCAGCAGCACAGGTGGAGTCTAGTCCCTCTCAGGAGCAAGATGNCTCCTGTTTCAGGGATGCAACNGGCTCTGATGCGGGACATCTGTNGTTCCTCATCTGTTGCCATTGAAAATACTACTTTAATGGGTTGGAGATGCAGCTCAGTGGTAGATTGCTTGCCTAGCACGTACCNAGTCCTCAGTATGGCCTAAAACTGTGTGATGGCACACACCTGTAACCCCAGCCCTTGGGAGTTAGAGGCAGGAAGATTAGAAGTTCAGGGTCATCTTGGGCTAGATGGAGTTTGAGGCCAGGCTAGGCTACATGAGACCCTGTCTCCAACAAACAAACAAACAAACACTTGGAGTGCTGGGGATGTAGCATAGCAGTAGAGGCCTTGCCCAGCACTTGCAAGGCCCTGGGTTTGATTCCCAGCACTGCCACAAATAAAACAACTTCCCCAAACAATACAAAACAAACAAAAATCTAAATGCAAACAACTTTAACGCATCTTTTTTTAAAAAAAGAAAATTTACATTTATTTATTTATTTATTTATTTATTTATTTATTTATTTAGTATGTGTAAGGTGGCTCCATGTGTAAATGGAAGTCAGTGGACAACTTATTAATTCACACACCTTTTAATACAATCCACCTTTGTTCACAGAAGGAATTANTTTTGTACTTTTAATTCCAAGTAATAGAATTATTCAAGAGTTTGCATANACACTTCGGTCCCTAACCTATGATAGTTTNACTTAATGATTGCTCCTTTACCATGAAGCAAACGTGACATGCATTCACAGGAAACTGTACTTTCAATTTCGAATCTTGATCTTTTCCTGAACTCGTGNTGTGTGGTGTGGTACTCTCTGGGTGCTGGGCAGCCGTGGCAAGCTGATGTCAACCACAGGACCAGGATGCAAACCAACCTGTAGACCCTGTGTTGCTATTCCGTGGTGGTAGGTAGGGCTTTGTCTTAGCGTATTTTCAATTTATTAGGGGCTTCGAGAGACATAGCTTCCATTGTAAGTTGAGAAGCATCTGTGTGTAAGTGTGCTTGGTGGTGCTAAACTGCCTTTCAAAGAAGTCACAGATGTCATGATTGCAGAGGCTGAGCCAGAAGCACACGGCTGTTATTAGCCCCCCTGTTTTTTTGGAGTATGAGTGTGTGTGCGTGCATTCGTGTGTGCGTGCATTCGTGTGTGTATGTGGGTGTATGTGAGAAAGAGAGAGACAGAGACAGACAGAGGTAGAGAGATAGAGAGACAGAGAGACAGAGAGTGTGTACGTGTGTGGAGGTCAGAGGAGTGGGCTCTCTCCTTCCACCATGTGGGTCCCAGGAATACAATTCAGCTTGTCGGGCTTGGTGGTACCTTGACCTGCTGAGCCACCTTGTTTGGCCCATCTACCTTTTAAAATAGTGTTGGATAGCTGCAAAATGCTCAGAAAGTCACAAAACTTGCATCTCCACAATAATAAACAAGCATGCCACTATAACATTAATAAAAACAGTAATCTTTGTTTGAAGGAGGACATGGAATAACCTTACTACCTTAGTTAATTTAATCATGGCTATGGCTGATGGCCTTTTCNCCAGGGAACTGGTTCTCTGGAGGCATACTCTTTTTGTGAAGACAGGATCTCAGTATGTAGCCCTGGCTGGCCTTGGCACTTACTGTATAGACCAGGCTAGGCTAGATCTCACAGAGAGCCCTCTGTCTCTGCCTNCCACGTNCTGGGATTATGGTGTGCACCATCACACTTATCGAGGCATGATGAGGCCTACAGAATATTTAGTTTTGTTTGGGTGTTTTACTTATGGGTTGCTTAGATGTNACTTCCTAACAACTGTGATTGTCTTTCTTTCTCTTATATTCTTTGATAGCCTTCTCTTATGTCNTGTTGCAGAAGAGGGATTAGAAGTTCAAGGTCACCTGGTGATGGCCTGGCTCAGCAATGTGAACATTTCTGTAACTGATGGTCCTCTCAAGGGACAGAACAATGCGCAGCATTTGGTATTGTTAATACAAATTCTCTTTTGTTGATTTTATAGTTAAAAAGTCGAGTCTTAGTTTCCTTTTTATTTTAATTGCCAGCGAGGTAGAACATCCTAATATATATTTGTTTATGAACAGTATTTTTGCTTCTCAGATCTGCCTATTCCCTCTTCTCTCCTCATTTGATTGATAGCACATCCCTTNACAAAGGAAATAAGATATTGTCTTATCTGGGAAACTTCTCTCTNCACAGGCCCCGTGACCTTCTGAGATACTATTGACTGCCACTAGATTAGAAAAGCCAACCTTGCATGGGAGAACTCGGGGGAGGAAGCAGTGGGAAAGACTTAGACAGTATGGTGTGGAAACACAGGAAAANAGAATGAAGGCTAATAGACAACAGTGGGGGTGCAGAGATGGAGCTGTGAAGCCGTGAGCCAGGGTAAACGTCTCAGGCGCCATGGAGACTGAGATGCTGCAAGNACCTCATCTNTGAGCTTCTCTTCGGAACCCTGGTGACCTAGNTTAGCTCCCGGGGATAAGCTACCCTGACCAAAAGCAGTTTAGGGAAGAAAGGGTTCACTGTAGTTTACAATCCCAGGCTATAGTCTATCATTTNGGGGAAGTCAAGGCAAGGACTTGAAAGAGCTAGTTGTAGCCACAGCTGTGAGTGGAGAATGATGCACACTTGCCTGATACTCAGCCTGCTCTTCTCCTCTTACACAATCCAGGGCCCCAACCCTGGGAGTGGTGCTGTTCACTTTTAGCCTAGTTCTTCCGACATCAATTAACGTAATCAAGATAATTTCTCACTGAGCTTCTCTTTCACGTCATTCTAGATTGTTTCACGCTGACGATGGTGACCAGAGTAGCCCTGGTTGTGCTTTGAGGTGCCCATGTGAGTGTGTAGGCAATGTCACCAGGGGAGTGCTGTGGGCAGATGGAGGCTGGGATGAGGGAGGCCCGCCATCTCCTCTGATTAGACAGTGATAAAGTTTCACCATTGTTCAACAGTTAACTAGATCTACTTAACATTGCGTTTTTTAAATTTTTTAAAAAGATTTGTTTTAAATTATGCATGTATGTGGGGGGGGATTTGTGCACATGTGTAGGTGACTGTGGAGGTTAGAAGAGGTGTTGGATCCTCTGAAGAATTACAGATGGTTGTGAGCCACCAGGCACGGCTGCTAGGATCTGAACTCCGGTTTCAGCAAGAGAAGTATGCACTCGTAACCACTGAACCATCCCTCCAGCCTCTAATTTATATTTCTTTTATTATTAATTTTCACATATAAAGAGATTTTATTTATGACTTTCCATATAAGCATATGTGTATAGACAGACATATAAGTATGATTGTATGGTGTAGATCCAGAACATGTGTTTGTTCTGAGACAGGGCCTCCCTGTATAGCCCA
>LZPO01116969.1:727950-746022 GCA_001675575.1 Neotoma lepida
AGAGATGGGGAGGAGGGGGAAGAGATGGGGGAGGGGGAGGAGGAGGAGGAAGAGCTATAGCAGCAACATTTACTTGTAACCTCAGCTGCTTGGAAGGCCCAGGTGGGAGCATTGCTTGAATCCAGGAATTTAGGACTAGCTTGGGCACTTAGTTAGGGTTTCTATTGCTGAGACACCATGACCACGGCAACTCTTATAAAGGAAAACATTTAATTGAGATGGCACCTTATAGTTTCAGAGGTTTGTTTAGTCCATTATCATGACCAGGAGTGTGGAGGATGCAGGCAGACATGGTGCTGGAGAAGTAGCTGCGAGTCCTACTTCTTGTGCAGGCAGCAGTGGACTCAGACATTGAGTGGTATCATGAGCATATATGAAACCTCAAAGCCCACCTCCACAGTGACACGCTTCCTCCGGGAAGACCACACCTACTCCAACAAGGCCGCACCTCCTAATAGTGCTGCTCCCTATGAGATTATGGGGGTCAATTACATTCAAACGACCGCAGGCGCCATAGTGAGACTCCAGCTCATAAAAAAGTAACACATGTTCTATTGCGATTTTGGTTAGAACTGTGTTAAACAGTGTATGATTTGTAAAGAGCGGCCATCTTTGCATTCTTCTGTTTTGCATATGACTTCTCCAGAAAGTGTTATGGTGTCACTGTGCAAAATTGCTTGCTGATGAAGGTAGTCTCTTAGAGGAAGGCCTGAGGTCAAGGTTTGAGGACAAGCAGTTTATCTGAAAGGCAATCTTAGGAGACACACAAAGAGAATGAGAAAGAAGGGCAGGGACCGGAGAGCTGCTTTGAGATGTGATCCTGTGAGTGACCATTGTGGGTGTTGTCTCTCACTGGGAATTCTGGGAAGCCACATAGAGCATGAGCCTCGGGGTCATCCGGGTCTTCTCTAGGGAGCCTGTGTGTTACCTGAGTCCTGGGAACAAAGGGGCACAGAATATGGAAAACGCCATCAAACCTCGTGAGATCATCATGTGAGCCTTGTTGTGCAAGCACTCTGCATGGCAACTGGCTTCCCTTTCTGGGGTCCCAGTGCCCCCAAATCTGCCTCACTGCAAGGAGGAGCCAGACTGACTGCGCAGAATGTGGCAGGTGCAACAGCTGCCTACATAGATGTGACAGGTAGCCTATCCCAGACCATTATGACCAACACCTGGTTTCCAAAAAGCTCTTGGGCCGATGATTTATCTCACCTGCCAGGACCTCAGGCAGGCCACAGCACTGGAGATTAAAATTACCTTCCTGGCAGTCCCAACATCAGGCTGACTGTCGTACATTCCCAGCTCCTGGGAAACGTGGGGTGAAAACTCTGTGGTGTGTGTTTGACACTACTTCCCAGAGTTCCCCAGGGCATGGGAACTTGACATTACATCCTTTATTGTCTGCTTTCCTATGCTCGTCAGCTTTCTGTTACTATAATAAACACCAAAGACAATCAACTTATAAAGAAAAAAAGAGTATTTCACATACAGTTTCAGAGTTCCAACCCATGATTGGTTGGCTCTCCTGCTTTGGGCTCTGGGGCATGGAGGCGCGTTACCCTGAAGACTGAATTTGTACACAAACAAGCAGACATCATGGCAGGGATGTGTGGCAGAGCAGAACTGCTCACCTCATGGCCAGGAGGCAAAGAGAGTAGAGGAAGACAGTGCAGCCATGATCCACTTTGAAGATGGGCTTCAGTGACAAAAACTCACCTACTAGGCTGTTCTCCCCTCCTGGAGGACGCCAACGATCCAAACTGGACCTTGTCTCTCCCCTGCCTACACCCTCTTCCCCAACAAGCATTTCCTGGGGTCACCTCCCAAGTAAATACTTCTAATTCTTATCTTTATGTTCAATATCTGGAAAAGCCCAAGCCAAGATATCAAGACATGGACAGAATGACCAGAGATGGGTGGTGGAGATATTCTGAGCACAGAAATCAGAGGCAGAACTGCTGAGCTGGGCGTCAGATGTAAGCTGAGAGAAGCCTGGTTCCTGTCCACCCTCTGTTCTCAGGGTTCCCTAACTGTTTCCCTTGGCCAGTCACCACAGCTACTTCTCTGGGCTGACCCTGAGGCAAAGACCCTACTCATGGTTCTGAACCCTTGAATTCCTAGGAGGAGCGAGGGCATCTGAAAGCAGTTGGCTCAGCCTCAACAAGGCAGAATCTGGACCAACATCAGTATAGACTGAGGCACGGCTCCAGGGAAGCTGTTCTGCTGGGCCCTCTCTAGTAACCATGGGGATGGAGAGAATGGAGCTTCTCTGGATCCGTAGCCCATAAAAACATGGGCACCACAGCACAAGATAAAGTGCCTTCAGATACCCCAACACTGTAATTTACAGGGCAATCAGAACTCTTCGGAAGGGCTGCTCGGGAAGGGAAACTGGGATTCAGAATGGGGGCAGGGCTTGGACATTTAATGAGGTACCAAGAGCTCATAAAGATTTAGATAAGAATGATTTGCCCACTTAGGATGCCCAATCTGTTCCAACACTTCCTTTAAAAGACGCTGCTGCTTCTCTGAACACTCCAGAGATGATGCAAGAAGCAGCCAACCCATGGAGTGCAGAGTCCCCAAACTATCCAACTAGAAAGTATCGGCCATTTGCCTGTCTGAAACTCCACTTGAAATTTAGTCTGCATGAGATCCTTACAGGTGGTTAGGGCTCTGCCCTCATGAATAGATTCCCTATTCGTGTGACTAATGGACTTATGGATTAGCAGGCTCTCATTATCTCCAAAGCAGTTCTTCAGTACAAATCTGTTGACCTGAGTCTCTCAAGTGCATTCTTCCTCTTGCCATGTGGTACCCTGGGCCACCTTGGAACTTTACCAGCAAGAAGGCCTTCGGGAGATGCAGCCTCTCAATCCTGAACCCAAGCCATGAGCTAAAATAAAATGAACTTTTCTTTAGAACTTATCTGGTCTGCAGTGTCATATTCCTAGTAACAAGGGACAGATTAAGGTGCTAGTTACCATGAAGGAACTGAGATGCTAGGAGTCATGAGCTGGAAATGTCTTTACTGGAGAAAATGGAGCTGAGAGAAGTCAAATAACTTTTTTAAAGTCACCACCTTTGAGGTTGAAGAGATAGCTTAGTGGTTAAGAGCATTGCCTACTCTTGCAGAGGACCCAGGTTTGATTCCCTGCAACCGTTTGGCAGCTCAGTGTCAGGGGATCTGATGCCCTCTTCTGGCTTCTGTTGGGATCAGGCATGCATGTGGTACACATACATCCATACAGGTCACACACACACACACACACACACAGAGGCCTGAGATTATTAATATCAGTGGTAAGCCCAGTGGAGAGGGGAAGAGGCAGTTAGGTCCCTGGAGGAAGAAGAGCCGGCACACTGCTTCCTAGAATGTGAAGGATGNTCTAGAGAGTGTGAAAACACAAATAGTGTCTTCTGGGGCTTTAAATCCTGAGCATTTGGATTGCATTTTCCTAAATGCAAATATGTATTAGGACACCTTCAGAATTTTTAATGGTTGGCTCAGCAATTAAGAAGGAGTCTATTAATATGTGGTGACTGAGTCGTGAGATGGATTAAAAGCTATGTCTGTGTTAAGCTGAGACATTCCCAGGGTCTGGAAACACAGGGTGAGAAAGAAGACATTGCTCGGGCATCTAGAAAATTAAGGCTTGGGGAGGCTGGCCCCTTGAAGGGACCCTTCGGCCTGAGCAGGAAATCTTAAACTCTGTTTACACTCATAGGTTTATGTTTATCGTNAAAAACATAAACAGGGGAGGGGCAGACCTATATGTAGAACAATGACTACCCGTTAACCACTCCCCAAGCCTCCCTCCACAGAATAACTATTTTAAAAATTGGGGTCAGCTTTCCCCAGTGTCTGTGTTTAACAGTCTCCAGAGAGATGAACTTGGGTGGCTGCTTTACAGTCCACTGAAAGGCTGTGGCATAATTTATGAGAGTGTTTCTGGGTCATTTCCAACTTTTCAATATTACAAATAGCACGATGATGAATGCCTTGGTGTGTAAATCTTAGGCACCACCTTTGATGGGCTGTGTTCTGTTCCCAGCAGTGGGAGAGCTGAGTGAATCCTGACCATCCTACCCTCTGGCACCAGGCCCCGGCCCCTGCCTCAGCCCCACCCCAGCTCTTGGCCACAGCCTCAGCATCCTGGAGGACGACCTAACAGAGCAGAGGAGGAGGCCTGGGTCTGGGATGGCTGCCTAACTCTGGGCCTTGACCAAGTGCCTCTGCCTTTATTGACCTCAGTTTTCCCAGCCGTAAAAAAGGTTATNGGATTTTTATTTCAGTTAAAAAATTTGTGGTTAAAAAGAGAATCCATATAGAAGCTCATTATGTAAAACAACCAAAGGGCTGGAGGTGAGGCCCAGCAGCAGAGCGCTAGCCTCAGGCATGTGAGGCCCTAAATTTAATCCTTGGCACCACCCAAAAAAAGAAAGTAGACAGACCAAACATTCCAGGTTAGCTTGGGCTACATGGCAAGACTCTGTCTCAGAACAAACAGATGANGATGATAAAAATCTAGAAGCAACAAGCAAAACCAAGTTGAATGGAACTGGGGTCGGACCTCTGCCTGACCAATCATTCTTTCTTTCATCCAACAAAAATTGATGGTCTTACACTTGCACTAGGTGCCGGGGAGAGTCTGAGCAATATGTTTAGATACTTGGGTTGGAGTGCCCCAGGGCGTTGCTGACTTTCCTCGCTAAAACTGACACCATCCGCCACCTGCTTTGTTTTTATGACATCCATCATTTATATTCTTCATTGTCTGCTCCCTGCGCTGGGGGAGTTGCCCCAGGCTCTGTCTGTTCTACTCACAGTCCTGTCTGATTCATCCTTGACTAGAGTTCCCCCCCAACCCAAGCCCTTGTGGCCACCTGGGTCCTGCACATTCTGTCTGGGATCTGTGGCCTCAGTCTAGAAAGTCCTCAGTNGTGGTCACTGTTTGTATACAGCCACCAGCTGACACCAGTGCTGAGCTCTTAGGACATGTGAGCAGTATGCTGGCCTGCANCACTCCTCTGCTCTGTTCTTACAGAACCCAAACTGCCATTTTATAGAGGAGAAAACTGGGGTCAGGGTGCTAGGCACTTCCCAGGCTGTGGTCCATACACACCCCTGTACTCACCTTAAGCCTCCACATACTGGAAAGACCAAGATTCCTACCTGGCACAAGTAGAGGACTCTTCTAATATTGACATGTGCTCTCCTGTGTGCCCAGTCATTTGGGACCTATTAGGTATCCATCAGCTCCAGGAAAGAGGCCCCATGATGGAGGGGCAAGCCATGATTCTGCCCCCCTTGGAACTGGTGCTGGGGGTCCCTCCCATGTGCTTCTCTGCACTGCAGGTCTTAAACTGAGCTGACTGTGACAATCATGGCTGATCCAGGATTGGGGCCACTGTCTCTGGGAGCCTTGTGAATGAGGCCATCAAATTCTTTTGTCTGTTGTCATTCAAATCTTAGCAAGTGTCAGGGAGAGTAGGTACTGGTGAAGTTGCCAAGATTTCTACCTTTCAAATTGGGAAAGGGTGGGTATGAATAGTGGGGAGGGGGTCCTGGTTCCCAGTCCTGGCTTTGCTACCTACCAATGTGTGGCACCTGGCCACTTTGGACCGCAAGGCGGGCAAGAGTCTGGAGACTGAAAACCCCGCAAGGCAGGCAAGAAGAGTCTGGAGACTGAAAATAGGCACAAGAGACGTGGGCCACTCTTGAAGGAAGAATGCTGTTTAAAAGCATCCAAGGGCAGTGGTAAAATACAATGTATCTCTCTAACTTTCTTGTAAACAGATCTATTCTCAGCATCTGCTTGGCCAAACAAGGCTAGAGGGAACAACACAATGTTCATGTAGTCTGGCTTCTCATCCTGGAGGGAGGACGGCTGGGCCCAACACAATGGGTGACTATAGACATGACCCCTCCACCTTGACTGTTGGTTTCTGGACCTGCAAAGTCAAGGTTTAGTTCTACATGTGCTTGGAAGCTGTAGTCTGCCAGCCTGTCTCCCTTCTCCTGAAGGTTCAGAGTGTTAGTGGGCAGTGATGGCATCTGTGATTCACCTTGCCCACCTGCTAGTGAAATCCCTGTGTCCAGGGACCATGTCTGGATATCCTGCCTCTTCTAGGGCCCAGATCACACAACTCAGCTGGCTTCTGACTGACGTGGAGGGGAAGAGCCTGNNGGTGGAGGCCGGCTGGCCACTGTCAACATCTGCCTGCCCTTCTGGTGTGGTGGATTTCAAGTCTCGGAGATGGGCTGTCAGGGGTATTGTCTGTTGTGTGTGACCTCACTAGGATTTTNCTGTGTGAGTCAGGGTTTGTCTGGGCCATGGCAGACAGTGGCACCCCAAGNTTTTGGAATCAGCTTCAAGATCTGTCTGCTCAGACATCTTGGGCTTCTGGGGCTCAGGGGATCATGTAAGTTCCTTTCGGTGTCCACAGAGTCTGGTGGATGGCCAGTCAGTGCTCAGTGTGTGGGCCTCTGCTGCCTGCTTTCCCTCTATCTCTATTTAAAGTTTGTTTAATTGTTCCCTGACTAATCGTTACTGACTGTAACGATTACAGCTGACTGTAGCTGGAAGTTTTTCTGTGTCCTGCCCGGGCCCTGTGGTCAGGATGAATCTCTCCCACCCGCACGTCCTGCAACCACTTGGTCCCAAGAAACACACAGAGGCTTATATTATTTACAAACTTATGGCCTAATGGCTCAGGNTTCTCGCTAGCTAGCTCTTACATCTTAAATTAACCCATTTCTGTAAATCTATACTTTGCCACGTGGCTTGTGGCCTTCCAGTACCTTTACATTTTGCTTCTTCTGGCAGCAGCTAGCAGTGTCTGCTCAGCTCTGCCTTCTTCTCTCTCCCCAGCTGGAATGTCCCGCCTAACCTTATTCTGCCTCACCATTGGCCAACAGCTTTATTTATCAATCAATCAGAGCAACACATATTCAGAAAGACATTCCACAGCAGCTGACCACTGGCTTGCTGTAAGGGGCAGGGATAAAACAGCCTAGATCCTCAGCTCCAGGTGCTCCTAGTGCGCAGCTTAGGGCAGTGTGACCTGCCAGCCTGGATTTATAGTAGAGAATGTACACTATTTGGGCCATTGTAACAAAACCCACAATAATGGCTAGCTGATAAATAGCAAGCTGTGTGTGTGTGTGTGTGTGTGTGTGTGTGTTGGGAGGGTGTCTTTCTATGTAGTTCTGGCTGTCCTGGAACTTACTACAAAGACCAGTTTGGCCTTGAACTCATAGAAATCCTCCCACTTCTGTCTCCTGAGTGATGGGATTAAGGCATGTGCCACCATGCCAGGCTCAGCAGAAATTTTTCTCACAGGCCAGGAAGTCCAAGGTGATCAAGGTGTTGGCAGATACTGTGTCCGGTGAGGGCTCTCCTGGTCCATAGACCATACCTTCTTGCTATGCCCTCACTTGATGGGAAGGACAAATGAGCTAGCCCTCTGGTGTCTCTTTAGTAAGGACACTAATGCTATTTCAATCTCAAGGACCCATTCACTCCCTAGGACCATGTCCTGATAANGTCTCTATGTCGGTGGGGCTGGGGAGTTCTACATTTGGGGGAGGGGATGCAGGCATTCCCAGCAGTGTGCTCTAGGTATGATGGAGGGTAGCTGGGAGGCTATGGAAATGCGAGGCGGGAGAGAATAATGGGGCATGACACAAGTCTCTGAGTCTCAGGCCCTGGAGCCAGACTGTTCAAATTTCAGCTCTGCCGCTTACTAGCCCATGCATCTTCCAACAAGTCATTTAATCTCAGTGCCTCATTTTTCTCATTTGTAAATAAGTAACAAAGGCAAGGATGTCCGAGCAGCACTTGGCAGGTGGTGAATAGTCAATAGATGTGAGCAACAAGAAGAAAGATGGCTTCCACATTTGAACAGGCCACAGGGAAGCAGGAGACGGAGCCTCTGTGGACTGGGGGCAGGTGTGTCCCTGGACATCTCTTCAGAATTCAGGATTTCTCTCACAGTTGGGCATTGCTGATGNAGGGACAGATGGAGGCGGAGAGGGGTGAGCATTTGTCTCAGGATTGCATTGCAGCCTGGTCCTGCTCTGGATTGGGCTCCCTGCTGCCTGCTTGTCATTTAAGACCTGTATAGCCTGGCCTCAGTTTACCTCCTCATTCACTNCTCTCTTCTTAGACACAGACTAACTACAACCTACAGAGAGAGCGGGAGGACCTGCTGTGGTTGGGTTTCCTTCAGTTGCTCTAACAATCCCCCAAATGTAGTAACCAAAGAAGGTAAGGTTGATATCCTTGTAGTTTTGGAAGTCTGAAATCGAAGCTGGGTCTTACTGGGCTATAAATCCTATTCTCCAGGATGCCTGAGCAGGGAGATACCTCCCTGCCTCTCCCTTTCTGGTAGCTGCAGCATCTCCTGGCTTGTATCTGCATTACTCCCATCTGCATTGCGGTGGTCACATGGACTCCTGCTCTGGTGACAAGTCTTCTGCTTCCTTTTCTGAGGAATTTTTTTTAATCACAGGCCCATTCAGGTAACTTTGGGTTGTCTCCCCATCTCAGGATTCTTGACTTCATCCCACCCTCAAAATCCCTTTTCCAACTAAGGTAACATTCCCGGGGGAGGGGGGGCAGGGAATAGCTCAGGGATAGAGACAGACAGAGCATCCTGCCTTGAGTGCCCAAGGGCCTGGGTTCAACCCTCAACACCACCAAAACAATAAAACAGTAACATCTGTGGCTCCTAAAATTAGGNCCTGGAAACCTTTAGCAGACCACAGAGTCAACAGCAAAGAGACTGCACCCAACAGGTATTGGGGTGGCGTCTACCCAGGGTCTCTGCCAAACACTCACAAGTATTAATTTCTTGCAGGAGCCTGACGAGGCAGTTACTAGTTCCAGCCCATTTATCTGTTCCAGAAACTGAGCGCTGAGAAGTACTGACCAAACCACTCGACAGAAACAACCTGAGGGAGGCCTTATTTTGGCTCACCATTTCAGAGAGTTCAGTCCCTCACGGTGGGGTGACAAGCAGCCCGCAGGAGTACGCTACGGTGGCAGGAGTGTGGTGGGTGACTGTTTACATGGTAATAGAGCAGGGCTAGATATAACCTTCAGAGGCCTTCCCTACCGCCACTAGTTGACTATGTCCTTAAGGTTTCACAGCCCTTTAAAACAGTGCAGTTCAACCCAGAAACAGGCACCCAAAACACGGGTCTGTGGGGACATTTCAGATCCAAATCATAGCACTGGGCCTGGGTCTACTGGGGGCAGGACCACAACTTCAGCAGATTCTCCATCCAGGCACCCAGCCCACTCGGCACAGCAAGAATGAGGGGCTTAGTGACCACCTCCCTTGACTACCAGACCCCCGTTCTCCTGCTGTACAAGTAGNGAAATGGAGGNTGGGAAACTTGAACGGAGTTATTCAGTAGATTAGAGGTAGGACNGAAAACTGGTCTAGGCTTCTAGCCATGCCCTCCTGGCTCTTCTGAGGAATGGTCGTACCTGGGGATACAGCACACAGCGGGGCCAGGGTGCTTGTTCATTTTCTGTTGCCATCACCCAATAGCAGACTAGATGAGTTAAAGGAAAAGAGGTTTGTTATGGTTTTAGAGATCTAGGTGTATNGGGTGATGCCCTTCTGGCTGGGAGAATCTTGAGGTGGTCCAAGGTGTCACACAGCAAGAGACAGAGAGCATGTGCGGGTGTCTTCTGGTAAATGATGGGGACCCCATGCTAATGACCCCACCGAATCCTAGTCACCTCCAGATGTCCTACCTCTGTGTATACCATAGTTGAGTTAAATTTCTACTTTAATCCTTCACAGTGGGAATTAGACTTCAGTACNTGAAATGGGAGTGGAAGCATCTGAACCAGAGTGCCTAGGCTGGTGGGAGCCCAGCCCAGAACTTTCTGTCCTCTCTCAGTCCTCAGCCCCTGACATGTCTGTAGGAGAGCCCACAGAAACCTCCTGAGAATGTTAGTTACTGTCACAAGCTATTATGTCCCATCTAAAAGAGTTCTGGGCTGGAGAGATGGCTCAGCGGTTAAGAGCATGGGCTGTTCTTCCTGAGGTCCTGAGTTCCAGTCCCAGCAACCACATGGTAGCTCACAACCATCTCTAGTGGGATCTGATGTCCTCTTCTGGCATAAAGGCATAGATGTAGATAGAGCTCTCATATACATAAAATAATCTTAAAAAATCTTAAAAAGAAGAGTTCTTGTGCTACTATACATATGTGTCTATGTATACATACAGAAAGCTACTTCATTACAGAACATGGTATTAAAGTCAGCCCTCATGGGCCCACCACCTGTCTTGGAACCAGAATTTTCCTGCTAATCCTGCCCATGTCTGAGTGCCTCTTCCTTATTTTACCTTCTCNCCTCTCTCAGAGATGAGCACAACTCAGATTCTGACATTTTCATTTCCTTACCATTTTGTCATAATTTAAGCATATATGTACATATTGCATAGTTGTATATTATCTGCTTATACTTGCATCTGACCTTCATAAANATATTATCAAACTNTACAATACTGTCTCCTGTGAATTGCTTTTTACACTCAGTGTTATTGCTAGAATTTACCCCTGTTGATATTTGTAGCTTACTTCATTCATTTTCCATGCTGTATAATATTTTGTTGCAAGAAATGTTATATATCATTTATTCTTTTGGTGATGGGTGTTTAGTTTGCTTCTGATACTCTGCTATCATAGACAAATGCTCTTAGGAACATTTTTGGTGGTNTTTACCGGTGCACAGGAAGGAAATCCTTACACTTACAAGTGGAATTGCGTGATCAAATAGTGTGTGAATGTGCAATCTGGGCTGAGTTGGTCCCTTCCCCTCTAATCCAAGGGAACCTCTGTCGCCCCCTACTGACGGAGTCGAGAGCGCCCCCGCCTGTGGAATTCACAAGGAGGAGGGGCTTGGTGGTGACAAGGCTGGATGAGAGAGACTAACGAGAAGTATGTGGTCCTGGTGTCAACCTAACGGAAAGCGGAGAAGGTCTGAAGACAGCCAGCAGGACGCCTGTGCTTCAAGGCTGGTCCCCGGGGAACTCCACTGTGGCCACTCATCTNCCTGCCCCAGAAGCCCATCTGCGCTTGGGGCCTTCTCTCAGGCTCTTCTGCGCACTTTTCTGCCTGTGCAAAACCCCCTGTGGCCTAAGGTCCATTCAAAAGCTCTTCCTTGGTCTTCCCCTCTGATCTCTCCAGCTGAAGGGATTCAAATCTCCTTTCTGAGGGCGGCAAGCCTGCTCACTAGGCAGCACAGAANTTTGGTCTGTGACCACTTTGCTTGCTCAGAATCCTGCATTTCCGGAAACCAATGCCTCAGTGTGGGACAGAGATGACTGTGCCCCAGCCGCGCGCTTATCGTTTTATGCACCCTTCCTAAGTTTTCTCTGGTGTGTTTTGATCTATGTAGCTCACGGTCGAAAATTGCATCTTAAGTTTTGTTGTTTTTGAGACAAGGTCTCATGCACCTTCAGCTCAGGCTGACCTGGAACTCATTATATAACCCGGGTTGGACTTAAATCTTTTTTTTTTAATAGTTTTTTGAGACAGGGAGAGAGAGAGAGAGAGAGAGAGAGAGAGAGCAGAGGAAGACTTTGCTTGGAAGATCTGGGGACAGCTCAAAGAAGCCAAGAGTGGACATGTGACTGGGAAACAAAGATGCTGGTACCATAAGATATCTGCTGTGTTCTCCTCCTGCTTTATCCTTCCTCTCCTTCCCTGCTCATGGGGCAGGGAACACCTAAGGACCACGCCCAAGCTTTGCAAATGACCAGCCTTACAGACTGAGACACTCCTCCTGCAGTGTGAAGGAGAGCTGGGGGTGATCCTGGAATAGCTAGGCCACACAGGTAGGACAGGATCATGGGAAGAGCATTCTGTGGTCAGGTTTTAGATTGCTCCCCGTTATATTTCACCAGCATCATCCCATGCAGAAACCCTTTTCCTTATTTTGAGTTGTTTTCTTTGGACCAGTTCTTAGGAGTAGAATAAGTGGGTCAGAAGTCTGTGCGTTTTCATGATGTTTGATGCTACTGCCAAACTGACTTTAAATCTTCCTTTCAGCTTTGCAGCCACACTGCATCAGGGCAGAGGGAGAGAGGCCATTTCATTGTCATAGTGAACATAGGCATTAGTATTTGAAATAGACTTTTTACTATTTCAATAACTGTAAAAAGATATCTCATAATTTTTATTAGCACTTCTGTCTGGCAACTGGTATGGCTGCAGACTTCCTCATATATTTCGTTTATTAGAGCTGATTCCCCCTTGTGAATTGGCTCTGCCCATTTATCTAGAAGAATGCTCACCGTATTCGGGTTTAATTCCCTGGAACTCGGCTCACCACTAGACTTTAAAACATAGAAACAATTCGTAGCTCCCGGGGCCATGAAGTTGTCTGAGAGCCCAATTCAGTCTAACAGTTCATCTTGATTGCCAACTTGATGGCATTTAGAACCACCATAGAAACAAACCCGTGGGCATATCTGTGAGGGAGTCCTTAGATTAGGTTAACTGAGGTGAGAAAATCCACCCTATGTGTGCAGTACCATGGTACAGACTGAGCTCTGCACTGACAAATAGAGAACCAGAGCTGAAGAGAGAGCAGCATCCATGCCTCTTTGCTTCCTGACAGCGATGCAATATGCCTGTGTGCTCCTGGCATTCTACCATCCCCACCATAATGGACTGTCTCCCCTCAGAGTATGAGCCCAAATAAACCATGATGGACTGTCTCCCCTCAGACTGGGAGCCCAAATAAACCATGATGGACTGTCTCCCCTCAGACTGTGGGCCCAAATAAACCCTTCCTCTGTTACATTTCTTTTGTCAGTATTTTGTCACAGCAATGGGAAAAATAACCAATATATCCAGTCTGCAGGCTTTAGTTGGCCAGCCCCTGCCCAGACCTTGGAGGCACAGAATGTTGTAGCCAGAAAATCTGACACCCTCAGTACACAGATGGGGAAACTGAGTCACAGAGGTCAGAAGAATATGTTTGGTCTCCTTGCTGATGCCTGTGTTGACCCAGGGCTTTGCCTGGCCTGGGTATGATCACTTCACTGTCCTCTGGGATGACCTGTCCCTGAGTAGGTTTGGGCTTTGGCTGATGGGACCGCAGGAGGAGAAGAATAAGGTGACCTGTTCCTAGAGAAAGGATCCCCCTTCCCAAGGGCTGGTTCCTGCATCACAGTTCTTTGTCCAGTGGCCTCCTATTTAGTTTGAGGGTGACAGCAGAGATGGTGTCAGTTCACGTGCAGATCCCAGCTGAGAATTTTCTTGTGTGTAGAAGCTTTTTCCTTGTTACAATTGATTTTTTTGCAACAAAAATGACATTATTTTTCAGCTGAATCGTGTATAGGGCAGTAAATACCAAATATAATTGCTTCCTCTCTCCCAAGACACCTCTGACCAAATCCATACTTGGCAGCAGACAAGAAACAAAGCTGCTATTTTCTCCAGAGCCTTCTGCCAGTCAGTGACTAGAGAGGTCATCTCCTTGTCTTCCCCTTGCTGTGTGAAGGGAGGCAAGCTAGGGTGAGGTGGGGAGTGGGGGTCAGCATCCTGGGATTCCTGCTGTCTGTCTGCAGGTTGTTTTCTACAGAGAACACCTGTGACCTTAACTTGTTTCTCACCGGGGACAGGTTAGGCACCCAGTAGGGATGAGAGCTCTTACCCATGAGGTGTGATTTCACGTGGTCTTCATTAGGGGTTTGAGATTCTGGTATCTGTGTTGCTTGTGCTAATAGTACGGCATCATGATGACAAAATATCTAAGAAACAGCAGCTTAAGGGAGGAAGGGTCTATTTGGGCTCATGTTTTGAAGGGTGCAGTCTTTGAGGGATATAGTCCTTGAGGGGCATAGTCTTTGAGGGGTATAGTCTTTGAGGGGTATAGTCTTTGGGGGGCACAGTCTTTGAGGGGTACAGTCTTTGAGGGGTATAGTCTTTGAGGGGTACAGTCTTTGAGGGACACAGTCTCTGAGGGGTACAGTCTTTGAGGGGTACAGTGTGGATTCTTTTCATGGCCACAACCTTGTTGAGCCCATGTTGACCCAAGGACGAGGTGTCCCTCCCCATCTCTACTGCTCAAGGTTTTATCTGGGCTCCACAGTGACAGGTCCCTATTGCCCAGGGCAGCCTTTCTTTCCTTCTTCAGCTATAACAAAGTCATGTTCCTGGGCTTTCAAAACTTGACCGTGAGCAGTGTATTTAGCCTGGCATGGGTTAGAATGCAAACTCTGATTCAGTGGCCCTGGAGGAAGGACTGGAGAGTAGGGGCGACTGACTAGCTTGCAGGTGATGTCGCAGCTCTGAGTGCTGAGGTGCTAGCAGGCACAGCTGGGAGCTTCTTACAGACTCCGGACCTTGTGGAAATCTCATTACCACCATGCTTGGCACACAATAGATGCTGAGCGTATGCGGAATGATTGACTGAACAATAGACAATTAGCATTCANGATGCTAAGGAGTCCTGTAGGAAGGAAACCTGCTACTGTGCATAGCTCAAATTTATTTTAACTGGAATCCAATTTTTGGAAATGCTTATTAACATTTTATGGAAATAGTGCTTTGAGACAGCTACTTTGGGAGGCCCTGGCATACTGTGGAGTCTTAGCTCTGTAATGGGAAACTCGAGCCGGAGTTTGTATTGGAGTGTCTAGTTCAGCAATTAGAAGAAATTGTTTTCCCACAGACCTTCCTGTAGCCCCCAGGGCCTGCAGACCCCTTCAGGGGATGTATTTGAATACATTACAATACAGAGTGAAGCCAGTGTTACTGCTTGCTAGGGGTGTTTGTTTTGTCACCCTCTCCTGGCTGTGCCCAACAGGCCTCTGAACCCCTCTGGGCTCAGGCGCCTGAGGAGTCTGCCAATTAGTATTGTGCTGTGGACTTGTTAGAAAGTCTTTGTTCTGGGCTGAGGCAAGGAGGAATCTGGGGAAGAATCTGAAGGAGGGTTCTGGGTGGGGGTTTGAAGCTGGTGACAGGGTTGAGTATCCTGAGGGGACAATGGTGACTAGGTTCAGCCCTACAGACCTTCCTACTGGAGGAGAACACCCCCCCATTAAGGATCTGCCTTTGCCAGTTTCTAGGGAGGGAAGAAGGACAGTCAGGGTGGGTGCTTTGCTCCCCTCCCTGGGAGCAGCCCCACTGCTGCGACTCTTGTCCACTCAGGAATCCTGTGCTAGTGACTTGTCTTGTTTCCATGACCAAATACCAGGCCAGAAGCAACTGAGGAAGGGTAGAAGGGCTTTCTGAGCTCAAAGTTTGAGGACATGGTCCATTCTGTCTGGGAAGGCAAGGTGGGAAGCAGAGTCAGGTTCCTATGGACCGAACTAAGACTTGGGTACCCGACCCACAAGCTTCACTTTGGGTCTTCTCAGCAACTCTGGGTCTCTTTGGCAAACCCCACTGGACCTNTCCTTAGGTCAGAAGTCCCTTGGGGAATAGAGCAGACAGTCTTAAGGACAAGAGGACAGATACTTTTTAATATAGCCACCGAATGAGATTTTCAAAAAGCTTCAATGAGAAGAGAATTGATGAGAAAAGGAAACTCTGGAAGAGAGCCTGAAAATGTAATCACAGAATTAAGACCCGCCATTAATCCCTTGGAAAGATTAAGGAACAGAATCAGTGTGTAAAATATTCAATCAGTGTAGGAGCCGTCAAGGTTGAGAAAGCTCATCAAAAATGCAGAGGGAAAGATAAAGAAATTAAAAAGGCAAGAGGGGGGTTATAGATATGGAGAGCAGAGAGCGAGAAGCACGGGGTGGACACTCGCTGCTCTAGAGGGAAGCAGTCACTCTGCTGTTATGGAGAGATCACAGACCCAGGGAGCAGCGGGAGGAGTGCAGTACACAAACTGGCAGTGGATGGACAGACGGCCAAACACCTCACAGAAATGTCTGGACAGTCCGAATTTTGCTGTGGTTCGAACGTGTTCACCCTCCTCCACCCCCCACCCCACCCCCCACTCCCCGCAAACCATAGCTGGAAACAATCAGCTGTGTTGAGCAATAGGACCTTGAGAAGTCCTTAGGCCGTGCCATCCCTGCCAACACCAGCAGGCTGATGCCAATTCCAAGGTTGCAGCCACAGCTTATTCTCTCTTGACCACTTTNCCCCTCCCTCCTTCTCCCTTCTCCTCTCCCTTCTGCCCTCCTCTTTCCCTTCAGCCATCCCCTGCCAGTGCTCCTGGAGAGTGTCCCTCACGGGAAATGGGACAGCATCTCCTTCCTGAGCTCCAGGGTCCCTTCTAGAGCTGGAAGAAAAAGGACACAGAATTGGGTGACAAATTCCAGGCCAGCACAAGCCAAGGTCTGCCTGTCATGGTTCTGACTCCCAGTTCTCCCCACTAACGTATCCCTCTCCCTGGGTTCCCTGCAGGCAAGCTGCACCAACACAGCAGTGACCTGTGACTTGGACACACACAGTAGANGCCTCTTAGAGAATGGGAANCACAAGGACAAGACAGGAACAGCAAATTCCAAGGTTAGCCCCTCAGGTACCACCAGGTTGTCATCCCAGAGAGGATTCCAAGGGTGAGGGGTCTGATAATGCAGGTCCATCATCCTGCAGGGCTCATGAGAGGACACCCAATGCTTCCCTGAACACAAAACACATGNCTCAAGGGAAGCTGAAGGAGAGCATAGGATGCAAGATCCCCATTCCCCTCCCCCTCCCNGTTCCCTCTCTGGTATATACTCTTCTGTCCTTCTNTCCCTGGGTGGCCCTTCCTTGCCACATGCAGGGTCCTGGATCTTGGACTTCCTAGCCTCCCACAATATATTACACTTCTGGCTTTCTAATCCCCAGCACTTGGAGGCTGAGACAGGAGAATTGCTGCGAGTTTGAGTCCAGCCTGGGCTACATAGTGAGTTTCAAGCAAGCCTGAGCCAAACGTGTTAGATTCTGNTAATCCCCAGCACTTGGAGGCTGAGACAGGAGAATTGCTGCGAGTTTGAGTCCAGCCTGGGCTACATAGTGAGTTTCAAGCAAGCCTGAGCCAAATGTGTTAGATTCTGACTCTCTCTCTCTCTCTCTCTCTCTCTCTCTCTCTCTCTCACACACACACACACACACACACACACACTATGATCTCTCTCTATTGACACATTTCCTGGTCCCAAATCTCTATTTTATAGCTGCACAGAACTGGCTGGACATTAGATTGACTTCAAACGCTTGTTGTCCTCATTTCTGATGGAGAATGGCTATAGAAGTTTTAGAAGAATAAAGAAAATGATTGTACTCTAATGACGTCAGCCAAGATATATGTAGAGTTTTTTTTAAAAAAATCCCCTCAAATACACATCAAATACCATTCTATACCTAATCTTAGCCAAAAGGCTGAGAATTAAAAACCTACTAGGTGGTTTGAAAGACAGTGCCTCCCATAGGCACAGGTGTTTAAACACTTGGTTCCCAGTTGGTGGTGCTGTTTGGNTAATTTGGGAAGNGTTGCCTTGATGGAGGAAGTATGTCACTGGGGGTGGGCTTGAAGGTTTCAAAGCCTNGAGGCATTCCTAGTGCACTCTCTGCATCCTGCTTGTAGTTCATGATGTAAACTGCTGCCATGCTTCCCAACCATGATGGGCTTTTTTTTGTTTGTTTTTAGATTTATTTATTTATTCTGTATACAGTGTTCTGCCTGCATGTATGTCTACTTAGGCAGATAGGACATTTACACAGCAAAAGTATTGTCAGAATTATTTCTTAAATACNCCAGTGCTATTCTTTTTGAATAGTTGTTACCNGGGTTCATCTTGCCCACCTGGCAGAATTATNCTTTTCCTGATAAGAACACAGGGNACTTAACAGCAGACCAGGACTTAAAGGTGNCTGTGACCCTGTGCTGACCCCTTGAACTGCCCCTTAGAGCAGTGGTTCTTAACCTGCAGGTCGCAACTCCTTCTAGGGGTTACAAATCAGATATTTACATTATTATATTACATGATGCATAATGGTGTAAGACCCCAACTTTCTTTAGGCCTGAAACCCCCATACTCTTTAGGCCTGAAACCCCTTCCCTTGGGAACGAGAAGCTAAAGCCA
>LZPO01116969.1:762384-782738 GCA_001675575.1 Neotoma lepida
AAAAGAACATATGCTGTAATAGATATGATAGTTTCAAATTCTTAGTTAAAAAGAGGTGAGAAACTGTACCTAGTCTGCAGGGGAAACATTTGCATCTATATCCCAGCCCTGTGTTTACATCTACCAGGTGGCCAAGGCAGAGAGAAACCCCAGCAACTCACAGACCTCTCACTGGCTGAGGGATGCAGATACACGGAGCAGGAATTCTGCATGGGACTCAGGGACAGTCATAACAAAATGACATCACAGTTGGTGTTCATGCAAGACACCGCAGTAGTCTCCTGGGCCCTATAAGATTTCCTTCAGGGAGTGATGGTTTCATGGTCCACATCTGGTTTTGTGGATTTATTCTCAGGCTGTTGATTGAATCAGGGAATGGCTGGATCACTCCGAGCTTCTTGAATCATAGGTGTTGCTATTTCTTTGCTGGATGTGATAGAAAGGCCAGATCTTGAAGAGCCACAACACCAGCTAGAGCCAGTGCAGGGCCTTGCACCCATTCTGCNCACATCCAACCACGTGGTGCCCAGCAACGCTGGCCTGCCACAGAGAGGCCTGCCAAATTGGATTAGCCAGCCCAGCGTCTGGCCTAAAGTCTGAGAGATGGACACAGCGCTTATTAAATGATCCGCAGGCAGGGATGTGTCAAATGCTTAATCAGCTCTTCATTTCCCTCCTCCAGGGAACAGGGAAGCCTCAATGCCACCCACAGTGAGAAATTACCAATCCTGGCAGGGTCCCTGTCTGCTATTTTCACTGCAGAGCAGGCAGGAAAGGCTCGAGGAAGACTAGGCAGGATGCTCCACCGCTGACAGTGGGACCACTTAAATTGGAGACAGAAGACCCTGGGGCAGATGAGCACTGACTCCCCAGGTGCTCACTGTGGAGAGCTGTTCTGTTCTTGGGGCCTCTCATGCTCTGTGGGCTCCCAGGAGCTGAAAACAGTCCTCTAGGATGCTAAGGCAGAATGGCCCTTCTGGAGTGCAGAGGTGTGTGTGTGTGTGTGTGTGTGTGTGTGTGTGTGTGTGTGTGCGTCCTGCAGCCTCTCAGACCCAAGTAAACACACAGAGGCTAATATTATTTACAAACTGTATGGCCAATGGCTAGCTAGCTCTTATATCTTAAATTAACCCATTTCTATTAGTCTATGTTTTGCCATGTTTTCCATGGCTTTACTGGTCTGCTGGCATCTTGCTTCTCCTTTGGTGGTGGCTGGCATCTCTCCTGCCTCTACCTTTCTTCTTCCTGTCTCTGTCCTTGGATTTCCTGCCTGCCTCTAAGCTGCCTTGCCATAGGCCAAAACAGCTTTATTTATAGCCAGTGGGAGTAACACATATTCACAGCATACAGAAAGATATCCCCCAGCAGCACTCCAGTGTCTGAAGGTAACCTGTGGCTTACTAATACTGAAGGTCAGACCCTAGGGTGTAGCTTTAATGTGCCGATGAGACATACAGTATGTGAGGTTGTTTATTTTATTTTTAAAAAATATGGAAGTGTTTTGCCTGCATGCATGCAGTGCCCTGAAGGGCAAGAGAGTTGAGAGCTGTCATGTGGAGAGCACATGAAGTATATGTAGAATGCATATCACAGATAAGCATACATTCTACATACACTTCATGTGTACATATATAAACAAGGCCTGTTCTGTGTAAATGATGCAACTAAGTTTACATAAAGTCTCAAATCCTTACACAGTGAGGTGGGGCCATTTAGGTTCTCAAAATTTTTTTTCTGCTCCAGCTTGCTCCTCACCCCTGAAGAGTTCTCTCTCTGTCTCTCTGCCTCTGTCTCTCTCTCTCTCTNTNTGTGTGTGTGTGTGTGTGTTTCTCTCTCTGATATTTTTGAGTCAAGGTTTCTCTATATAACAGCCCTGGCTGTCCTGGAACTTGCTCTGTAGACCAGGCTGGCTTCAAACTCATAGAGATCTGCTTGCCTCTGCCTCCCGAGTGCTGGGATTGAAGGAGTGTGCCGTCATGTGCCGCCGCCGCCACCACCACCACTGCCCAGCATGTGAGTTCTCTTTCTTAATAACTGGTCCTTGTTTCTGCTCTGAACAGTCGTTATTCCAGGACTCTGATCTGGAGGTCATCCAAACCCTCTGTCAGCTGACTAACTGTGTTCCAACAGAAACAAGAGAGCTAGGGGAAGAAACCCTAAGTGGAAATCCAAACAAGCTAACCTGCAAACTTCTTGTCAGATTCGGCCTCCCAGGGCTGGAGAGGTGGCTCAGTAGCACAGAGTTTGTCTGATGTGGGGCAGGCCCTTGGGAGACAGAGACAGAGACAGAGACAGAAACAGAGACAGAGACAGAGACAGAGACAGAGACAGAGACAGAGACAGAGGCAGGCAGGCAGCCAGGCTTGCTTTTCCCTGTTCCATGCCTTCTGTCCTGTGGAGCCTAATCCTGCCTCGCTCTCATCACCATACTCCACTGGAACGGCTCCCTCAGATCAGCCGGAACATTTTGTTCAGGTGCCAACGTTTTTACTTTTGATGTTTCCTCTAACCAGAGGCCTCTTCTTCCTCTCTGCTGATGAGGTGCTGAGCGTGGCTTCCCAGTCCTTCTGACTCCACAGGAAAGGGAATGAAACGGTAGGAAAGGGGACCAATGAAGCTGGTGTCCCCTGGAGCTGCAGCTGTCCTCCTCCTGAGTCAGAAGATGCACAGGGCGGGTGAGAGGGCACCTCTCCTCAGCAAGGCGGGAGGCACCCTCTTCCCATTCCTTCTTGGTAGGAGCCAGTTTCTTACCTGATTTATTTGCCACCCTGGTGCTCTCCTCATCTTTCTGATTAATAGTTTAGTTGGGGGTTCTGGGAAATTTACATCCAATGGTTACCATAGCAACCAGCTCTTTTGCACAAGATCCCATAGAAAATACATTTGGGGCCTTCTGAAGGAGCTGGATTTACAAGGACCTTGGCTTCNACCAGAGCAGAATGGGCAGGTATAACCCATGGATACAGTAAGAATTACGAGCAGATGGGCACTGCTCTAGCCGTACCATAAATTGAGAAGGACGGTTTTAGTGCCTGCTCTTCTGCTTTTCTTTGTCTTGCGCTGGACCCCTCCCTGCCCATCAACATTCTCTCCAGAAAACTAGTTCCCCACAGGACTCAGGGAACAGACGGAAGAATGTGTGGCAGGTAAAATCAGCTGAAGCTGCACCTGGCAGCCTGGGGGGCCAGTAACTCCCTGTCACTGCATGTTGTAGTTGAGGGCTTTTGGTGTGTGGCACAGAGAACACTGTACAGAGGGTAAGATAGGGGGTGACATGTGTGGGACCTCTGGGTTTCTGCCAGCCCCAGGAAGGGACAGTGGAACTGAGCCTACTTGTGAGCCCAGCTCTTGAAGCCCTTACTCAAACAGAATACCAGATTCAGTCAGACATTTTAGCCTCCAGAGGCATCATTGTGTCCTCATAAACACAATGCTGAACGCACTGCTGCCTGGCCTACAGATGAATGTATGAATTCCTCAAGGTTTTGTTAAGTGCACGGGCACAATTTATTAATCCTGTATGTGGTCTTTTATTATAATAAAAACATTTTTCAGAACATGGTCAAATAACAGCTGAACTGGGAATGGCAGGGGGAGCCATTGACTGTCAACCCCTACCCTACACCCTAGAGACATCGTTGATGACAGGGGAGGCATGCCAGTCTCCTACAAATCACGTGGAACCATTGTGCTGTGCAGTATAGGAGACAGTTCTGCAGAAAGGGACCCCTTAGCCTCTCTGTGTATCTGTGTATCTTATCCATGCAGTGGGATGGCCAACTGGCTTCATTCTCAGGCTGACTGATAGGCACAGGCTTATCCAAAAGATATTTGTGGTAATTGATTAGTAATGTCTGCCCTGAGTACCGCCTGGGAGGAGGGGGACATATATGTCATATATCTGCCATCCTTGGACCAGATGGCTCTGGATCAGGAGACTTGATTCCAAGTCACTTCAGATATTCCTGGTCTTCAGTCTTCTAGACCTTTCTTTACCCTCAAGCTTGTAAAATCCTGAGGAGCTGTGACTTTGTTACTTTACCACCTCGTTACATTTTCTGTTCTGAATAAATTGGTCTGTGTGAATGACCTCAGAACTGTCTAGAAGCAGAGAGATGTGCAGTCTGGCTTGTAAGTGACACTGATTAGTAGAGGGGGAAAAAGGATAGAGATTCTAGGGAGTTCCTGGCCTGCAGCAGCATAAGCATATAAGGGAATATTGTAGTGAGTGTGTGTGTGTGTGTGTGTATACCTGAAATCAAGTCTGGGGCTTCACTTTTCATAGGCAAGCATACTACCACTGGGCTCTATTCCTCAGTTGGCCCCTTTAAAAAATCAAAAACAAAAACAAAATACCTATTATTTTGAGACACGGTTTCACTTAGATGCCTGGGTTGACCTCTAACTTACTCTATAGCCCAGGCAGCCCTTGAGTGTACAGTCCCTTCTGCTCCTGAGTAGCTGGCATTACAGGCTTGCACCACCAGGCCNAGCTTTGAAATGAGGGCAGTGGGTGTGTGTTACAAGTCTTTCTCTGTCCCACCAACCAGTGCCCCCCCCAAAAAAAAACCGACACAGAGCCTTAATATTAGTTATGAAAGCTTGGCCTTAGCTTAGGCTTGTCCCACTAGTTCTTATAACTTAAATTAACCTGTCTCTATTAATNTATATTCTGCCACATGGCTTGGTTATCTATGCTCTGTACCATATGTCTGACTTCTTCAGAGTCTCATCAGCGTCTTGGTACTGCTCATCCTGCTTTCTCCACATCTGGCTCATGACTCTGCTTTTCTTCTTCCCAGAGTTCTCTCTCTGCCCAGAAGTCCTGCCTATACCTCCTGCCTAGCTATTGGCTGTTTAGCTTTTTATTACACCAATCATAACAATACATCTTCACACAGTGNACAAATATCCAACAACAGATGGGCAGCTGCAAAAGTGGGTGGAATTGGTCTTGTGGGTTTATTTTGGGCACACAGCTGTGTCCCAGCCGGAGATATCTCTTTGGCAGCAAGAAGCTATACTCCTCAAAAGAGAAAGATCCAGCTGGATCAAACACCCTCTACTATTTTTCCAAGTTCCTCTACTTCTGTAGTCATGGTTACACTGGTCTGTCTTAAATTATGCACATCTCCTTAGGTCACCTGCTTAGAACACCAGTGTCATTCCAGTGGCCTGCCATGTTCTTTGCCTTTCAGCCAACTCCTAGCCATGCTTCAAGGTCCAGATTCCAAGTGATGACACTTCTCCAAACCCTTGGACCATGCNGAGTCCTATATCACCTACCTACTTCTCTATGTATAGGCCAGCAGTGTGGCCTGGCTTCTTGGCAAATCCCTGCTTTGCTTGGCTCTGGGCTACCTGGGCACAGCAGAATNAGCATCTCAGAACCTACTCATGTGAAGGAAAACAACCCACTCAGATCCTGGAGGAGAGCAGAAATCCAGACTGTGCCTGAACCTTCCCACAGAGGTCCTCACTCACGTAGGGCTACCTCAGGCAGTGTGGAGAGTGGGGGAATTCCTGAGTGGATGTGTGCTGTTGACCTGAGCACAGCCATGTCATGTATGCCAGTACCTCAGACCCATGGGAATGGCAAAGCCTTCCTCTGGGCTGAGTGGAAATGTTGACAGTGGGGACAGAAACTATCAATCCCAGCTTCCTCCCTGATGTTTACAGCCTGAGGCTGCCCCCTACAGAACCCCCCTACTAAGATTAGTTTAAAGCTNCCTTCTTGTTCAGAGGAATGCCATAAACCTCCTTGTGGTGATATATTGTGCTGTGGAATAATGCTTTTGTACANTGGTTTAATAAAATGCTGATTGGCCAGTAGCCAGGCAGGAAGTATAGGCAGGGCTAGCAGANTAGGAGAATNCTGGGAAGAGGAAGGGTGGAGTCAGGAGTTGNCTGCCAGACACAGAGGGAGCAAGATGACAAGACAGAACTGAGAAAAGGTACCAACCAAGCCATGTGGCTAAACATAGATAAGAATTATGGGTTAATTTAAGTGTAAGAGCTAGTCAGTAATAAGNCTGAGCTAATGGCCAAGCAGTTATAATAAATATAAGCTTCTGAGTGGTTATCTTATAAGCAGCTGCAGGACCACACAGGGCTGGGTGGGAACTGGAAAAACGTGGTACTGGAGAAAACTTCTGGCTACAATATTGTGTACCCTAATAAACTTGCCTGAGGATCAGAGGACAGAGCCAGCCACTAGATTAAACATAAAGGCCAGGCAGTGGTGGCAAACACCCTTAATCCTATCACTTGGGAGGCAGAGATCCATCTGGATCTCTGTGAGTTCAAGGCCACACTGGAAACAGAACCAGGCAGTGGTGGCACACACCTTTAATCCTAGGAAGTGATGTCTGGATAGAGAAAGGTATATAAGGCGTGAGGAAACAGGGACTCACTCTCTTTAGGCTGAGGATTTCGTAGAGGTAAGAACTAGTGGCTGCTGCTGTGCTTCTCTGATCTTTCAGCTTTCACCCTGATATCTGGCTCTGGGTTTTCTATTAAAAGACCATCTAAGATTCAAACATCTCCTTGATTTAGATGTATAAAATAAATGTGCTGAGCTTCCAGGTTGCTGTTGTGTTGGTGCCCTCCNTCATAGCCAGCACAGCTCACTCGATCCCAGCTTTTTTGTGTATGTGTCTCTGCCTCTTCGGTATTCACTTCATCACCCTGCTCAGGTTTCCAGGACCAAGTGTGGACATTATGCAGGATGTGCCAGGCAGATGTGTGTCTTTGTCTCAGTCATACAGGTCTTTTATGGAGGCTGGGCTTGTGTGTGTGTGTGTGTGTGTGTGTGTGTGTCCAGGAGAGCCCTGTGCCTGAGTTGGACTTCAGGCAAGGCCTCTTGTTTAACATGCCTAAGGGAGCTAAGAACTCAGAGGCACCCTCACCACATCCACAGGAACGACATTCGCCTTCTTTTGTTACCGAGACACCTCCTTGCAGTACACTGAGTTAATACACGATAAAAATAAATGCCAGTCATCCTGCATTTAGCAATTATATCACATTGCCGTTTTCACTGGTACGAATAGTCAGCATTTGATCAATCTGAAAATTTAAAACCATCACAGTGGTGTCCCTTGTTTCTTCAGTCACTTGTTAGTCCACCAAGCACCCCAGAACTGGAATTGCCTCAGCCTTTGTTGGGGTCCCCTCGGGAAAGAGTATGCTTGTGTGAATTCCTATTCAATTCCTATGTATCCTCGGGCAAGTTACTTAAGCTGGGTTCCTGCTCTTAGTTTCCCCATCTATTTTTCTGCAAAATGGTGGGAACAACTCTATCTTGCAGGGTTTCATTTTTTTACACTTATGTATTGTGTGTGTGATGGGGGGGGTGTGTTCAGTGCACACGCGGAGGTCAGTGTTGGTTTTAATGCAGCGGCGATGTGTTGCTCNTTAAGCGGCACGGTTTACCATGTGAGAAAAGCCACAAGGTACAACGGAACCCATTATTAAGAGTTTATTAAGGGAAGAAGACTGAAGGGGGTGCTCAGGCCTGTGGGAATGGTTGTGCATGGAGAGAGAGAGGAAGGAAGAGAAGAAAAAGAGGAAGGGGAGGAGTCTGTGACCTGCTTTTTAAGGATTGCCTGCACATGTGCATATGGGCTTACAGAGCTACACCACACATCAATGTGCAGGGGACAATTGTCTCCTTCCACCATGTGTGTTCCAGGGATTGAATTCAAGTCATCTGGCCTGGCNTCAAGTGCCTTTACTGAAGGGACACTAGCCCACGCAAGCATGAGGCTCTGGCAGGCCTTNCCCTTTCCCCCATTCCCTCTTCCTTGCTAAAAACTGTTAGATTACATCCCTAAAGCTANCCACCAAGGTCTGTTCCCTTGTTTGGCCACTTCCTCCTCCTGAGGCTGACTACCATAGTCCAGCAATCAGAAGCCCCCTTNGGTTCACCTAATTAACANGCCCAATTAAAATTAAACACCTCATCCTAACCCAGGGTTTCCCCTTTTCCTTTATAAACCACCTACGTGCCACGTCTGTCTCCCCTCTATCCAGAGGCAGTCCTTCGTCCCTGCCCCCTTTCCCTTCTCCTTTATCCCCTATCTCCTCTACCACGGCACCCTAGCCCGTTCTAACACAGACCTCTCCCCTCTTTCTCTTTTTAAAAATCACACCTGCAAGGTCATTTGCTGCTGTTTTTCTGCCAGAGTGAGAGAGCAGTCACTTTAACTTTTCTTCCCGATTAATAAAGGATTTCTCTGTGGAAACAGGTGTTTGGGTGTGGTTTGTGCCTAACCCAGGGTACAGGAGGGAGCCCCTGCTCTGTGGGAGTTCCTCTTCATTTACCATTGAGCTCCCTTGCAGGGTTTCAAAGATGTAGAGTGAAGTAGATGAGGTAGCTAACCACACTTCAGAAACTTTATGGTGTGTAGTAAGTGCCCAGTAATTAGTAGTGATTATGATTACTTTTTTGAGACAGGGTGTTCTGTAGCCCAGGCTGGCCTCAAACTGAACCATGTAGCAGAGGATGACCTTGAACTTCTGATCCTCCTGCTTCCATCTCTGAGTGCTGGGACTACAGGTGTATGCCACCACTCCCCAGCTCAGCAATTGGGACTGATTTATCCAAGTCCTAGTGTATTTCTGTATGTTTGAACCAGAATCCTCTAGGTTAATTATGACTGTGTAACAAGTTAACTCTAAAACTCACTGGCTTAAATTAACAGCCATCATTTGCTCCAAGTTGCTGTTGGGGTTTGGCCTCTGAGGGCAAGTCTGTGGACTCATCTGGGATCGCTTGTGTTTCCTGTGGTGAGTTATTAATCAGCGGTAGATTGGTTTTCCTGTGGCTGAGTTCACATACATGTGTAGGGCTTGGGCTGTGACAGTTTGGCTGAGTCATTAACTTGGACCCACTAGCTGTTNAGTCTGGGGTTAGTCTTGGGGTGGAGACAAGGTTCCTAAGCAAGGGAGTGGCAGGGTGCAAGGCTAGCTAAGGGGAGGGCTCACAACTAGTGTAATGCCATCTCTGGCCAAAGCTAATATAAAGCCAGGGATGTNAAAGTGGACTCCACTCCTCGTAGGTAGATCCAGCCACACAGCCCTCAGGAGAGCAGTACAGCTAAATGGAGGGGCACACCTGAAGTCACTTTTGCAAACCATCTACACCAACTCTCTTTATAAATGCAAACTAGCGCATTGAGTTTATCCCCTGAGTGCCACAGTGAGGAACTGCAGAGAAATCTCCTTTTTCCCATTTGGTGCTTCAAGCCCATTCTTAGATCTAGTCTAATAAAATGAATTTCACACTTGGGTTATTCACCCACTAACAAACACGCTGTTCTTATCAATGCCTGGGATAAACTCCGAGGCAGCCTGGATTTCTAGTTCCGTTACCTTCAAGCACAATAATTGTTAATTACTGCTTTATTTGGTTCAGTTGTGTTTGCCAATAGTCAATTACATATGTTAGCTTTTCTTGTGATCACTGAGGCTTATCCAATATTGAAGCTCAGGTCTAGGTTTTGTTTCAGAGATGTCTTTTCCAANAGGGTTAAGGAAAACTCTTGTTCATGAGTTTATTGAATATTAGCCTTTATCTGCTTATTCCAAAGGCTCCTTATTCACTTCTGCAAACTCCACAGTGCTGAGCTCTTAGAATTGAACTTCAGGCTAAAGATAAGCCTCCCCTCTGCCTGGACGGACTAAACCCCGGAACATGGACTAGAGGGAGAGTGGATTGTGAGCTCACCATGGTGGAGCTCGGAGGACAAGAGCCTCTCCATCTTCTTCAGGGCCTGTCCTTCAGGACGCCTGATTCCTCCCTATGAACTCTTCCTCCCAAATCTTAGCTTTCAAGTGATGAGTAGCCTGGACTGTAATCCAGCCCTGGTGCTTGTTATTACTTCTAGTATTGGATATCCGCATCTTGAGCAGCCTGGCCTGTAATCCAGCCCTGGTGCTTGTTATTACTTCTAGCATTGGACATCCGCATCTCCTCCCGTTCTTTCAATATATTCACCCTGACGTGTGACTTCATGCCACCGGGTCTTTCACAGCCCTTTCCCTCTGCCCAGGTCACCTGATTTATGCCTCCGACTTTGTATCCACCCCAGGGTGTGATCTACCTGAGTGAGTGGGGAAGAAGTTGACAATGTCTTGGTTCCCTTCTTTCCTCTATCCATCTGGTGGTACCTGCTTAGGTTGTTATGTGGTCTGGCTCCACCACAGGGAAGATTCAAGCACTTAGTGAGCAAATGAGTCCCTGGTCCTGATATCTTGCTGGGCTGTGCTTCTTCCCAAAGACTGAATTAGTCTGTCCAGCCCTGCACCTTTACTGCCAGCATCATGTCTATACACCAGCAGTTTCAGAAAATGNGTTTTTTTCAAAACATTTCTATTTCTGGAACACCCATCAAGTGGCAGGCTATTGAGCTCAGGCTGCGACCTAAGAGGCTCCATTTACAAGTAGTTCTTGACTCCATTTTGAGGCTCAAGGATGACAGTGTGTCTGAGTGGACAGTAACATCTGTTCTGTACCACCCATGGGGTACACAGACTGATAAATGACTTATTCCTAAGAGTAGAAATTCATATAGATGCCACCCTATAAATTCATCAGGGTGAATTGAGACTATAGAGGCACATGGGCATATTAAAATCACACCAAGAAAAATAGGTCCAAGAACTTTTGGGACACAGGAGCCTTCACATGGACCCCATAAAGAGGTGAACATCTAGTACTGTGATAGCAATGGCTCCCTCTGACCTGTTACCTTGTCAGTTGGGACAGAGGCACAGTTGCGTACGGCCTCCTTCAGCAGACTGACCACAACTCAGGGCAATCTGAAGTCCATGGATTCAATACTGAAAAGAATTTTGGAGTCAGGTGGTGATGGCACACACCTTTAATCCCAGCACTCAGGAGGCAGAGGCAGGTGGATCTTTGTGAGTTTGAGGCCAGCCTGGTCTATAGATGAGTTCCAGGACAGCCAGGCTACACAGAGAAACCCTGTCTGGAAAAACAAAAGAAACAAAAAAAGAATTTTGGGACTAGCCAGTTGATGAAACAGAGTTGGAGATATAGCAAAGATATTTTAGTATAGGGTTAAAAGGAATAGAGGCCAGCCAGTGAGATGGCTCATTGGGTAAAGGCACCTGTCACCAACCCTGACAAGCTGAGTCCAGTCCCTGGAACCCAAGTGGTAGAAGGAGAGAATGACTCCACAGTTGTCTGCTGNCTTCCACATGCCAGTGGCATACAAGGGCCTACTTCCCCTACTAAATAAATAAAATTTAATTGNAAACTTTTGTTTAAAAAGAGAGAACCAGGTGTGGTGGTACATGCCATTAATCCCAGCACTCAGAAGGCAGGGGCAGGTGGATCTCTGTAAGTTCCAGGCTAGACAAAGCTATACAGTAAGATCTTGTCTCAAGAGAAGGAAGAAGGCACTGAAAAGTAAGACATAGTCAAATGTGGGTGGAGGGTCTGTGCTTCCCAAAGAAGAGTAAAGCAATACATANGCACTGAAATGGGGAGATGGTGGTGGCAGTGAGGTCCTTGAGTATGGCAGAGACTTTCTTATCTCAGATAAACTTAACTTTGGGAGTTAGGGTGCTAGACAATCAACAGTCACCAAAGTTGCTGCAAGCCAGTGGCTTCTGGGTCTTTGCCTCACAAACTTGAAGAATAAAATATGGACAAAGAAANGGTGGGATTTAGAAGGAGTTTTATTATAGGTGAGAGTCTGAGAGGGAACAACGTTGTAGAATATTATTTTAAGGTGTGCTACTTTTGTTTATGTTGCATTTGTTTAACTCTGTGAAGCTGTGTTACTGTGCCTGTGCAAAACACCTGATGGTCTAATAAAGAACTGAACACCAATGGCAAGGCAGGAGAAAGGCTAGGTGGGGCTGGCAGGCAAAAAGGATAAACAGAAGGAGAAATCTGGGAGGAATAAGGGAGAAAAAGAGAAAGCCAGAGAAGGAGGAGGACTCCGGGGGCCAGCCACCCAGCTACACAGCAAGCCACAGAGTAAGAATAAGATTTACAGAAGTAAGAGAACGGGAAAAGCCCAGAGGCAAAAGGTAGACAGGATAATTTAAAGTTAAGGAAAGCTGGCAAGAAATAAGCCAAGCTAAGGCTGGGCATTCATAATTAAGAAAAAGCCTCCGTGTGATTTATTTGGGATCTGGGTGGCAGGCTGCCTAAAAGAGTGAAAAACTACAACAATAGAACAAGTAGGCCCATAGAGCAAGAGTGGGTCCCAAGGAAGGGCCACCAAGGGTCCTGCCCNGGGGCTCAGTAAGGCTTTNCTGGGGTGAGGCATAGGGGCTGAGCTGGTCAGGCCAGTTGTCCTCCCATGAGATACTCACTNTCTCCCTCCTGGTGTTGGGACTAGAGTTGGGGATACAACGTAAGGAGCCAATGAAGTATTTGATCACACATAGCTTCCAGGCTGTGCTCACTAGGTTGTGTAAAAGGAAGAGATAAAAACAAGAGACTGGAATGTTTCTCCACCTCTCCTCTCATTGGTTAAGTGAGATGAGCGGAGTGGCTCTAGAAGTGCCTTGGTGGAATAACAACCTTATCATAAGGTGAAACCAGGGCCATTAGAGTTATGTGGGAGTTTAAGATATACCCTTTCCTTCTAAGTTGGGTTTCTGGTAAGATTCCTAGAGAATTCCTAGAGAATCCCCTGTTTACAGCGGGGAAGGGAGAAAGGCCATAAGCAGCTATTAACTGTGCTGGAATTCATGCTTCTCTGCTGGACAGGGAGGTCANCTGGATTCCTTTCTCTTCATGTCCCAGGATTTCCCCTGCCTTTCTATGNTGCCTCAGTCTGACCACTGGGAGGGCGCCTCGAGGGCCTCCAGGCAGAGAACTCCCAGCTGTCCCTGGGACTTCAGCTTGGCTCTTTGCCCACTGTTGATGTGGCCTACTCAACAGCCATCTGCCTCTCTTCCCGTTTGGACCTGCACTTTGGACCTCCATCTGTCTGTCCATTCCCAGTCCCTGCCCCCTATCTAAAGATGTATTTATTTGTACTTCTGTGTATGAGTGTTTTGCTTACATGTATGTATGTGCACTGCATGCCTATCTGGTTCCCTGGGAAGCCAGAAGAGGGTGCTGGATCCCCTGGAACTGGAGTTAGAGGTGGTTGTAAGCCANCATGTGGTTGCTGAGAACCAAACCCGGGTCTCTGCAAGGGCAGCCAGTGNTCTTAACTGCTGAGCCGTCTCTCCAGCAGCCCTCAGTCCTGCTTCTTTGCCTCTGCAGCTGGACCCAATTCTATAGTGTTTGCCCTCAAGCCTGTGACACTTAAAGCCGCCTTCTTCAACGTCTTTCCTGTTTGGTTCCTTACCAAAAAGGGACTCTGTTTATATTTCTATCATTCTACTGAAACCTCTCGAATGTTGTTCTGGTCTCTCTAGCACTCTGCAACATAGATACATTTTATTTATTTATATTGTTATATCTAATTTGAGAGTTAATAGCACTTAGGATTGGAATAAAAGAGNCATGCTTGCCTTGGTGAGCTTAACAAGGAAAGTAAGAATATCAGGTAAATTGCCACCATTGACCCAGCCAGGTGGGGTAGACTGGTTGTTATTCCATAAATTCTGACAGTATGGAAAGACATGATTCTGTTTAGCTCTTTCTGACTTTGTGTCCTCACAGCAAAGGTACTGACTATTCCAGGTGCTGCAAGGTTAGGTGGTGACCAAGCTAGTCACAGGCTCCTGCCTTCCTCAAGCACAAATTCCAGCTGGAGAGATAGGAAAAGGAGTTAGCTGCTCAGGTAAATAACATGTCAAGTCTATTTATTTCCATGACGAGAGATATATTTATGAAGGCCCAACTTCAAAAATTGTCCAAATATGAAAAGGACTGGGGAGCTTGAAGGGCTAAGCAGCTTGTTGTTGAGCTACCAGGGGCTCAGGATTCCCTTTTATGGGTTTTTGGTCTCCCTGACAAAAGCATTTAAAATGGACTCACAAGGAAGCTGGAGGACCATCTATTGGAGTTGGAAAGGAGAAACTCTAAGCAGGCAAGCTATAAATCCTGAAAGCTGCCGGGAGGGAGAGGAAAAAAGGAAGAAAGCCATGCCTTTTTAGTTAAGGTCCAAGAAAACCAGCGTGTTCAGTTGCTGGCAAACAGCTGCACTGGGGTGGAGATGGGGTGGAGNGGGGTGGGAGCCTCTTCAGAGAACGAGGGAGAATGTCCAGAGAGTCAGAGCAAGCATTCTTAGGATTTTGGACAATATCCAAAGAAGAAATAGAAGAGGACAAGTTACATATTTTTTTTCTTTTTCTGTTGTCTATTATTGGAACAAGTCATAGATTCTACACACTCAATGGGAGGGGGCTTGTGCTTGTTAGTGATGGAGAGAGGTCACTCTAAATTGTGTCTTGTCAAAGATAAACAGAGCTAAACACCAGAGAGGTTGGAACCTAGCACCAACCGAAGTCACTGCTGATCTGCAGAAAAGCAACTGGGCTTTTTAAAGGGAGAGCAGGGATGTAGCTTGGTTGGTAGACTGCTTGCCTAGTATGCATGAAGCCCTGGGTTCAAACCTCAGCACCACATAAACCTCAACCACGTGTGGTGGTGCATGACTGTAATCTCATCACTTGGGGGGTGGAAGCAGAAAGATCAGATGTTCAAGGCCATCCTCGGTTGTATGGGCTAGAGGCCACCTAGGATACATGAGACCCTGTCTAAAAAAATAAAAAAATAAAAAATAAAGGGAGCAGAGTCAGGAGAGAAGAGATGCTCAGTAGTCAGGGGACGGGGTGAGTAACAGGACTGGTCCTTATGGATGCTGATAATACCATCTACATCTGTTAGCTGCAGATATCAAAGTTGGGATTCTGCCCTCTCACAGAGAATGGAAGCAGAGATTTTGTCTTTTCTGATGAGAACATTCTAAAGCAATCACTTCCAGGGCTTTGAGAAAGGCATTCATGACTTATANGATATACACACATCCCAGAGGGATGCAGCCACCATAGTAGCCCTTTTTAGTAAGTGCTCTAAGAAAACCGTCATCTGGGGTCTAAGGTCAGGTGTAGCTGAGGCAAAGTTCCTAGTGCTTTCTTATGGATGTTTTCAGAGAGGCAGTTTCCCATGTTAGGTAAGAAAAGACATGGGCTGGAGAGCCCATTTGGTATAGATGGGCAGTGAAATGTGTTTCAGGTAGACCAGATGCTTTAATAACCCCGGCCAGGTGGGAGAAGTTGGCATAGGAGCTGTTAGATTTCTCAGGCTGTGCAAAGACACAGACAGCAGAAAGAGACAGGAGCCTGACCTTCAGCAGATGGGACTGTGTTTATTAGCACATGATGAGGGGCAGCGTGTGTCTCTGTTTCTCTCTCTCTCTCTCTCTCTCTCTCTCTCTCTCGGGAAGTTGAGGGGTCTTCCAGGGGGAACATTTGGTTGAGACACTTTATAGGGATGGTGTGAAGGGCTTAGGAACGAGGAAATTGTTGCAGCATGTAGCTCGTGTTTCTTTCTTGCAGTCTCTTCTTCCTGAAGTTGTTTGGTCCCAACAGACATTCCTTTTCTAGGATGACCAACCGTCTTAGTCAGTGTTCTACTGCTGTGAAGAGACACCATGACCANGGCACCTCTTAAGAAAGCATTTAATTNGGGACTTGCTTACAGTTTCAGAGGTGTAGTCCATTATCATCATGGCAGGGATCATGACTGCAGGCAGGTGTGGTGCTGGAGGAGCAGCTGAGAGATGGAGCTTAATCTGCAAGAAGAGAGAGAGACAGAGACAGAGAGACTGAGAGAGAGAGACTGAGAGAGAAAGACTGAGAGACTGAGAGTGATAGAGAGTGTCAGGGGCTTTTGAAAGCCCCCCCCCCACACCCATGACACCCTTTCTCCCACAAGGCCACTTATATGAACCTATGGAGGTCATTTTTATTCATGTTATGGGTTTGGGGTCACTCAGATTCACCAGTTTGACAATTAATAAATTTTTAACAAATAAGAGACTTNACTAAATACTGGCCAGGACCATGGGTACCGGCCAGGTCTATACCTGAGACACATGCTCAGAATATGGCACCAAATTACATTAGTTAGAGGCCTGTAAAGACAAAATGTACAAGGTTTCGTACTTCTGGCATTCATGTAATCAGAGACAAACACACATTCCTATGTGTGATCAGCACATCCTGTACTGTTGGGGCAACCAACCTTGGTTACTGAAGTGAAAACCTGTGGCTTGTTATCTTACATGAACAACACTCCCAGCATTCCAGGAAGTTATCTGTCCTTGGGTAAGTGGGGCTTACAGATTAGAGGAATTTTGTTTTATAAATCTCTTAAGCACAGTAATTAAAACATAACTTCAGCTTTCAGGGTGGGAGCCTATGAAGAAATGGGGAGGAATGTTTAAGTATACCCAGCAAGTATACCCATCTGTGTTGGTGCTTTGAGACCACATGGAGGAACTATCAGACTCCCAGGATTCAGTCCCAATATGTTAGATAAGGAAAGAGATTGAGTGGAGTGGTGAGTCAGACAGACACTCACATGTATTTCAAGTAATGCTGGCCATCACAGCGGGAGAAGCAAGAACAGGAGATCCAAGTTACAGCAACAGCAACTCCAAGTTACACTGGTTTTGAGTTAGAACTCGGAAGAGCAGGACAACTTNGCAGTGAAGATCTGTAAGCAACTGTAGTGGCAGAGCGTTTCCTGGGGGAGGGCGGAGGTGTGAGTATATTATCTCACTGAGAGGATAATTATTCTTCCCATCTCNTTAGCTTGTCTTCAGGTCAAACAGCTTTCCCAGCCAGGTGATTGACAGATCCACTTGTATTGTTGTATTACATCTTAGAAGAGGAGACAATCTTTATAATCTTATATAGAATGTCATGTCTCCACCCAGGGCCAGAGGTAGAATTCAGGTTCTAGTCTTCTGACCAGGAGGAAGCAGCTTTTCATTAACCTAATGTCACCTACCCTTTCATATCATATTTTAAATCTTAAGGGAAGGAAGCATTGGTGTTTCCTTTTGTAACGTTACCAGGGAAACAGGAGGCGAGGCCTAAAACTAATTCTGAGGGAAGAGTCNATCCTCAATGGCTTCTAAGCCCGGGTGTCTACCTAACACTTCAGTAGAAGAGGCCCTGGGTAGANAGAGCTGGTGATTGGTGATGGCAGATCCTATGTCACTGGCTAGAAGACAGGGAGGGGACAGAAGGGNACATNGTGAAGAGGGAAAACAGCAGCAGCTTTGAATAGGAGCCCCGTGGCGTGAGAGGCTCTGCGGCACATTCCAAACTGCACGGGCTGACTTGNAGGCAGGCTGTTTTTCACTTGGACAACTTTATATATTATGCTCCAGGGTGCACAGCAACCTGGACGTATTTACTTAATGATGTGGGAAGCCAGTAAATAAAATAATTACAGAGAGTGACAGGCACTTACTAAAAGGCCTGAGAGGAGGATGGGGGAGAGACAGGGTCAGATGCACCAGGACTGTGGAGAAAGGACCTGTGAGGGACTGAGTAGGCGAGAGTGGGGACTGCGTTTACCTTTGAAGACTCACTCCCACTGCCCGCTGGAATCAGTTTTGATTTAATGGAACCTAATAGTTCTGGAAAGCATCCAACCAAACTGACTGATGGTCTTGAAGTCGTCATAGCCTTCCTCCTCTCCCCAGCTCCAGGATAACCCCAGACTCAAATTTCCCAAGGAGACAAACATTCCACTTCAGGTTTAGATTTACATTAGAAAGAGGCCTTAATTACTTCTGATCTCCCACACCTCTGAGGAGCTGATTTGAGCTTTTCAGACGCAAAGAGTGTTAATTGGCTAAGAGGCCCAGCTGAGCTAAACCACCCCTGAGGAGGAAGAAGGTGGGGAGGAGGGCACTGATGCACTTGTCAAATCTCCTGGAGAGCTGAAGTAGAGTGTGAGAGGAATTGACATGACAGTGGGACTGGGTTCAGTCCTTCAGTCTCCTTCAGGCCACTCCTCTCACAAGATCCCATCCTCTCCTGCTGTCTCTCNGAAGCCTCCGCCCCCTGTGTCTCACCCCTGGCTTCCCAGCAGGCTGTGCTCTCTTGGCCCCTGGTTTCTAATTACAGCACTTCCCAGTCTGCATGGGATGGTAGTCGGGAAGTGGATGGCCCTTCTGCTAGGACAAGAGTCCCTGGTTGAGCACTGTCTCTTCATAGCCTGGGAAATAGGAAATGAGTGAAAACAGAGCAAGTGGTTATGTTAGTGATGACATCAGTCATCTCCTTCTCTAGGAGTCCATGCTGTAGAGTCTCAGAAGATTCCTGCCAGAGTAAATCTCCTGTGTGGATTGTGGAGGCGCCCCAAAACAGCTTGACCACACAGCTGCCGTGACAGGCTTAGAGGCCCAGACACAGCTTCTGTGACAGTCTTACTGGCAGGCAACACCCAGATCCAGGAAAAGCCATAAGCGGACACAACCCAGGGATGGGGAAGTACCTAACATCCCAAACATCCCAACCTTGAGATAAGATAGCCAGATGTCCTTGAGCCTAGCACACACCTATTTTCCCTTCTTACAATTGTCAGTCAATCAGGGTCCTGAACCCTGGAAATCCCCTCACCTCAACCTCTACTACGATAAAAACCCTATCCTGTCTGGGCTCTCACTGCTGCGTTGGACAGAGGGACCAAGCCCCAGAGCTTGAAATAAAGACTCTTTGCTTTTACATACGGGATTTGGTCTCNGTGGTGGTCTTTTAGGGGTCCCTATGATCTGGGCATACATGGATCACTATAGGCAAATATATATTTGTGAGATTATTGAATATCTACTCCCACATGAAGTCAAGACCCCTGTTTGTTTAGTTTGTAGGCATTCTACTTGTAGCAACTTTATATAAATATAATGAATATAAAACTGCAGTGTGGTGGTTTGGAAGAAAATGGCCCCCATAGGGAGTGGCACTATTACGAGGTGTGGTTTTGTAGGAGTAGATGTATCCTTGTTGGAGGAAGGGTGTCATTGTAGGGGTGGGCTTTGAGGTCTCCTATGCTTAAGCTACCCCTAGTGTGGAACACAGTTCATATCCTGTTGCCTGAGGATCAAGATGTAGAACTCCCAGTTCCTCCCCCAAAACCATGTCTGTCTGTACACCGCCATGTCTGCCTGCACAACACCATGTCCCGCCATGATGATAATGGACTGAACCTCTGAAGTGTAAGCCACTCCAATAAATGTTTTCCTTTATAAGAGTTGCCTTGTTCATGGTGTCTCTTCACAGCAATAGAAACCCTAACTAACACATGCAGATTTAAAATGTTGAGTGAACAAGAAATAGGACCAAAAGGATACCAAGGCACTTTATAACTTGACTGCTCAAAGTATTGACAAAGAAAACCTTTTAAGAAGCAGCAAGAGAGCCAGGTTGGTGGCACACATCATCTCAGCACTTGGGAGCCTGAAGTAGGAGGATCANGCTTGGGTTATCTGGCAGCTGTCTCAATAAATAAATAAACAAATAAACAAAACCGCTGGGGAGGTAGTTCAGTAGCAAAGTGCTTCCCAGGCACATGTAGGGCAGTGGGTTTAATCCCATCAGCCACAGCAGCAGCAGCAGCAGCATACATCACGTTCATAGTGTTATCCAGAAGCTGAGTTCATTCTACTGGATGGGCAAAGANAAAGTGTTCATGGAAGACAGTAGACTGAAGAATGAGGAAGACATGAGCCTAGGAGGCAGAGAGAACAAGGACAACAGTTTTTATTGAGACAGGCTGGTGTCTCCTCTCAGGATGGGCGGGGAAACCCAGAGTTGGGAGTTTCCTGGGGGACTCTGGATTAGACATTTTATAAGACCCCTGGGTCTTTCTCATCTTCTCTCCCAGACGTTTGTCCCTGGGTGGGCTTTCCAGAAACCTTTCCCATTAGAAAGGGGGCACCCCCCCTAGAAAGCCCACTATGTTTTCCCTACCTGCCTATATCCTCTGACTTTCCCACAATAGGAACAAAGATGAGAGAGAAACAGAGTTTTNAACAGAAGCATTGTATGTGAGAAGACAGAAAGATACAAATGGGAGCTGGAAAGATGTTTCCACAGTCCAGAGCACTTGCTGTTTGCCCCAGCCTGCCTTCAGCAACTCAGCACCAGCAGCTACCTCATCATCAGCTGCCAAATTCGACATGTGTACCCTTTAAAGGGTTCCCCACCATCACGGCTGCTCTCCTGCTCTGTCTCTTTTCTCTATTTCACTCCCTGCGCCAATAAATCTCNGTGTAAGATCTGTTTTGTGGTGTGATCTCTCGGCATACCTTGGCCATGACTCTCCAAGGTACTCCACTGAAAAAACCCTAACACTGGTGCCGATGACTCCGTGGGATATCCTGGTGCCT
>LZPO01116970.1:64559-78418 GCA_001675575.1 Neotoma lepida
CTTTGGAGCCTGTCCTTGAACTCACTTTGTAGCCCAGGCTGGCCTCAAACTCACAGAGATCCACCTGTCCCTGCCTCCCAAGTGCTGGGATTAAAGGCGTGTGCCATCACCACCCTGCCATGAAATCTTTAGAGTTATTTGGTTAAAAATTTACATGAATTTAATCTCAGCACTCAGGAGGCAGAGGCAGGAGGATCTTTGTGAGTTCGAGGCCAGCCTGGTCTGCAGTGCAAGTTCCAGGACAGCCAGGGCTACACAGAGAAACTCTTGTCTCTAAAACAAAACAAAAAACAAAAGAAGAAATGTACTTACTGTAACATACGCCTTCTCTGCGGTGTAAAGTGTGAGTGGATAACTGGGTGTGGTGATGCCCGCCTGTGGTCCTGGCCCTTGGGAGGTGGAAGCAGGAAAATAGTAGACTTCTCCCTGGACTACCTGAGACAGTCTGGAAAAAATAATAAAACAAAAACACCTGTAATCTATAATTTTAGTCAGTTAGACAAAAGCACTACACAGGTGTCATATAATCAGTTTCTATTACAGAAGTAGCCATAGATGATACAGTGTACAAGCATATGGCCTGTGTGTCAGTAAGGCAGTACTTATAAAAACAGAACTGAGTCATAATCCCTGCTACTCAAGAGTGTGTATGAACACACACCTCGGCATTGACCAACATCTGGTTAGAAATGGGGAGTTCCAGCCCCAGTCCATCCCTGCTCTGCAGATCTGATGTGCATAGGGTTCCTGGTGACTGCAACCCCCCTTTGTTAATGTGTATGAAGTGGTGGTTTAAGCTTTCTGACAGGGCAGGAAAGTGCTCTTGTAGAGCTTGGCTCTCGTGGGCCAGCTCCACATCCGTTCTAGTCCCCTCGGTGCATGAGGAACCAAAAGGCCAGAGAATGCTTTTTCCAGACCCCTAACAGTGGATGCAGCTAAGTTTCCTTTGGGAAACAGGTTCTAGTATAAAGCCTTGCATAGACATCCCATTCGTGGATGGGACAGAAGCCAGGGGGCAGAGAAGGGAGCTGGCCTGTTTAGGTGGCATGTGTTTTGAGAAAGGAGATAGGATTGTGCAGTTGGCAGCTGTAGTGTCTGCTTCCTGAGCTGGCTGGTTTCTTTTGCTTTTATTTTATCTGGGCCCATCCTAGAGAGAGGCAGCAGCCCCCTTGGCAGTCCAGTTGTGAAATGTGCTTTAGGGAGTTGCTTCTGGAACCTTGGCCTGCAGGTCTGTTTTTTTTATATGTCCCAGTGATTCTGTGAGCTGTTCTTATCCCTTAGCAAATCCTTCTCATAACCTAATCTGATTGGTCTCTACTCTGAGCAGGTCCAGAGTCCTGTGAGTAATGATCACTGTAGTTGTGTCTGTCACCTTTCACTGCTGGGCCCTGCTATCCTGCAGGGGAGTGAGATGTGGGGCCAAGTTATCTTCCTCTAGCTGAGGGGATCCATCAGCTCCTGAGAGAGCCATTGTGTGTGATAATCAGATGGGCTTGAGTCCATGGGATGTGAAAATGGGACAGAATTCACTGCAGATCTGCACCTCCTTTAAGCTTTCTATCAACTGAATGTTGTCTGACTGTTCAGCAAGAAGGCATGCCTTTCTGTCTTTCAACAAGCCCTGAGCCACCTGCCAGATATACAGAAATGTGTACAGCAGGCTTGAGTTGTGCCCTTAGTGAGATTAACACCTTATGGCAAATACAAACGAGTAAAAACTATAATCTGAAAATTTTAAGATTTGAGAGACTAGTATGACATGCTGTGGGCCTTCCTCTAGGGTGAGGTCTGGATGGCTTTAGACCCCCTTGTTCATTTGTGAATGTTGTGTATCGGAAGTGCATTGTCAGGGTGGGAATATCATGGTCCTTTCTCTGGCTTCCCCTTGAGAGAAGTGTTAGAGGAGGGGTAGGAACATGGAGAACAGCTTTTATTTTGCTCTGGAGGTCTCATGTCTTATAGGATCTGAGGTCCTGGGATGGTCAAGGTGCAGGCAGGTCCTAAAAGGGGCAGTATGACTTTGTACTTTGCCTCCCTAGGCCTGGGGCTCTCAGAACCTTTGACTGGTTATTTCAAGAGGATGGAGCTGTGGACCAGTTAAGAGGGTCTATGCTGCAGAAGTTGGGTCTAAATCTAGTTGGCTTCTGTCATTTTCATGGTGCCTAAGGCAGAGTGATGTTTGAGTTATTATCACGCAGTTACAGACTCAGGCAGGATGAAGACCTGAAATAAAAATGGTGATGAACCAGAGAGAGGAGGAAGATGCTCCAGGACCTGTGTATAGGTGTGCTGCTTGGCTTTAGCCTTGCATATGGTTTGATAGTTCTGTCTTAGAAAGCACATTTGGGTTGTGCTTTTTGTTGTATGGCTGGAGTTTTCCCCTTCTCCCATCCCCCCATGTAAATGTGTATATAGGCTCAGCCGTACTTCTCACATGTGAGAGTCCCAGGAACTGGTTCTGAGGATTGAGCTGAGGTCCTGAAGCTTGTCAGCAAGTGCCTTTACCTGCGGGGCCACCTCACTACCTCTGTTTTTTGAGAGTCACACGTTGAATTGTTTGTAGTTACACATGTGCAGCCAAGATGCGGCAAAGTAGGTGTTATTGGTAGGAAGTGCAGTGAGGAGTTAGGGATGGATGCAGGGCCTTCTGCTCAACATTTACTTCCTGGAAACTACATACCATCCTTTTGGAGAAAGAGGGGAGAATGAAATAGGTATAAGATGCTTGAAAATGGAAATGAAAAATGCAGTGCCCATCACTGAAGGACACTCCTGAGTCAGCATTTCATCTGCTGTCAGTCATCTGTTTTGAATTTAAGCCGTCTACCATCATAACCCTACAGTCCTGCCTGTGCTTCTGCAGACAGAGAAGTTATCATACCCCATAATGTATTCCAGAATTATTGAGAGGATAAAAAGTTTCTACGGCTGGCACAATAGCTCAGTGAGCAAAAGTGCTTACTTACCATGCAAACCTACCATGCGAGCCTGACCCGAGTTCAGTCCCTGAACTGGAGCCTGTGTGAAGGTGTAAGAAGAGAACCAGCTTCACAGAGTTGTCCTCTTATTTCTATATGCAATCCGTAGCACATACACACATGCCTGCATGTGGGCATGCACAGAGCACAGGTATGAACACACACAAAAGAGCTACTTTTTAAAATGTCAGGACGTAGCCAGCCAGTGGTGGCGCACGCCTTTAATCCCAGTACTCCAGAGGCAGAGGTAAGTGGGTCTCTGAGTTTGAGGCCAGCCTGGTCTACAGAATGAGTTCCAGGATAGAATTGCTACACAGAGAAACCCTGTCTTGAAAAAACCAACAGCAGCTGGAGAGGTGGCTCAGAGGTTAAGAGCACTGACTGTTCTTCCAGAGGTGCTGAATTCAATTCCCAGCAACCACGTTAGCTCACAACCATCTGCAACGAGATCTGGTGCCCTCTTCTGTATACATAATAAATAAATCTAGAAGAAAAAGAAAAAAGAAAAAAACCAACAAAACAAACAATGTCAGGGTTGGAGAGTCGGGTCAGTGATTAAGAGCAGTTAATTTGGGGCGTTTGGTCGCAGGGCAGCACAGTCAGGAAGCAGGAAGGTGAGTGATGGTGCTCAGCTCCCTTTCTCCTCTTCACCCTGTCAGGGCCCCAGCTCTTGGAATGCTGCCACTCATAGTTAAAGTGGGTCTCCCCACCCCAGTACCCCAATCTAGATAATCCCTCCCTGCATGCCCATATCTCTGTGAGTTCCAGCCCAGCCAGTAGTGAGACCCTGTCTTTTAAAAAACAAAACAAAAACAGCAGAAGAAACTCACACTAAAAAAGGTGGATTGAAGAAGACACCTGATATGAATCTGACCACTACACTCATGCAGACGTCACTCGCTCATGCACAGAAAACATGAACACACAGAGGACAGAAGGCAAGGAACGAGCTGTACTGTGGGCCTCCACATACACTGCAGTTCTCAACTTCTCTCCCAGTATTGCTAACTGATGACCTAACTCACCTCCTTTCTAGAGTAATGTGTTATCACTCATATATTCGCAGTGCTAATCTTCACAAACTAGAATAGAGTTATATTCTAGGCTTTGAGAGTTGAAACCAGATTTCCCACCCACATAAAGTGCGTGGCAGGACTTCAAAAAGAGCCATTCTTGGTCTCAGACTGTCCTGTATTGCATCTAGCACTCTCAGTCCCTTCCTACTGTGTGCCAGTCACCACCCCCATAGCACCATCATCACAGAAAGCATAAACACCCTCACACATCTCCACGCGTGTGGACGACGCTGGTTTGGCAGGGTTTGCAGTTCCTTTTGTGCTCCTTGCAGGTCCTTACTGCTGAGTTACTCATGCTCACTTAGTAACTGTCGGGCTCCTGCTGTTAGGTGCAGAGGGAAAGCATCAGTTTTGAGAACAGTAGGGGGGCTGCGCAGTCTGCCCAGGAGTCAAAGGAGTGCACAGTATTGCTCAGTGAATCACAAACCTGTGGATGGAGCTGAGAGGTAGCCATGGTTGTTCTTCTTGGGCCTTCCCACTTTTAGGAGGAGAGGAAGTTGTAAATAACTGGTATTAGGGGCTGGCGAGATGGCTCTGGCTGCTGTTCCAGAGAAGCCAGGTTCCATTCCCAGCACCTAGACTGCTAATAGCTGTGGGTGACTCCAATCCCTGGGGATCTAATGCCTCCTGGTGGCCCCTTGGGCACTAGGCGCGCACAGGCCAAGCATTCCTACCCGTTTGTTGTTGAGGTGGGGCTCACTGTGTAGTGTTGACTTGCCTGGGTCTCACCTGTAGACAGGGCTGCTCTCCACCTGCCTCTGTCTCCACCTGCCTCTGCCTCCCAGGTTCTGGGACTAAAGGTGTGCACCACCACACCTGGCCAAGCCTTTGTTTTTAACGTGGACATTTGGAAACAGAAAAGTAAAAAGGAAATACATTTTTTATGCCATCAGTAGCATTCATCTGTTTCCTTCTGTGTTTCTGCCTGCCATAGCCTTCCTTCTCCACTGTAGGCTTCTCAAGGCTGTTCTCAAATATCAGAATCAGAGAAGGTCATTAGATCAAAGAGAAAGGGTTCAGCTAGTAAGGACAGCCGCTACCAAGCCTGATGTTCAGCTCCCAGACCCACGGGATGGAAGGAAAGAACCAAATTTTGCAAGTTGTTCTCTATCTCAATATTCTCAGTGTTATATGAGTGTGTGCACATGCACTCTTGAAGTAATAAATAAAAATGTAAAAACCCAGGCCCAGCATTACAGCGCACACCTTCCATCCCCATACTCAAGAGGCAGAGGCAGGTGGATCTCTGTGAGTTTGAGGTCAGCCAGAGCTACATGATAAGATCTTGACTTTTAAAAAAATTTAAAAGTCATCTTTTCTTTGTTTTCTTATCTGCTTCTCATTTTTCGTTGGTGATCAAGGCTTTAAGTGTAATGTGAATGGTTTGGTTAGTGGGTGTGGAGGTGATGGATGGATGGATGGATCCTCACTCTCTAGCCATAGCTTTCTTTTACCATACCTGCCCACTCAGAGCTGTCATTTTGCAAGGCCAGTGGGCATCTGAGCTCTGTACATAGAAACCCCCATTTCACTTCCTTCTTCCAGACCTATTCCTCCCAACAGCCTTTATTCAGGCTGTGTATGTGTGGTTTGTTAAGAAATTCTTCTGGGATGAAGAGGTGGTTGAGCAGGTAAAATTACTTGCCACACAAGCCTGCCTCAAATTCCTGCCCTGGCTTCTGAGCATGGACTGGAACCTGTAAGCCAAATAAACCCTGTCCTCCCCAGGTTGCTTTGGGTGGTGATGTTTCATCACAGCAATAGAAACTCTAAGACACCCTGTCTCCAGACAAACAAACAACAACAATAAAAACCAAACTCAGGTCCTCTGTAAGAACAGCAAGTACTCGTCCCCACAGAGCCACCTCTCCAGCCCTTCTGACCTGTCACCCCCCCCCTTTTTTGAGTTAGAGCCATTCTGTTTTCCTCTTACTCTACAGTAGTGTTGTAATTATTTTGTTTCTCTAAACTAAGCACCAAAGATACTCAGCAGGATTTTCTTTCTGTCGATAGTTAAATCTTCCCCACCTCCCAATCACAAGTAGGATGACGAATTTTGTAAGTGTGGTCATTTGGTGTTAGTTGCCTTAAATGCTAGCAGGTCCTTAGTCAGATAAGTGACTAATTTAATGGAGTTGGCCTAATTTAAAGGTGTTGTACTGATAGTACACTTTCAGTGTAAATAGCTACACAAATTATCTTTCTACTATTTTACAACTGAAATAGCCAGGTGTGGTGGCACCAGCCTTTAATCCTTTTACTCAGGAGGCAAAGGTAGGTGAATCTCTGAATTTGAGGCTAGCCTAATCTCTACAGCAAGGTCCAGAACAGCCAAAGCTACATAAAGNGACCTTGTACAAAAAAGCAAAACCAACCAACCAAAACCAGAAATAAAGCAATATATGTGTGAGCTGGGAAAGGTTTCTCACCCCTGTATTCCCAGCATTTGGGACAGTGAGGCAAGAGGATCAGAGTTCCAAGTTATCCTGGGCTGTCTCAGAACTCTGTATCAAAAACTAAATAAAAAATAAGGAAAGAAAAAAACCATCTTTTTACTGAGCTTATCACACATAATTGAATACCACCCATTGGTGAGCAGTTAATTCAGTAGCTAAGTACAGAGATTAGAATCTGCTGTTAGAGAGCATTGCACTGTGTTTGGACTAGCTTGTGTTGGAACCCTGTTGAATAGAGGTTGAATTACTGGGACAACAGCCAGTCTCCTGTTAAGTGAAATGAGTCCAGCAGAGTCTTCAGGAACAGTTGTGTTTGCTTTCCTCTCCAGCGCCACATTCCAGGAAGGATCTTGAGTCACTAGGAAGGGTGTGTATGGGTTCACAGTGACTTCAGCAAATACTGACTGCAGCTCCTGCCTCCAGTCCTCCAAGACCGGGACACTGGACTTGGATAAGGGTTTCCATCTGCCTGAAAAGCAGTGTCAGCAGCTTCCTCTTAGCTCACTGAAGTTACAGAGGCCAGCTGCCTAGCAGAGCTTACTGCACAGAAAGTCAGTCTAGAGTCTGGTTGTAGCTCATGTCATGAGATCTCTTATGGTGTCTGTGTGCGTGCGTGCATGCGTGCGTGTGTGTGGGGGGAATGTTCCTAGGCTATCTATCTTGTGTTTTGAAAAGGATTTCACTGAGACCTGTAGGGAAGATCCTGACTTCTAAGCTAGTCTGAGCAAGCAACATCCTGTCTCACAGCCAAAACAGTGGGCAAAGATGCATGTTATTGGAGACTGGCAACCTGAGTTCAATCCCAGGAGCTCCCATAAAGGTAGAAGGAGAGAACCAGGCCTGGTGGCACACTCTTTTAATCCCAGAAGTTGGAAGGCAGAGGCAGATGGATCTCTGTGAGTTCGAGGCCAGCCTGGTCCACAGATTGGGTTCCAGGACAGACAGGGCTTCACAGAGAAACCTTGTCTCGAAAGAAAAATAAAGGTAGAAAGAAAGAACTGGCTGCACAAAGACATCCTTTGACCTCCACATGGGTGCTGTGGCATGCACATGCCCTCACTCATATAAACACATTGGTACACACACTAACAAAATAAAACTTAAATAAAAGCTGAAACAATCTGGAAAGAGCACTGAGTTCTCAGATCATAGCACAGATGCTGAGCAGACATGCAGTGCATACCTGCCATTCCAGCACTTGGGAGGTGAAGGCAAGGGGTTCAGATACTCAAGGTCATCCCTTGACTTCATAGCAAGTTCAAGGGCAACTTGGAAAAGCTTAGTAGCTCAGTGCTTTCTACAACGGATGAAGCCCCTAGTTCAAGCCCCAGCAGCACACACACAAAACTAACTGTTTGTTGAGTGTACAAAAAGTGTAATTTTAATTAAAAACAACAGGTGTGGTGGTGTGCATTTGTGATCCCAGCACCAGGGAGGTAGAGGTTGGAGAATCATGAACTCAAGGACAGCCTGAGCTACACAGCAAGCTCCTGACTTAAAAAATCAAGGGCTGGGTTTTAATCAGGCCTGTGGTTAAAGGCTAGAGGGTACAAGTTCTTGGTCCATCTGCAGTACCACAAAGGAAAGGAAACAAGAAGTGACAAGTAGGGAATGGGGCATCAAGTGACAGTGAACACCGAGTGTGGAGGAGAAACAGCCAGCACTGATGGCCGCTCACTGGAGGGTGTGTGGCTCACAGGAGGGCATGTGTGTTTCAATTGCTGTTGCACAAACCACTCCCCAATCAGTGGCTTGACGTAGCAGGATTTCCTATGGCTCACTTGTGGTATTAGCTTTTGATCCAGCTTCCCTCTCCAGGTTAGTGACTAACAAGCCATAGACCTGAGAAACTGTGGTCCTCCATCCTTGGGAGTCTAGCAAAGGCGTAGTCACATGACCATGGCAGGGTTCCAGGAAAAACATCGGAAAGCCCCTTGAGGCCTCAGTTTGGAACCACTGTGCTACTTGGCCAGAGTATCACAGGGGAGGATAGATAGATCAGGGAAGCAGAAGATTATCTCTGGATAGGAAGAGCTGCATATTTCGTATCAGTAGGAGGGTGTGGGCCCAGGGAGAGCTGGGATTGGGAGCTGATCTGCAGTTGCTCTACTATAGTGAGCAAGTTGATGGAAAGTGCTCCTCCCATGATGTAGAAGTTTGGACTTTCTGTCCTGCAGAAACTCCATGACCATGTGGACAGAGGGGCTTTTACAGTGGTTGTTTGTTTGTTTTTATGAGTGTTTTCCCCACATGTATGTAAGTGTATCACATTTGTGAATTATATACAGAAGCCAGAAATGGATGTTGGATTCCCTTGAAACTGGAGTTATTGATAGCTGTGAACCACTGTATGGGTGCTGGGAACTGAACCAGGGTTCTTTGCAAGAGCAACCAGTCCTCATAACTCCTGAGCCCTCTCTTCAGCCCTTTACAGTGTCTTATAACGGAACTAAACAGCTAGTGGTCCTTTCCTAAAGCAGGTCAAGCGTGTTAACTGGAGCTGTGTGCATGAGCACAACCAGAACTCCCTAGGAGGCCGGTCACAGAAGACTATGAGCAGGTGTAGGCCTGAGCAATAGAACCCAGTAAGCAGAACAGTGAGGGCCCTGTCAGGCAGGGCTCTTTACAACTGAAGAGCAGTGGCACCAGAGGCTTGGCTTTAATAGTAATAATAATATTATTATTCCTGAGGCCAGCAAGATGGCTCAGTGCACAAAGGCACCCTCCTGTTACCAAGTCTGACAGTCTGTGTTCAACACCTTGGATGCACATATTGGAAAAGAGAACCTACTCCCAAAAGTTGTTCCCTGACCTCCACACATGCTGTAGCTTGGGCACATACACAAAACGAAATAAGAAATATAAAATTTTTTTAAAACCTTCAAATTTCATTTTAATATTTGATAATGTCCAGCTAGTGACAGTAGGAATATTTTACTGATTTCTCTCTTTTTTTTTATTATGTATACAGTATTCTGTCTGCATGTATGCCTTCATACCAGAAGAGGGCACCAGATCTCATTACAGATGGTTGTGAGCCACCATGTGGTTGCTGGGAATTGAACTCGGGACCTCTAGGAAGAACAGTCAGTGCTCTTAACCTCTGAGCCATCTCTCCAGCCCTGATTTCTCTTTTTTTTAAAAGAGATTTATTTTTTATTTATGTGGGTATAACTACATGAATATGTGTGTGGCATAATGAGTTTAAGTACCTACAGTTGCCAAGAGGCATATAATCCCTTAACACTGGAGTTACAGACAGTAGAAGCTCCCTGATGTGAGTGTTAGGAACAAACCCAGGTCCTCTGCAGGAGCTGAATGGGCTGCTAATACCTGAGCTAACTCTCCAGCCCCATTTCCCCTTTTTGATGCCTAAAACCATGTGGGTTGCTTCTCCTGGCCCTCTGCTGGCCTTTTATTTCTTGGTGTCCTCAGTGTGGTCCTTTTCCTGTGTAGTTGCCAGTGATGCACATGCAGACAGTCAGGGGTGCTGATGACCATGCACTATCTCTGGGTGTCCTGCAGGCACTTGCATTAGAGTTGCCCCCAGACACTCCTTTTGCGACTGAGCTTTCTGCCTTCCACAGGGAGCTTCGATACACAGCTCTTTCATTGTTCTAGTTTTTGTCTTCAGAGCACTTCATCTTCCATATCTTTTTTGGTTTTTCAAGACAAGATTTCTCTGTGTTACAGCTCTGGCTGTCCTGGAACTCAATCTGTAGACCAGGCTGGCCTCTGACTCAAAGAGATCTGCCTGCCTTTGCCTCCCAGGTGCTGGGATTAAAGACATGCTCCACCGTGCTCTGGCTGGAAAACTACTTTTTGAATCAAGAAAGAGGTAGCAGAAGCTGTCAACTACAGATCAACATTCCTGACTAGAGCTCACTTCCCTGCTGAGTTGTCCAAGATTGGCTACTTGGGTATTGGCAGCATCGGTCCCGCCTTTAGGTCGGCATCTCACTGGTTTTTTTGGCCTTTGAGTTAGGGTCACAGGATATCTGCAGTAGCTCCAGGTTTCAGCTCCCTACCTGATGTGCAGGAAATACTGTCTAGTCTCCCTGTCGTGGTGGGAAATGTTTCCCACAAGTCCCCAGGAGTGATCCTCCTAGGAGCTGTTGGTTCCAAATGGGTCCCAGGGAGCATCCTGAACCCATGCTCGCTGTGTACCTTGCTCAGGCATGCCTTCCCCAGTTGAGGCACATTTTGAAACTGAACAGACTCTGGGTACCCTGGTAGTAAGGGTAAGGTGGCATCTGTGCCTACAGACACCTACCATGAGGGAAACCCACTTCAGAAAGAGCTGGCCCACCTGAGTGGTAAAGCAAGATTCCTTGTGGTCTTAGGTCTGTGGGGCCCTACCTGTTTGTGCTTTGCCTAGCTGTGTACCCACATGTGAGAGTCAGGCCCCGCCTTTTCAAACACTTCCATATGAGTACAAAACACTCTAAAGAAAAAGACACAGTTTGTATATGTATATATATATATATATATTATATTAATGATATATTATGGGGCTGGAGAGATGGCTCAGCAGTTAAGAGCACTGACTGCTCTTCCAGAGGACCTGAGTTCAATTCCCAAGCACCCACATGGCCCCTCACAGCTATCTGTAACTCCAAGATCTGACACCCTTAAGTTGGGTGTGGTGGTACACACCTTTCATCCCAGTACTGAGAGGCAGGGGCAAGAGGATCTCTGTGAGTTCAAGGCTATCCTGGTCTATATAGCAAGTTTCAGGACAACCAGGGCTACTACATAGAGAACCTGCCTCAAACAAACAATAATAATAATTAATAAAATTAAAAGACAGTTGTTTATTTTGTTAACTAGATAGAAAATACTAGAATGGGCACAGTATATTTGTTTGGGGTGGGTTTGTGTTTGGTGGCTTTTGCACTATTGGGAATTAAATTGCAGGCCTGCCACATGCAATGGGTGATGAAGGACAGGTTCTCACTAGTGTTAAAGTAAGGGCTCCTTCTAGATTAGGGTTTGACATGTAGATGACTGAACAAGTCTGCACCAGGGCCTGACTACACTCAACTTACACGTGTCCGAGTCAAATGTCTGAGCCAGGTGGCTGTCAGATGCTGCGCTGACGCCTGTCTGGACCTGCACTCGCAGTCATGTGAGTGGTAAAAATACCCGAGTTCACGCTGCTGGCAGCATTTGAGACTGCACAGTTGAGAGTTGGTTCTGAGAACTGTGAAAACATCAGATAGTTTAAAGGAGTGGTCCCAGAGGATCTCTCCATGAAGAGCCTTCCTCCACCCTCATCAGACTGGACTGAAGTCTGTCTGTTCTGTATCCTTGTATGTGATCCTGGGGATCACACCTGGCCTCCCTGCTAGGCAGACACCCCACCTGAGCTACTCTTCAGCCCTGGAATCCTCTTTTTCATTTTCCTCACTGTTGTTTTAGACAGGGTGACTTAGGTTGTCCTCAAACTCATGATAATCCTCCTGCCTCAGTCTCCTAAGTGCTAGAATTACAGGTATGAGTCACTGTGCCTGGCTTCTGAAATTTCTTTTTTTTTTTTCCTTTTTTTTAAATTTTTTTTATTATTAAAACATTTGATGTACAACTGCAGGAGAGATAATATACACATATCTTGAATATAAATACAGGTTACAAATTCTTATCCTAATAGTGAAATGTTTCACTAAAGCATGCCCAGTGATTGAGCAAAACCCAAACTTTTTTTATGCTACAGTCATCCTAGGGTCCTTCCTGCTAGGTAGCTTCCCTGGATCTGTGGGTTGTAGAGTGATTGTCCTTTGGTTTATATCTAGTATCCACCTATTAGTGAGTACATAGCATGTTTGTCCTTCTGAGTCTGGGTTACCTCACTCAGGATGATATTTTCTAGTTCCATCCATTTGCCTGCAAATATCATATGGTCATTGTTTTTCTCTGCTGAGTAGTACTCCATTGTGTTAAATGTACCACATTTTCTTAATCCATTCTTCAGTTGATGGGCATCTAGGTTGTTTCCAGGTTCTGGATATTACAAATAATGCTGCTATGAACATAGTTGAGCATGTATCTTTGCGGTATGATTGAGCGTTCCTTGGGTATATACCCAAGAGTGGTATCACTGGGTCTTGGGTGAGCTCACTTTAAATAGACTTCTGTCAAGTGGCTGGATACCCTATTAATTTAAAAGTACAGGCAACAACATTATTTGAATTACACTAGACTTCGAAAGAATACATCTACATCATTCTGAAAAACCCCTTTATACGGTTTCCAGCCTCTTCTGACGGAGCGAGTCATTTATGTTGTTGCTCAATGCACAAACTTCTGTGGTTACAGTTGGAGGTGGCTCAGGCGACGAGTGCTCCTCTAGCATGCATGAGACCCCAGGTTCCATCCCCTCACCACACAAACTAGAGGATCATGCCTATAACCCCAGCATTTTGGAGGTGAAGGCAGGAGGGTTAGAGTTCAAGGTTAACTCAACTCTAGAGGGAGTTAAAGACCAGCCTGGGCTATATGAGTCCTTGACTAAAATAGAAAAAAAAAAAGTTGTTATTATTTGCCTTGTCAAAATCGTACATTGAGGGGCTGGGGAGGTGGCTCTTGAGTTAAGAGCACTGTTGGGCTTGCAGAGAAAACCAGGTTTCAGGTTCCCAGTGCCCATGTGGCAGCTCACAATAGTCTGTATTATAATTCCAGTTCCATGTGATCTGATGCTTCTTCTGACCTCTGCAGGCAGTAGGCATGCATGTGGTTCAAAGACATACAGGCAAATATTCATATACATAAGAATAAAGTAAATAAGCCTTTAAAAATATCTTAATCACAGGCTAATTTGTAGTTTTAATGTTGGAGATCATTTCTGTTACCAAATTTTTGACTTCTTGAAGAAATGTGCACATTAGCTAGATGGCAGCTGTTAGAGAGAGCACGAGACTGTGGGAGCAGTGGCTTCTGTGACTCCCTCTTCTCCCCAGCACTCTCCTTCCAGGCCTTACCAATGGAGGCCGATGGCAGAAATTCAAGTGATAGGTGTATGTTCATGCCGCCTGGGATCAGAGCTAGCTGGCTTTCTAGTTGGGTTTGCAAGTGCACAGCTTTGTTTAGGTCACTCCCTAGCTAGCTCATGCAGTAGCTGACTTGGGAGAGCAATTACTACTGAAAATGCTAGAGAAGCAGTTAGCATAAGAAAAGTAAGGAGGGGGCTGGAGAGATGGCTCAGAGGTTAAGAGCACTGACTGTTCCTCCAGAGGTCCTGAGTTCAATTCCCAGCAACCACATGATGGCTCACAACCATCTGTAATGAGATCTGGTGCCCTCTTCTGTATACATAATAAATAAATCTTTAAAAAAAAAAGAGAGAAGAAAAG
>LZPO01116970.1:78668-92500 GCA_001675575.1 Neotoma lepida
AACTCACTCAGTAGCCCAGGCTGGCCTCGAACCCACAGAGATCCGCCTGCCTCTACCTCCCTTAAAGGCTTGCACCACCACCGCCCAGCTTAGACATTGTCTTAAATTACAAAAGAAAAAAAAAGTTTCTAAACTGAATGTGGTGGTGTAGGCCTTTAATCCCATCACTCAGGAGCAGAGGCAGCCTGGTCTACAGAGTCGGTTCTCAGACAGCCAGGGCTGTTATACAGAGAAACCCTGTCTCAAAAAAACAAATAGTAATAATAGTAATAATAATAATAATAATTTTTTTAAAAAGAGAACAAGGCTGGAGACCTGGCACAGCAGTTAAGAGCACATGCTCTCTAAGATGACCTGAGTTTGGTTCCCAGCAGTCACGTTTCGTGACTCACAGCCTCCTGATGCTCCTGTTTCCANGGATCCAGTGTCCTCTTCTTGCCTCCCTGGGCACACACACACTTATACACATAAATTAAAACATTTTTAAGTGAATAAATAACTTTAAAGAGGGGGGAAATGCATGGAAACCAAAGTACACACGATGGAATGGAGATGAAAAAGAACATCTAGATATGAAAGCTGCCCTGGACATGGGAAAGCCAGTGCATGGGACAGACTGAAACGTTGTCACTTAAGAACCCAGACGCACACCAGCAATGAGACGGGCCTTGGACAGAAAGAAGGTGCATTAAGAAAGTGGAGACAGCCACGCTGATGCTCTCTCTCCCCATTACTCCCATCACTCTGTAATTTGTGTCCTGACATGTCACTAGGACACCTGTATGTTGATGATTTCATTGGCTTACTGTTTGTGGATCCTGCAGCTTCTGAGCTCTGCTGCAGTCTTTGTACACAGCTAGACAGCCAAGGGCATGCATGTCAGTTAAGGCTCTTGCTGTCATGGATCGTGCTTGCACCCCAGCCTGGGCATTGCTGTCCCTCTGGCACCCATCTTGTTTCCTGGCTCTTTGTTGCATGAATAAATAAGTGAATTAACACCTCAGAATGTCTTTGGTATAGCTTTTTGGCATGCTCTTTAGTAGTGAGAAGGACAAGAGATGTGAAAGGACTCTGCCTCTATGTGTCTTGCTGTGACCACTCTGTGTGACACACAGGAAATCTAGGTATAAATGAAGCTCACAGACCTCAGTCTTCCCAAGCTGCATATTCATGATATGTGTGTGTGTGTGTGTGTGTGTGTGTGTGTGTTTGAGAGCCTGTGCATGCACACATGTGTGCAACTGTGGAGTCCAGGAGAGGAGTTTGGATCCTTTGGAGCTGGGTTTCCAGGCAATGGGTCACCTGATATGGGTGCTGGCCCAGGTCATCGGGAAGAGTGGCATGTGTCATCGTGCTGTCTTCCTTCTCTGTCTTTCAGGCTGGAGTGAAAGGGACACTGGGAAGATTGGTTGGAATTTTTGAGGTAAGTCTGTTAATACCTTTGCTCTAGAGTTGTTAATTAACCTCGCTGTCCTGACTTTGGAAAGGGCCTTCTGCGTCTCACTGTCAGAACAGGCAGCACAGCAGACTAATATTCTCTGCTTTTTACTTTTACTGTTTTGTGTTTAAGTCTATACATATGTGTACATGTCTGTGGAGGCCTGAGGACAACTCCACAGACATTCCTTGGGGGCCATCTAGCTTTTTTTGTTTCATTCATTCATTCATTTAGAGAAAGCGCTTCTCACTAGACTGGAGCTCATCAGATAGGTTGGGTTGTGTCCCGGGGATCCCCCTTTTCCCACCTCCCCAGGTTGAGATCACAGGCTTAACCTCTATGCCCAGCTTCTCTAATGGGTTCTAGAGTTAAACTCAGGCCCCAGGCATGTACAGAGCACTGTTTATTATCCCCTTCCTGCTGCTCCTCCTTTTCTTCCAAGGTGAAAGGAAAAGTAGACTAGAGAAGACAGGGAGGTTTCAGGAAGTGAGAAATGGGAACAGAGAGGAGCAGGGTCAGTACAGTAGGAGAGAGGATGCAGAACTCACTCACCTCACCTGCACAACGGCCCTGCATACCCACAGTCTATACACTTCCTCTTTCCCCAAGTCACAACATTCCTGTGAAGTTGTGGTTAGGGGAAGAAGGAAGAGTGTAAAGATTGGACTTGAAGAATCTGAACACAGGCTGGACAGACAGATGGCTCAGCCGTTTAGAGTGCTTTCCAGCCAGGCATGGTGGTACACACCTTTAATGCCAGCACTCATGAGCCAGAGGCTTGTGGATCTCTTTGAATTCAAGGCCAGCCTGGTCTACATAGTGAATTAGGGGATAGCCAAGACTATGTAGAGAGACCCTATCTCAAAAAAAAAAAAGAAGAAAAAGAAGTGCTTGCTATTTGGGCATGGTGGCATACCCTTTAATCCCCACACCCCCAGGGAGACAGAGGCAAAAGGATCTCTGTGAGTTCAAGGCCAGCCTGGTCTACATAGCAATTTCCAAGCCAGCCAGAACTACACACACATACATACATACACTAAGAAAACCTTTAAAAAAAAAAAAGAAAAAAAGTCTGTCCAAAGGGTGTGCTCTGTGTTCTGGTAGAACCCTCTTCAGACAGAACAGCACAATCAGAGGGCATCATGTTTCTGGGCAGTGTATAGCAAGGTTTCTTCAAGCATCTCAACCCACTGAGGAGAGCCTCTCCCTCTGTCCTTTCTGTGCCCTTCAGAACCAAGAGAGGAAGCACAGGACGTATGTGTATGTGCTTATTGTCACAGAAGTGCTGGAAGACTGGGAAGACTCAGTGAACATTGGTAAGTCACTACAGGACTTGGGGCAGCTCCCACCCCAACCAGTCATGTCCAGGCACTGTCCTGCTGGCTAGGAGAAATGCTAGAGTGGAGTGCTAAATAAATCAGCATGTACAGCTTGAAGCTGAGGAAGTTAGGATTTAAGGTGTCTAAAAAGAAGCTGAGGCGGGGAGGTGGTGGTGCATGCCTTTAATCCTCCCAGCACTTGGGGAGGCAGAGGCAGGTGTATCTCTGTGAGTTTGAGGCCAGCCTGGTCTATAGAGTGAGTTTCTAGACAGCCAGGGCTACACAGTAAACTCAGTATCCAAGAACAAAAGCAAAAGTAAAAGAACAAACTACATTAAAAAAAAAAGTTTAACCCTTGGGGGCTGGAGAGATGGCTCAGTGGTTAAGAGCACTGGCTGCTCTTCCAGAGGACCCGAGTCAGATGCCCAGAACCCACATGGTATCTCACAACCCTCTCTGGCTCCAGTTTCAGGGGTTCTGATGCCCTCTTCTGGACTTTGTGGACACCAGATACACATGTGGCATACGTAAATGTGCAGACAGAACACTTACACGTACATAAATAAATCTGAAAAGAAAACATGCAGACTCCTGTCAGATACTGGGTACTAGATATTACTGAGGAGCTTTCTGTAACTGATCTTGAAAGCAGTCTAGGAGGTGAGTCCTGTTTATTATCCACCGTATAGACGAGGAAAATGGGGCACCGAGGGGTCTGTGATTGACCAAGGCTCCCCAGTTCATTGGAGCCAGTGATGTACTGGGGTCCAGCACACTGACTTCATGGCCTTGCTCCTGGCCAGGCTGGCTATATTTTATCTACTTGTATTTTTCTGCACTGTTGGAAGTAGAAGCCTAGACCTCACTCTGTGGACTAGTATCCAGTCACTGAGCTCACCCCATCTCTGCTTCTTATCTTACTGCCCACGGAGCTAGAGGAGGGTGTTCATAAGAGAAAAGCAAGCCAGTCGTGGTGGTACACACCTTTAGTACCAGCACTCTGTGAGTTCAGGGCCAGCCTAGTCTATATAGCAAGTTCCAGACAAATACCGGGGCTACATAGAAAGACCATGCCTCAAAAAAATAAAACATAAATTTTAATAAAAGTAGGCTCAAAATAGTAATTTGTTAAGTTGGGTGGTTTTTGTTTATTTGTTTATTTTCTTTTTTCTAAATTAGCATGTGTGTTGTATGTACATGTGGGTGCACTCTTTTTGTGTTTTTTCCCTTCGGACAGGGTTTCTCTGTGTAGCCCTGGCTATCTTGGAACTCACTTTGTAGACCAGGCTGGCCTTGAACTCACAGAGATCCGCCTGCCTCTGCCTTCCGAGTGCTAAGATTACAGGTGTGTGCCACCACTGCCTGCTATGTGGATGCATTCTTGCCATGCATGTACATGGAATCAGAGAACAGCTCTATGGACAGTTCTCGTCTTCATTTTTATATGGTTTCAGAACTTGAACTCGGGTCACCAGGCCTACACAGCAAGTACCTTCACTCTGAGGCATCTCAGCAGCCCCCTTATGTTCTGTGGCAGATCCATCACTTAGAGATTTTTTAAATAAAAGAAGGAGTATGATAGCAGATTATAAGTGAACCATCTGATAATCCTGGTAGCTGATGCTGGTGTTCATGTTTGCCAAAGATGAGGATATTGGACCCCTCCTTGGAGGTACAGGCTGATGGCGCTCAGAGCCCTGGAAAGACTGGCATGAAGAGCAGTGCGAGCAGTTCTTGGTTTTGGGTCCCAGACCATCTGTCTCCTGCAGTTGGCTCTGTAGAACATTTGCATTGTGTAGGCTGCTGGCTTTACTTTTGTAAGGAAATAAAAATAGTCGCATTGCTTTGGGAATGGGGTTCAGATAGGTTCTTATGTAGCTTAGGCTGGCCCTGAAGGATGACCTTCAATTACTGATCCTCCTGCTTTCCCCTCCAGAGTGCTGGGATCACAGGCAGTACAGCAGCTATGAAGCCTGGCTTGAATGTTCTCCCGATTCCTCTCAGAACTGTCCTCACTGTTCCCAGCTTGTCTTCATTTCTCCCTTCTGCCTCCACAGGAAGGAAGAGAGAGTGGTTTAAAATAGAGGATGCCATAAAAGTGCTGCAGTGTCACAAGCCCGTGCAGGCATCGTACTTTGAGACGTTGAGGCAAGGCTACTCTGCCAACAATGGCACCCCTGTCGTGGCCACCACGTACTCCAGCTCTGTGTCAGGCATCAGATGACTGCAGACTTCCTGTAAGAGCCGGAGAGTGGAAACCAGACTGAAGTGTGGCTCTCCTCACCACTCCCTCACCCTCCTCACAGCCTCCTCTTTCACCCAGGCATGGTGGGCAGCAGAGAGGGGACACTGAGATGCTGCTCTGGGGGTGGAGGGATAGGGGTGGGGGTGGCGTGATGGGAACTTTTCTCTCTTTCTCTTTTTCCTGAGGGTGGGGACTGGGATGTAAGTCACGAGTACTTTCCTGCATGCTCCGTTCCTCCCCTGCTCACTCTGCCCTCAGAGCGGGAGTCCGCTCTCCCTTCCTTGGGCTCTCAGCGTTCCCTTTGCCTCATCCCAGCCTGGTCAGATATTTTCTCTGATTTTTTTTTTCCATTAAAAGACACCCATGTGAGATGAAACTTTGTAGGAATCTGTCCTGTGATATGCTGTTGAGCCCCATGGGTTGGCTGTGTTCCCTTCAGGATGCATTTGTCTATCCATTAGACACTGAGATGGTATGTAAAGGAGTGGTTTAGAGAGAGGACCTTGACTGTTCAGTTTGTCAGTTTTGCTTTTTGTTTTTTTTTTTTCCATTTTTATTTTATTTTATTTTTTATTTCAGGTATTTCTAGTTTAAAGCCCCTCACAGTTTACATGTTTGTTTCTATGCTAGTGACTAGGCAGGTTTCCCCATCCTCTATTCCCCAGCCATGGTGAGCTTAGCCATCTTCCTCGTGCACCTGGGACCCTGGCCTTCTCTAGGCTGTTTCCATGCCAAGGAACCTGTTTTCTTTTCTGTTCTCAAGCCTGGAGCAAATGGCCTCAGCCTAGAGCCAAAGAAACAGTGATATAAATTGAATTCTGCCCGATATGTTCACAAGTAGGCTTTAAACTGGATACCTTTACTGTCTCAGAAACTGGATGGACCATCAGGCTCCATGTCTGTCCTGCTGGCTGGGAATGTTTTCCATAACGCTATTCATTGCTGACATGGCCTCTCTTACCCTTGTATGCCTTACACCACACTGACCTGGATATGGCCCCATGCTCTGAAGCCATCCTGCGCAGTCCTGTCCCCATGCTGAGAGGCCCCACTGAGGTCCTGAGAAGTACATGGGGGAAAGTGTGCCTGTGTCTCTGAGGTCTGAGCATGTGCCAAGGGTTGCACCAAGAGCTTGCTCAGAACATTGGCTTGCTGTCTGCCCCGTGTGAAAGGTCATCTGTGGGAGGGGCTCACTTCCGACCCTCTGCTTGCTGCAGGCTCCTGTTGGTGTTTTGTGCTGAACTCATATGCCAGCTGTGGTGTTTAGTTGGGACGTAAAGGGGCTTGGACAGGGCCTTGATCAAGGAGGGTGGGAGGGAGCTGATTCCTGGCTTAGTGTGGGGCTTGGTACTCTGTGGCATTGCCTGTGTTGAAACGTAGCCAAGATGTGAAATTAAAATAGTACTTCTCTTTATTTAAAAACTAATAAATACTCAAACTTTGAAAAGTTTTTGCTCTTCGCTCCACTTAAGGAATATATGTGATAACCTGAGTCATTAATATTCAACACTTTTTGGGTATCAGCTGGTGAACTTTAAATTTCACATGTATCTAATTTACATTTTGTCCCCCAGTGTTGACACATAGATCCCAACTCAGTGTGGATGGGTGGGGTCATGGACTCTCTCAGACCTCTGGGACAGGAATGGCTTCCCAGGGTAGGGACCCAATGGGTAGAGACAGCACCATGGGATTTGAGTCCAGAGACCAACTTGCTCTCTCTGTGGGTCATGCTTGTAGACAAACACTGCTGCTTGTTGCCTGGCTCAGAGCATTCTAGAGTCCTGTCTACACACACAGAGGAAACTTAATCCCAAGCCACATTGTTTTGGAGCAGCTTTGCCTGACCACACAGTGATGGTGCTCTGCTGGGAACGGCGTGCTGCAGGTGTGCTGGCTGGGCTGCTGTTTTGATATCCGACCCCCAAAGGCCAGTTTTGATTGTTCTTGGAGTCACTGAGTCAAGAAAGTGCTGAGTCCCCTTCAGTGGCATCAGTGGTCCTGTTAGAGAGGTTAGCAGCAGCGATTGAGCTGACAGACAGACAAGCCAGCTCTGGGTAGCCCCACTGTCGGGATCTGGTGCTTTCCTGGGCCCTAAGGAGTAGGGCTAGTGTTTTTCCCTCCTGGCACTGTCAGTGTGCTGGCTGTTGCTGCTGGCATAGTTGGAGACCTTTTGTGATAGATTGGTTAGATCTACAGCCTTTAACTTGGTGAGGAAGGTAGAAAGAAGACAGTAAGAAGAAATCAGCCCTGTCATCCGCGCTGAGAAGTCACTTATTTTCCCATGCTTGCTGCTTCCGGGCTTTATGGGAACAGTCAGTCTCTGGCCTACAGTAGATTTGTATATCCTAGATTCTGTTGCTACTGAAATACCCATTAGAGTCCACCATACTGGGGTAGAAAGATAGCATAGAGGGTTTTTAAATTAAAAAAAAACTTCTTTGTCTGTTTATGATTTTAGACATTGGAGAAACACCAGTGAGGTCATGTGATCATTTTGAGCCAGGAATTAACTCTGTACATATGTGATAGGAGAACAGGCATAGTTTAATCCCAGAGCAACGCTTATAATCTCAACATTTGGGGGCTGAAGAAGGAGGATTGTTGCCGGTTAAGATTAGCCTGGGCTCCATGGTCTTTTTCTGAGAGGTGGGGAGAGACTGTGAATCAGCCATGTTAGATTTTCTGTAGTGTTCCAGACACTGCAGCCAGTCAAACAAGAGTCCTGATAGTTTCCACAGGGTGCTCCAGCCCTGTCAGTGCTGCATGGAAAAAGTTCCCTCACTGCCCAGGAGGCTGCTCAAAGCCTAGAGTCTGGGAACAGAGGACTTCTGCACAATCCTGAGAACCGGGAGGCCCACTAGAGGCCTTGCTTCATGCAGCCCCAGGGATCATGGTGGGTCTCTGCACCCAGGAGCGGGTCAGAGTAGCTGTGTACAAGTTATTATATAGCCAGGTTCCTTAGTGGAAAAGAAATGCTGTGTGTGGATTAGGAGCTGGCCTGCGAGCCTCTGGACTTGCTGAGGAGGAAAGGCCAGCTCTCAGGAAAAGCTTGCAGCTGTCTGCTGTCCTGCCCATTTTTCCTCTCTGCATTCTCACTGGAGGCTGGTTCTGCAGCACAGCTGGGCGGGGCCTGTGGTCACCCTGTGTGTGTTTGGCATGCTGTCCTTCATTCATTTCTCATTTCTGTTCTATGCTGGCACGCGCCTAGAGTCCCATCTTCATTTTAAAAATAGCTCAGCCTGAACCACATGCCCCTCCCGGGTCACAGAAAGACCTGAAGGAGCACGTGATTCCCCCCTCCCCCCAGACAGGGTTTCTCTGTGTAGCTTTGGAGCCTGACCTGGATCTCACTCTGTAGACCAGGCTGGCCTCGAACTCACAGAGATCCGCCTGCCTCTGCCTCCCGAGTGTTGGGACTAAAGGTGTGCACCACCACTCCCAGCTAAGCAATGTGGTTTGTATTGCAGTGGGCTGAGTTTGCTATTTTTGAAGTGTACTCTCAGTGTATCCTAGTTGAAGTAAGATTTAGAATTAAAGGAGAAATACCTGAAGAAATTTTTTTTTTTTCGAGAAAAAGGAGAAATGGCTATAACTGACAATACTTCCATCTGTGTTTCAGAAAACAGTCCTCTTCTTGACTAAGGAGGGCGGGACAGGATGGGGCAGCCAGACAGCATGGGGGTACAGGGAAGCCATTTGGCTCTTGCGGAAGGTACTTCTGCCTGCTGCCGAGAGTGGGGTCTGCTCTCTTCTACACCTTGTGTGGAGCCTGTTCCCTCTGTCTGCAGTGATGGCCCAGCAGTAACCTACCTGTCATTTGGAGTGTGCAGGAGTGGAGCCCAGTGTCCAAGAAGCTCTGTTTTCCATGTCACAGCATAGCATTGAGACAGGTTGACTGCCATCTGAGGATGCTTCTGTACTCTGGGTCCCCAGATCCCCTTCCCCACTCTGCAGCTTTGTGCTGTGACCATGGTTTTGTGCTAGCCCAGAAACTTCTTAGCCGAGTGCTGGAAGGATCTGAGAAGCTTGATCAAGGGCCAGAGAGAGTGATACCTCACCTTCCCAGTGTCAACTAGCTTGTCCTGACCCCTTTTCACTTGTGGTATTTGGGTACACTTCTTGAGTTGAGTCCAGTAGTCATGTGATTTTGACTATCTCTGACATGAAGCGTTGTTAGAGTCCATCCTGTCCCCATACAGTGATGATTCAGGGAGCATTAGCTTGTCTTAGATATTGGTGTATGCCCTAGGAAGGAGAGCACAATGGGAAGACTGTTCTTTGACAGGCCAGAGGGCCTCTGCTGGGAAGGAGGAAGTCTTGGTGAGGGGCCCTCTACAAGGCCAAGTCATTGCTTCTCCTTCTCTAGTGGTCAATTGTTGTCAACCCAGGTTTTTTCATCACTTGCAAAGAACCAGTTTTGAGCCCTAACACTTACCTGGCTTATTAGATAACACTAGAAAAGGCCCCGTATTTTATTTATTTTGTTTTTTCCAGACAGGTTTCTCTGTGTAGTTCTGGCTGTCCTGGAACTCACTCTGTAGACAAGGCTGGCCTTGAACCCACAGAGATCTGCCTGCCTCTGCTCCTGAGTGCTGGGATTAAGGCGAGCGCCACCGTGCCTGTTTGGAGCAGTCTTTCTAACCGAGTAGGGAAAAGGATGAGGGGCCTCAGCCTGGCTCTTGGGCCTTCAGGCTCCTATGAAGTGGTTCCTCATAGGAAATCTTTTTACCTGCAAATTCCTGCTGGCCATTTCTTGATTTGAGCTGTGTTCTGGCTCTTTGGCCCTGAGGTAAGCAGTCTCCTAAGTCAGTGATGGATCAGTAGCCTCTCCCCTCCTCTCTACAGTGAGAAGCTCTTGAGGGATAACTGAGCCTTGGTTATCAGTCCCTCTGGGACGGAGAGACACATCACTTATGAGAAGACACTAGTGTGGGTTACTCTGCCTACTGTTTAAGAGACCTGACTTTCCCAGGAGAAAGCCAGGAACAGGACAAGACCACCCAGGAGCGGGTCTCGGATGAGGCTTGAGGGAACACTCATGTGCAGGCAGGGTGAGGAGGCCTTTCCAGAGAGTTAGAGGCCATGTCCTCCTGAGAGAGGGAGGGTCAACTTCCAGACTGCAGCCCACAGTCTGCACCTGTGGCTGTGAGCCTTGTTCTCAGAACTTCTCAAGGGCCTTCGAGAAACCATAACAGAGGGCTGAGGAGGTGGCTGAGGAGGTTGAATGCTTGCCCAGCATGCACAAGGTCTGGGTTCTGTCCCCAGTACTGAAAAGCAAAAACCTGTGTAGCTTAGGCTCTTGGGCCTCAGCAAACAGACCTGGGTGTGCTATGCGGAGAGCAGAATGTGGTACTGCTAGTGACAAAACCGACTGGGCCGGTCTGTTGTAAAAGAACAGCCTGTGGAATGGTCTGTGTGTATTGGCTGTGTTCTTCTGTTTTTATGGTCTGAACACTTACAGCTGGTAATAATCAAAGAAAAGGGTGGTGGTTAAAAGTAAAATTTTACTTAGCACAGATGGCTCCCAGTTGGGTGACTGCTTAAAGGAAGTCAGAGCACTTGAAGGCGTCAGAAGCCGCTGTGAAATGAAAGCTAAGTGCTGCCCTACTTGCCTCGTTGAGGCCAAAAGGAGCATCTTGTGTCTGGCTCTGCCTGGCTCAGGGATCTTGCCTTCATCCCGTCTAGAACTCCATGGGGGTGGATCTTAGGGTAGCAAGGCCCTAGTTGTATGTGGTGACTGCTGCTGCAGAGTGTACCTCCACCACAGTTAGAGCCCTGCTCCACTCAGCAGCAGAAGTTATGGTGGCCAGGACATTCCATTTAAAAGATGACCTGATGTGTGTGTGCTGTCCACACATGCTCTCCTCATCCAAGGAGCCCACCAGAGGGGGACAAAGTAGCTGAGACACACTGAGTTTGACCTTTTTTGTCCCCTTAGACCTTTTAGCTAAGGCTAAATGGTCAGTCAAGTTTAGCAGCGTCTCCAAAGCTGAGACAGAGATTGAGGCCAGGTACCCAGGGCTTCAAAGGGTACACAGAGAGATGCCAGGTACCTAGGGCTTCAGAGGGTACACAGAGAGATGACCGACATAACACAGGTGATGCCAAGAGAGCTGGGTAGAGAAGGAAGGGTTGATGTAGGCCTTAAAGCTCTTAGCTTTGGCATGAGAGTAGGGATGTAGGATGATCGTGCCCTTCCTCCTAGCTAAATGGGCTCGGGCCTGGAGCTCCACAGCCTGTGGGGCATGATCATTGTTTCCGTTTTCCTGACAGCCTTGCCTGGCACTTCGTGGAAAGTCTAGCATTTCTTCTTGCTTGCTCTTGCCACCAACCCAATCTGGCTCCTTTCCAGTGTCCTTACAGCTCTGCTAAGGAGGTCGTGGCAGTGCTCTGGCATTGTGAGAAATGGAGTCCTCTCCTGAAAAAGCAGAAGGAAGCTGAGTTTTCCTGTTTGCTTTTCTCGATGCAATGTTCTCAGGTTCTTCCACCCCTCTCACTGGACTGTGGGGGAGAGCAGAGGAGGAAAGGTCAGCACTAGACAGGTGCACTGTAGGTCCTCCTGCCCTCTTTACAGCAGTCAAGAAGGAGCCCTGTGTGAGTCTCATGCTAACCCCTCCTTTGGTCCAGAGAGTGCTTTGGTACTTGCCTACCATCCCTACACCATCCCTCAACAGCTCACCTCTGTAAAAACAAATGGTCAACCTTGTAAGTGCTGCCCTCACTCTGCTGACCAGCCTTCTTTCTGCTGAGCTGGCCTGAGCTATGCACAGGAAGGACACTGGAACTGTAGACTGTAAGCTAGTATCAACCAATAAAACCGGTATTTGACACATGTCTGCCTGCCTGGTCTCTTCTTTCCCTGTGGCTTCCTGGAGTCCTTGCCATCTTTTTAAAAACTTGATTGTTTTTGTTATTATTATGGTGAGAGGGAATGCACATGCATGTGACAGCAGATGCCTTTACCCACCAAGTCATCTTACCAGTCCCGTATTAATCCCTTGATTTCACTGTGCTCGTCGTCCCCACCCCATCCTCCCATCTCCATCCCGTCCCATCCAGTCCCGTGTCTGTCCGTCCCCCATCCCCTGTCTCTTATACACATCTAGATGTGTATAAGAGACAGGATGAAGCCATTCAGAGAATTGGAGAAGGTAACACAGAGGAGCCAAAGCAGCTAGGGTCTGTCTTGTTTTCCTCCTGTCTGCATTGTTGAAGGCAGGGGGTAGACTGCCAGTGCCCTGTGCTGAGATGAGAGCCAGTCCTGCCCACCCAGCCAGGACAGGGAGCACAGCAGAAGTGGTTCTCCTTTGGGTGGGGTGGAGTTAAGAGGAAAGACAGAGGGCTGGAGAGATGGCTTGGGTTAAGAGCACTGGCTGCTCTTCCAGAGGACCTAAGTTCAATTCCCAGCACCACATGATGGCTCACAACCATCTGTACTGAGATCTGGTGCCCTCTTCTGGCATGCAGGCAGAACATTGTATACATAACAAATAAATACATAATAAATAAATACATAATAAATAAATCTTTTTTTTAAAAGGACAGAATTGAAAAGCAGAAGGCAACAAAACAAGTTGGCAGTGTCAAGGATGAAGTAACATTCAGCAAGCTATGTCCTGGCCCCAACATGGAAAGTGGGACTTCATTGTTTGCCTTTTGAGATGAGGGTCTTACTGTGTAGACCAAGCTGACCTCAAACTGAGAGATAGATTCTCCTGCCTCAGCTTCCCAAATTCCAGGTTTATAGGTCAGACCACCATACTGAGCTTGAAGAGCATTTGTATTCTAGTGAGAAACAGTATAATGAGGTCAATTTGTAGAAAACCACACATAGACATACAAAACCAGGCCGGAGAATAAGGACTTCATATACATGGTGCATTCCTGGACCAGTGGGGATCCTGTGACAGCTGCCCCTGAAGAATATCCTGAGAGCCTGGAGAGGAGATCTGGAAGCTGCACCACATGAGGCCATGGGGACTAGGGAGAGGCCTTCGAATGGATTAGACAGCATGCCATGGTCAGATAAACACGCTCACACCCACCCCCCACACCCACCCCCCGCAAAGACTGGTCAGTGGAAGTGAGGCTCCCAGGATGGAGTCAGGAGAGCCTGGCACAGAGGCTAATGTGAATGCCCACTGTGATGATAAAGTTCAGATCAGGTGAAGTGGTCAGCATACCTACTGTCTGTGACAGAAGGGTAGTCTCTGAGTTTTAATGGTTAACCTCACCATGGGATGGTTGCCTCTCGCATCCTCAGACACCGTACTCTTGAGTTCAGATTCTGTATGCTTCTGTTGTCCCTTCTTCCTCCATTTTGTATGTGTAGAGACCAGAGGTCAGCACTGTACCCTCCTCCGTCATTCTCTACCTTTTTTTAAAATTTAATTTTATGTGCATTGGTGTTTTGCTGTAAGTCTGTGTGAGAGTGTTGAATCCTCAAGTTACAGACAGCTGTGAGCTGCCATGTGGGTGCTGGGAATTGAACCCGGGCCCTCTGGAAGAGCAGCCAGTGCTCCTAACTCCTAAGCCATCTCTCCAGCTGTCATTTTATTTTTGAGATTATAATTGTATCATTTCTCTCTCCCCTCTCTCCCTCCAAACCCTTCTATAACCCTTCCTTGCTCTCTTTCAAATTTATGGCCACTTTCAATTATTATCACCCTTTCACCCTTTTTTAGTTTTTCAAGACAGGGTTTCTCTGTGTAGCTTTGGAGCCTGTCCTGGAACTCACTCTGTAGACCAGGCTGGCCTTGAACTCACAGAGATCCACCTGCCTCTGCCTCCCGAGTGTTCTGATTAAAGACATGTGCCTCCACCTTTT
>LZPO01116970.1:104302-115706 GCA_001675575.1 Neotoma lepida
AAAAAAAAAAAAGATTTATTTGCTTTCTATATATTTTGCCTGTAACACCTGTTTGTTTGCGGAGGTTAGAAGATGGCGCTGGATCGTCTGGAAATGGTTGTGTGCCTCTCATTGGGTGCCGGGAACCTAACGGGAGTCCTCTGTAAGAGCGGTAAGTGCTCTTAACCCCTGAGCCATCTCTCCAGCCCAAAGTTAATCTTACTCAGATTTCTCCAATCTAAGTAACTTTAATGATCAGACCATGACAGCATGGACCCAGGTTTACCAAGCTGCCGGCGACCCAAAGTGGCAACCCCGCTGCTCTGTGTGTCCCCCACCCCCCCAGCAGGAAAGAGCTCAGAGGAGCTTAACGCTCGCGCTACAGGGGGTGCTGGACTCCAGACCCACGCCATCATTTCAGCTTCACACAACCTGCTTCGCAGACGTGGGGACAGAAAGGANGGTGGCCCTCGCCTGTCGCCTCTAACCCGGACACAGCCCAGCACGCCAGCTCTCGCCGAGACCCGGTCACCGGGATTCTGCAGTGACCACACGACGCCAGGGTGCAGCCCGGAAAGCGCGCCGCCGGGCAACCTTCCCGCTGCGCGGCCCTCTGCCGCCCCCTGCTGCCGTGGCGTAGACACTGCAGGCCCGCCCACCCGCCTCCCGATTGGCCACTACGAGCCTCGGGCGCTGAGGCCCCGCCTCCTCTCCGGGTTCTTTGATCACGCGGCGGAGGGCTCTTCCGGGGCCGGAGCCAACCCACGGTGTTGCTGTCAGGGCTGCACGGCGGGAGGTAAGGCATGACNGGGTTGGATGGGCTGCAGCGCGCCAGCACCGGGCAGCTCGGGGTGCCGGGGTTGTAAGGCGCCCAGGCGGGCAGCGACCCCTCGGTATGCTCCAGGTCCCCCACATCCCAAGCCCCGAGCCTCCCAGCGCCGTGGGAACCACCTTCTGCCCGCCCGTGGCCAGCCAGCATCCTAAGATCGGCCTCATACCCTTCCGGTTCTGGCCCCCTCGGCCTGAGACGGGAAGCTCGCGAGTGGGAACTGGCAAAACTGGCCCACGGATATGGGGCAGTTAGCCCGTACCTCTTCCTCTCTCTGAGAGTCCGGGACAGGAACTTGGGCCATCCCGATGCCGCCGCCCCAGGTTTCTGTCCATGGGGCCATCCTCTCCACCTCTGCCTGTCAGCCCTCGCCGGGAGGGGAGGGACAGGGGAGGCGCCTCGGGTGTACTACAGGCAGGTGACATCATCTAGAAGATAATGTCCATCTCCACAGTGTCCACACTAGTACCTGAGACCGATGCTGAGGACCGTGTCTAGGTTTATACATCAGGGACAAGGAGGGTGTAGAACCCAGGCCTGAAGCTCCCAGCCTGTAGTGTGGGGACGGAACCAGGACCCCTTCACCGCAGTGCAGGCCCCTATTTATCTCTTCCCTCCGTTTAGCCTGGCGCCTGCACCTAACCTTCCCCCAAGAGTTGACACCTGCAAATGTCTAGCAGGCATCTGAGCTGGGCCACACCCTCATGTGTGTATAAGCGCTGGGCAGGAAGCAGGCCGGCCTGGCTGGGGTCAGGGCCTACCTACCCTTGGTGCTCAGAGCCTCGGTTACCTTGGTGTCTCGTCCCAGTGTTTGGCTTTAAGTGTTCCTGGACTTCCCCACTCCAGCTTTGGGGAGGGATACAAACCTGCTTGTCACCATAGGTGCAACTGATAACCTCCCTTCTTCCTCCCCAGGGAGCCCAGGGGAGGCGCCCTCCCGAGGCCACCACTGCTCATGCAGACCACTCAGCCATCGGGCTACCGATGTCATGAGTAACACGACAGTGCCCAATGCCCCCCAGGCTAACAGCGACTCCATGGTGGGCTATGTGTTGGGGCCTTTCTTCCTCATCACCCTGGTCGGGGTGGTGGTGGCTGTGGTAAGGAGCCCCCACATCAGACGTGGCTANAACAACTGCCGGGTGGGCCTGGCCTGGTGCCCTCAGCATCTCAGCTGTTCTTTAAGGGTGTGTAAGTGGGTCCTCAGGATGGGCCATACTGACCTCCCCAGCTTCCACAGTCCCGTGTCTCTGTTACAGGTAATGTATGTGCAGAAGAAAAAGCGGTGAGTGTCCCAACCCCACCCCCACGCCACGCCCTCTACCCTAGCTTCCCTTTTCCAGGCTTTTGCTAGTCACTGGAGGCCCTTTCTTGCCCAGTGGTATCTCTGGCTTGAGGGAGGGGAGCAGACACCAAATTCAAGTGTCAGAGCGGGGTTGAGCCTTGCCCTCCCATTCCCCAGGGTGGACCGGCTCCGCCATCACCTGCTTCCCATGTACAGCTACGACCCCGCAGAAGAGCTCCATGAGGCTGAGCAGGAGCTGCTGTCAGATGTGGGTGACCCCAAGGTGAGAGAACTCTAGATCAAGTACCATACTGCAACTGGAGCCCTCACTGGACCAGCCAGGTACCTCTAACATGCTTGGCAACAGGGAGGCTGGAGCCTCTAGCTCTCTTCTCTCCCCCACAGGTGGTACACGGCTGGCAGAGCAGCTACCAGCACAAGCGAATGCCCCTGCTGGACATCAAGACATGACTGCTCATGCCCCTCCCACTTGCTGTCCACCTAGATAGGTACAGGGATGTGTATTCTAAGAGCACCCTCAGCTGGCCTCAAGCCAAGCCTACGGAGCACCGATGGGCTTTTCTTTGTGGAGCGGGTGGCTGGGTGACAGCTTTGCTTTCTCTAGCCTGCTTGGACCTTGCTTTGGCATAACCCAAGAGGCCTCTGGAGTCGTTCCCATGGTGACAGGCCCAGATGTATAGTATCCAGTGTATATATTTTGTAAATAAACTTTTGTGGCTTCAAGTTACCTGTGCTGAATGTGGGGCGGGGTAGATGCCTGCAGCATCTTTTACCCCTTGATTGCTTTATGCCCTGTTTGCCCCACCTCACACCAGAAACTTAGTCCAGAAAAGGCTATTTTTTTATTCAAGTAACTGCAAATAGGAAACCAGAGAGGGAGCCCCAGGCCGGGACAAATACTGGCCACCCCTCCCCCATAGAACAAGGGGAGAATGTGGTCCTACACCCTTTTCCCATCAAAATGGGCCCCCCCTCCTCACTCTGCTGCAGCATCCAAGGGGCAGGGCCCCATCTTCCCTGGTGTGGGGTGGTTGGTAACCAGCCTGCTGCGCCCCAGCCCCCCTTTCTCCTAGAGTGTCTTGGGGAGAATGCAGGCAGAATGGGAGGAGGAACTTTAGGCGCTGGTAGCAGCAGCAATGGTGGGTGTCTAAGAATGAACATTGAACAACAACAAAAAAGAAAAAACAAAAAAACACAACTGTCCAGAGGTAGTTTGTGAACAGAGGAAAAGATGGAACCAGAACCTTGGGGGGCAGGGAGGAGCAAAAGGAGCGGGGCAAGGCTGGCTCCTTAGTGCCCCACTGGAGGAAGGGAAACAGCCTAGAGTGGGAGTGTGTGGGGGGTGTGAGTTAGCGCCCCATCTGCCTTAGGAGGATGCCAGAGACTAGGACCTCACCCTGGAGATGGGTGGGGACTCCCATCTGTCACTGCATTGGGTCCCAGGTGAGAACAAGGTGAGTGGGGCCATCATGTCCTACTTCCTGTAGTTCAAGGGGCTTTAGCCAACCTAGTGCAGGGTCTAGGTAAGGTGGGGCGGAAGCGACTGAGAAACCCACCTGGTGACAGCTTGGTGGGGGGCGGGCATGCTGGGACCTAAGCATCCCTTGCACCAACCACACCTGCTGCTGCCAGGTCAGCCAATGGGGCTTGTCAGAACTGAGATGGGGCTGGGGCCCTTTAAGGCCAGGGAATGCTCCCAGGACCCTCTACAAGGAAGCCAGGAACAGCAGAGCAGAAGGGACCTGCCAGACAAAGAGCCCAGAGAGCAATGTCTCTAAGGGAGGTACGCAGCAGGACAGGCTGCGGCTAAATGGGAAGTTAGCCTTGTCGGGAGAGGGCAGGTGTGTTGGGGGGGCACAGGGACTGAGCCAAATCCTGCTCCCGTGGGTGCCACAGAGCCTGTGTGGGTGCCACAGAGCCTGCAGCTGGTGCGGTAGTGTGCAGTGGGGGGTGGGGAGGGGCCTGGAAATGGGGCTTCCAGTCCCAGGGAAAGCTGCTCCTTTGATGGCCAAGGAGCAGGCGGCACTGTGCGTGGTCACTGCTCCTCCTCCGAGGACTCCTGGGAGATGCCCCCCTCTTCCTCCTTCTCCTGTGGGAGGCAGAACATCTCTGGGCCTGGCCCGCCTTCTCCGCCAACACCCCTCCCTCCCAGGCTCTCCTCTGCAGAAGGGGATGAGTCAGGGCTGAGTGTGTGGGTGACTCAGCAACCTCCACGCTGCTTTCATTCATAAAAATGAAGGATTTAAAGGGAGGAAAAAAACCACACACACAGTTGCTCTCACACAGGCCAGACCAGGCACCTAGCCTAGGCCTACGCTGAGGGCTGAGGAAGTGGCAAGTCCTCCAGGGAGGAGGCTGAAGGGCAAGAGACAAAATGGGCAACGAGCCACTAGATGGCATAGGGCAGGTGTGGGGCTGGTTGCACGCAAGAAGGCCTGGGGTAGCCAATGGCTGATCCTGTCAGCTAGGGTGGGAAGGAAGTGTGTGCCCCAGGGGCTCACTCACTGGACCGGAATGTTGGGACACCACAGGGCCCCACAGTGCCAGGCAAACTCCAAAACAACTAGTTTCCTGTTACTCATTCCTGGGGTCTGGCCAGCAAGGCCCCCTAGCCCCTCCACTAAGGGGTGGCTCAGCTCAAGGAATGACCTTGCCTTGGACAGCTTGGAAACAGGGCTAAGAACACAGCATCCTAGAGGCAGAGGTCACTGGTCCCTGCAGTCACTTAGGAAGGGGCCCATAGAACACGCTTCCCTGTCCAGATCTGCACTTCATGATCTTTCCATAAGGGTCCTAATAAGGGGGGACGACATGGGCACAGGACATTTTCTGAGGGCCAAAGCACACCTCCCACAGTGGGTACCTGAAATTATCTTCTGGAGACAAGGGATGTTTTAAGGCAGAGGATAACCCCAAACTCATGTAACAGGTGTCACGCATGCTCACCAACATCCCTGGCCGCACTGGGGACACTCTTAACACTGCCCATTCCCTCACTCCCCATAGAGTAAGAACCTACCAGTTTCTTGGGTCTGCCCCTTGGTTTCCTCCCTGGAGCTGTGGTGGTTTTCTAGAATCAGAAAAAACAACTCTAAGTCCAAAGTACTCAACAGACTTTAGAGCCCCGTGTAAGAGGGTGATGGCACTGGCTCAGGGCAGCCCAGGACCACCAGCAGGTCCACCCAAGTCCAGCTGCTGATGACTGGCCAACCCACGCCCCCATATCCAACATACACACACCCCTACTCCCTCCTCCTCAAGTGACTCAGAGGATATGAGTCGTGTGTTAAAAAAATAAAATAAAAACAAAGACAACTTTTTTGAAAGCCTGATGCCACTATGACTCTGGGCCTCCTACATGCTCCATGTCCTCAGGATGAACGATGGTGACAGTCCCAGCCCAGAGCTGGCATGGTACTTCACTCTCACTATCTTGCCCTTTCCAGACTCGAAGAGCTAGAACTCCTAACTTGGTTTCCCCACTGTCCTGGGCACCCCAATTTCCACAATTAGCAAAGATCCACAGATATCCTTGGCGTAAACATGGGATGCCATGCAGAAGAGCCTCACCCGTGTCTTGGTGGCACCCTTATTTTTGCTTCCCTTGGGTCGGCCCCGAGGTCTCTTCGGTGTTGGCACTTCACTGGGCTCCTTCTGTAAAGACATGTGGGAGTCAGGGACATGGTAACAACAAAGCTGTGACCCTAAGAGGTTACCCCAACCTAGGAGTCCACAGAAGATGCAGCAGGCCAAGCCCTGGCGACTCCAAACTTGCCTGACCATTGTCAAGCCCCTGGCCCCCACCCTCTGAAGTTTTTAGATCAAAGAAAGAAACCAGAGACCTTTGGGAAAGATGTCACCGGAGCAGGAAAGCCACTGTGGCCCTGATCAACTCTATTATGCTACTGATGTTTTACAAAATACCTAATGCTGCAGGCTGTCTCACCTGTAAATGGGAGCGCTAACACCCAGCAGTGTTAGCAGTGTCAGGTGATTCAAGTCAACAGTAAAGCCAGTGTCCAGCATTGGCACCATTGCTACTACCCCTCCTGCCTTACATAGGAAACCCCTCTCCAGGAGAGAAGCCACACCCAGACCTGACCCCTGGTTAGCCCAAGCCAGAATAAAAGGTTGTGCTTTAAGCCAGGCATGGGGGCTCCCACTTATAATCAATACCAGCAATCAAGAATCTGAGCCAGGAGTGCAGTGAATGAGGCCATCCTGGGCCACAAAACTCTCAAACAAAACCAAAAGCCAGCTTTGGTCCAGTGACCACCACTGGGTCCAGTACTCAGGATGCAAAGCAGGCCTAGTCCCCCACGCTTGCTCTGGAGACTCACTCACCTCCACGGGGCCACCAACAGCCTCCCCTCACTTGGGAGACAGGTGAGAGCTCTAATGCAGAGCCAGGCAGGTGACACAGCCAACATCCTGCTGGCCACCCTCCCAGGGACCTCATACAGGGGCTCAATGCCCATTTACAGAGCCAGGGGCAAAACCAAACAGCACCCCCCACACACTGGCCCAGGAACTCTTTCCCACCTGACACGAGGAAGTACAGAAATGGAGAGTAAGGATGCAGAAACCTGACAAGCTTTACAAGAGTACAATTATGTGTTTAAAACTGTGACAGATACAGGCCAGTGGAAGAGCCAGGACCTTGTCTCCATTCTGGGCAGGGCAAAAATATCCAAATATTTTTAAGACAGGGCCTGGCCTTCCTGATCCTCCCACACCTGCCTCCACTCTTCTGAGTGGATGATAAGACAGGGGCGGCTTGCCATACTGTGATGCTTGACAGTAAGAACTTGTCAAAGTTCCTTTGACAGTTCTTAAAGGCCATCTTGAATGCCTTTGGGCAATGGGCACACACACGGGGATGGGAAATACATGCACACATAAGGAGACAGTCCCGTACCCCTCCCTTCATGGTCACACCCTGCTAGGGTGCCAGGTGCCTCCCTAGCCCAAGAAAGGAAACAAAAGCAAGGCTTTGCTCTAGTCACCCACCTGACTCCCTACCAGCGCCGTCCCAGGACTCACCGGAGGCTGCTTGCGCGGCCTGCCTCGGCCTCGCTTCTCAGTCCCGTCCTTCTCCTGCTTGGAGGCCAGAGGCTGGCTGGACTTTGAGCTGGACTCGCTCATCTTCCTTCTCTACGGGGCAGTAAGGGGGACTGGCTGTGATGCTGGGAGACAAAGTGATGTCAGTTAACACGGGTGCTCCCACCACTCCCCGTACCCTACCGTCACTATCCCAAGGTACACTGCAGGAACTGCCAGTGGCAGGGAAGGTCCAGGGTGGCACCCGAGGTGGTTCCTTAGGGCCACCACCCCCAGCCAGCTGCTGCATCCAGAAGGGAAGTCCCTGCCCACCATCCTGCCAATGCTGACACCCAGCAGGTCCAAGCCTGAGAACTAGAACAAACGTCACAGCCCATCACATCCCTAAGATCCAGAGATGGTGGTAACGGAGGAGCTGAGGGTGTCCTTGAGCTCCTGGACTTGCTCTGATAGCAACTTGGGAAGGGCAGATTCTCAAACAGATCCTTCCAAGGCCTGATTCCCTAGGTCCAGGACAACACCCTATGTTTGTGCATGCATGTGTGCCTGTGTGTGAGAGAGTGAGAGAGCCAGAGCCACAAAGAGGGCCTGCACCCTGTACTTAGGGATCTCCCTTTAGAGAGAGAGGTCAAACAAGACAGCCAGCAATCCTACTTCTTCTAGTCATGACCAAGTTTCAGTCACAGGCCTAGGACTCGACTCCATACTTCTGCAGGGACCAGCGAAGCCTGTCCTTAACGAAGGCAGAAACCAGTGAAGGAACAGGGACAAGGCAGCAGTCTCAGTACCACCTGCAGAGTTACCACATTGGTGCTGTGAGGACCAGGCTTCTTCATTTTGAGTTAACTGAGGTTGATCCTAGTGCCCCAGGCTTGCTGGGCAGTGCTCTTACCATGGAAGCTGTGCCCTCAACTCTCTTTTCAGATTTTTGAGGCAACTGCTAATTTTGACCCAATGACAGGAAAACATTTTGGAAACTTTGTTTTTTAAAATACTTAACGGTTCCTAATTCTCAAGCATCAAGAAGAGACTCTCCAGATGGTGGAACTCTGCTAATTATTCTATTACAATATCTCAGACTCGAGACCCCTTTAAACAGGGTGGCTGGGCCAGCTCCATCATTAGTGGCTTGGTCTGTTCTCTAATTACAGGCCGTGATTAGAATCTTACATTGCACCACAGGTCTCCTTCAAACCAAACATCAAAATTAATCAGCTAAATGAGTGCTGACCTCACACTGAGGTCTGCCCGAGGCCCTTCAGAGGGGGGTCACGGGGGAAAGCCGGCCCCAATCCCAGAGACCACAGGCCCAGCTTGCCTGGAGATCCTGGCCAGTCTCCCTGGACACTGTTATGCCACCTGGTGCCTTCCCAATCCTTACCGTTAGGGACTCTNTAAACCACCTGCTCCCCCCACTGAATTAAGAGTTCCGGGGGAGTCCCTGTCCAGTGAGGTCAAGAAAACACTCATCTCTTCCACCTGTTTCTGAACATCAGGGAGGAACGGCTTGCAGAAGTCACATTAGGGTCCAAGCCCGATGTGCTCTTTTGGGTCTCCAGCCTGTCTCCTCACAAGGGTGCACACACTGTGGCCCTTCAATGTTTACGCAGCTATGTAGGAATAACCAGAGGAATAATATCCTGGCAGGTCCATGGTTAGTTGGTTTTTTTTAATAGCTCAGAGAAGACCCAGGAGTGGCCCAAGGTCACACAGCAACTTGGTAAAATAGAGTGGGTTCTTGTGGAATGCTTACAAACCACCACTCTGTTTACTGAGGAGAAGCAGGTTAAGACCCTGGCGCCCTCCCCTCCAGACTGAGGGTGCCTCCACCAGTGTCCCGGCCTGGCGAGGTAGGCCGGCGAGTCTAGGAGCTAGGGCGAGGGGGAGGGGCGCAGGCCCTGCAGGCGCGGGAAACGGCGCACCCCGACCACATGCACCGCCACGCGGGTGCACCCGGCCCCACTTCCTGCCAGAGGGGGCACCCAAGCCCGCCTTGGGGGCAGGAAACCTGGTGCGAGTTGGAGGAAGAAAACCCCCTCCTCCCAAGCCGAAAACCAAAACCCCAGAGGGGGGGAAAAAAAAAAAACAGAAACGGGGAGTCGAAGCGACTAGTTCTAACAGAACCCAGCAAAGCAGAGGAACCAGTTTGTAGGGGCGGAGGGCAGGCCCGGCCCCGGGGGCTGAAGAGGCGCCGGGCAGGGCCAAAGGTGTGTGTGTGGGTGAAGCCCCGAAACCCAGGCCCTCACGATCCGGCCTCGTCCACGCAGAGCACTACCCTGGGAAAGGCCGAGGAAAGGCCAGAGAGGAATCGCGGGGCACCGAGCCCCTCCCCCGCACTTCTAGAACTTCCCTGTCTGAGGGGGGTGCGCGCCCACCTCCCGCCGCTGCGCAGCGCGCGCCCCTCCCCGAGGCCGGGCTCGCCGAGCGCGAGGTGCACAGGCGCCGCCGGGTGCACAAGCGGCGCTCGCCGCAGCCGCGCGCCCCCTCCCCCTCCGCGCGTCGTTCCCCGGGGTCTCCGCACCCCACGGGCGGGCGCGGGACGCCCTCGGCCTGGGGGCCGGAGGACGCGGCGCTTTGCGGAGTACCCACCCGGGCCCCGCCGCCCGCCCGCCCGCCCGCCCGCGCGCACAGTGCGGCCTCCCCTTTCCCGCGGCCCGCGCAAGCCCGGGGCCTGGGAATAAAGCGGGCAGCGCGCGCTGCAGGCCCCCCGGGCGCGCCGCGGACACTCACCGCGAGCTCGGCAGGCCGCCGGCGGGGCGCGCTCGGGGCTGCCGGGCGCGGCGGGGCTGGGCGCAGGGGACCGGCCTGGGCTGCTCCGCCGCCGCCACCGCCGCCGCCGGTCGCAAATGCGGATCTGAAACCGGGAGAGAGGGCAGAGGCGCTGAGACCGCTGCGTGCGCGCCGCCCGGGCCCCCGCCGGGGATGTGTGTCACATCCGAGCTGGGGCGAGGGAACACGGACGGATCCCGCTCCCCTGGAGGATGGCGAGGGGCAGGAAGCTGGGCACGGCCCGTGCACGGCCTCAATAAATAATAATGTGATTAGATTCTAGACCTAGAGGAAAAAAGAAGCCACCCGAGCGGCGGCGAACTCACGCCTTCTTGGAGCCGCGCCAACACCAGAAATAGCCCCGACTCGGAGTCCCAATTAGAAGAGCGCAGCCCCGGCTCAGGGGAGCTTAAAAAGAGCGACCCAGGGGCAGGGGGGACGGGCCCGCCCGCGCCAGCCGTGTCACCGGGGGGCGGGGCCATGCAAATGAGCCCGGGGATTTAAAAGGGCGGCCAGCCGCCGCTGCCGCCGCGCGCGTCTAGGTTGCCGGTGCCGCGGAGGCTGCGCGCGCGGCCTCCGCGGGAGCGCGCGCCGACGGCCCTCGCTTCTCACAGTCCCCGGGCGGGCAGGCCGAGGAGGAACCAATGAAGGTGGCAGCAGCCCTGCTGTCGCCACGGGGTGCCAGGAACACACCCACGGGAGGCGTTTGGTAGGCTCTAGCCCCGTGGGGCGTGAGCTGACGCTGGTGCCTGCGGGGGTCGCCGCGCACGCCGCCCCACCGCCCCACGTCGACGGCCTCTCCTGAGTTCCTCCCTCTGGGCAGTCAGGAGATGGCATGTGCATCCCTACTGGCCACACGGCCCGTGCAAACCCCCGTCGTGAAACTCAAACGTGAAAGTTGGCAATGCGAACGGTTTAAGTGTAGTAACGGCTGGCACCCAGGTGCTGGCTTCGAGGGGGCCGAGCGATTGGCTGGTTCGCAGGTACACCGGGGGGAGGAGCCATGAGGTGACCCGCTGCGTGGTGTTTGGGGAGCACGCGGTCCCACTGGTGCGATCCCTCCGTTGTGACTGAAGAGTTACAAAGACCGGGGGTGCCTGGAAGCGCCTTGAGGGCAGGGGTTCGAGTTTCCCGCCTCCGGGTGCCTGGCTCAACAAAAGGCTGGATGCTGGGCCTGAGGAGCAAAGCCCAAGTGGGAAGATGGCGTGCTGGGAAGCAGGCGCCGGCGGAGAGGCGCGCCCTGCAGGCCGGGCGCGGGCCCTGGACGCACCTCCCCACCTCGGTCCCCGAGGCGGCCTTTCCACACCTCTCGTGATGCAGAGAATTGCAATGCCGGCCCAGTGACACACGACTGTGACTCATAGCTCTGCTCCCCTTCCTCCGCGGTCAGCCCTCTCCTCGGGGGGCGCCCGGGCGGTGGAGGTGGGGACGCGGGGCCCAGCGTGCGCCCGGCTGGAGGC
>LZPO01116970.1:120009-134168 GCA_001675575.1 Neotoma lepida
GACTAGAGTCCTTCCTTAGAGTCCGCAGCCCTCTACTCTGCCCCTTCCTGTGCCATCAACCTTGCCAGGTTTGAGTTTACCTCAAGGCCCCTGCACGGGTTGCTCCCTCTGCCTGGCATGCTATGTTCTTAAGGGCCTGCCTGCTCGATGCCTTGGGGTCTATGTCCAGCATTGTTTCCCTACACTCCTGATAACTGAGTATGGAAGCAACACACCTTTAATCCCAGCACTGCAGAGGCAGAAGAAAGCAGATCTCTGTGAGTTGAAGGCCAGACTGATCTACATAGCAAGTTCCAGGTCAGCCAGTGCTTCATAGTGAGACCCTGTCTAAAACAAACAAAAAGCCTACCTGTCTTCCTGTTCCCTCCTTATCTGTTTAACGCTGTCAGTAAATGGTTCGTGTGCTTTTCTTATCTGGAAAGCCAGCTCCTCAAGTCACACTCTTGTATCTTCGGTTGTTTGTGCAATATGCCTAGGGCCCAGCAGTGTTCAGTGTCTGCTGTCCATAGATGTCTGGCACCAGGGTACCTGTCCCCAGACCTCCAGGCAAGCTGAGGGCAGGAGACAGTAACTGCCATGGATGGCAGGACAGTCCAATCTAAGACAGAAAACAGGGCTCCTGCACCCTCAGAAGGCAATCTTCTCTGTACTGACCTTACTTCCCTGTGCTGTCCTTTGTCACCGTGGGAAAGTGTTATTTCTTCAGTCTTCAGCAGCNATCAGCCACCTGACAGCTCCATGTCCTTTTCACAGAGGGACTGGCAAGGTTGCCCAATGACCAGGGAGACACCCTTTTCAGAGCCAGGTGTTGGGGAATATTATCTTAAGGTGTGTTACTTTTGTTTATGCTGCATTTGTTTAACTCTGTGAAGCTGTGTTATTGCGCCTGTCTAAAACACCTGATGGTCTAATAAAGAACTGAACACCCAATAGCAAGGCAGGTGAAAGGATGGTGGGGCTGGCAGGCAGAGAGAATATATAGGAGAAATCTAAGAAGGAAAAGAAGTAGTAAGAGAAGGAGAAGGACTCCAGGGGTCAGCCACCCAGCTACACAGCAAGCCACAGAGTAAGATTTACAAAGTAAGAGAACGGGAAAAGCCCAGAGGCAAAAAGTAGATGGGATAAATTAAGTTAAGGAAAGCTGGCAAGAAATAAGCCAAGCTACGGCCAGGCATTTATAAGTAAGAATAAGTCTCCAAGCTGGGTGGTGGTGGCACCGCCTGCCTTTAATCCCAGCACTTGGGAGGCAGTGGCATATGAATTTCTGTGAGTTTGAGGTCAGCCCAGTCTACAAATCGAGTTCCAGGACAGCCAGGGCTGTTACACAGAGAAACCCTGTCTTGAAAAACAAAAAACAAAAATATGATTTGGGAGCTGGGTGGTGCCCCCCCAAAAGAGCAAAAACAACAGCAGCAGCAGGCAGATGATGTCTTTGGCATTCAAGGTGAGCTGGGGCTGGGGAACTGTCAGGTTTTTGGGTTTTGTTCTTATTGTTTTTCGAGATCTTTGTGTAGTCTTGGCTGTCCTGAAATTGCTCTGTAGACCAACCAGGCTGGCCTTGAACTCAGAGATCTGCTCTTGCTTCTGTTCTCTGAGTGCTGGGATTAAAGGTATGTGCCACGTTGCCCAGCTGTGTGAGATATTCATAATAGGAAGATTTAAAACAAAAACAAAACCCAAGCCTTTCCCTTTGATCCAAGGAACTTGCAGAGCCCATCCAGTGGGACAGACTCTGCAAGTGGAATAGAGGCCGGTGAAATACCAAACCCCTTCCTACCCAGGGCATCTGTGGGGCCCTTGAGAGTCCCCTCCCATAGCATCTGCAGAGCTAGCAGTTTGAGGCCTGTTAGGACAGTGACCATAAGCCTGGGACCTTCTGAGTGCTAAAAGCAATCAGGATTCTAGTGTGAGGCCCTGGGCTTGCCTTCCCAGGCCACACTCAGGGCTCATCAGCTGGTTCTGAAAATGGTGTCTCTTTAGCCACCTGCTCCTACTCATGTGACACTAATTTGGGAACAGGCCTTGAGGTTACAGATAATTCTCACAAGGTCTTAACCTTGTTTCTTTTTTCTTGTCTGCTCTCTAAGACCTGGAGGGCAGGTGTGATGGTGCAGGCTTTAATCCTAGCACTTGGTGAGCAGAGACAGGAGGATCTCTGAGAGTTCCAGGCCAAAAGCCAGGACTCAAACAAAAGCCCACCGGATGTGGGGCAGGGAGAGGTGGTATCATCCTGGGAAGGACATGGAGCAATGGCTGCTGCAGGCCTGAGCCTCGGGAGGAACTGCCGTCTAGCATGGCTGTGGGGAGAGCCTTTTACCTGAGCCTCCTGCCTCCGAATGAAGTACCAGCTACCCAGTGAATTCAGAGCTGGTGTATTTCCTAGGCTGGAGACTCCAGGCCACCTTGAATCCTCATCCTGAACCTTTCTTAGGGTTGAGAAAATTGTCCTGGTCTGTTTAGTTCTGTTTGGTCTGAGGGGTTCTGCCAATCAGGGCTCAGAAGCACAAAGTTGTCTGGGGTCTGAGTGCTAATCAAACCAGAGGGAAGTGTTAAGAGCTGAGCAGAGAGGACGTGGAGGGGCAGCAGGTTGTGTGGGGCTGGGCAGTGAGCCACCCTCCAGGACATTCGTTAGAGTTTTCTTCCCTTTAACCCCTGCAGGCCCTGGGCGACCTTGGCTGAGTGAAATTTGGTGAGTGGATGGGTGAATGAAAGGCGGGCTGAGGAGGGAGAGTGGGGGAGGGCAGGGGCTCATGTAGGAGATAGAGGTGGGGCCTGCAGCTGGGCAGTCCACTGGCCTGGAATCTGGCTTGGAGATGGTGGCACAGAGCCCCACCTTCCCACCGTCCCGGCCTCCATCTCCCCTGTGCTTTCCAGGCCTTTCCCTACCCCAGGGCTCAGGGTGACTTCCAGCACCTAGTGTCCCCAAGACTGGTCTGCAGTCTCTTCATAGTCTCCTTTCCAGGAACCTAGCTACAGCACCGTAGATCGGTGACTTGCAAAGACAGAAACACCTGGAAGTGGCGGTGTGCTATGTGGGTTGGTTAACCCACACTAGGGATGCCCCGCAGGCCTAAAGCATCTGGGATAGAGTCTCTAGGGATAGGTTGGTGAACAGAGAACCCAGAGGCTGCCCTGCTGATGGTGGCCAGCCACTCCAGCTCTTGTGGGCAGTGCTAGGCAGGAGCTGCTGACAGCCAGGTTTCTGGGTCACCATCCAGGGTGCCCTGCCAGTTCCCAGGCCTGGATGAGGAGCACGTGCGCTCTGCTTCTGAAGCCCATGCCCCTCTGCTGCCTTTGTCCTTGTCCTCTGGGGCGTGTTCCCATCCCCTGCCTCCAGCCTGGCAGCAGCCTCAGTCCTGGGCTTAGGGGCCCCCAGGGAGGAGCTAGGTGCTGACCACCTGAGCGTCCCTTGATAGAGCTGATGTAGAAAGCCCCTGCAGACAACAGCCTCTCTCGGCACAGGGCTGCCCCTCCGCCCTGTTCCTGGGTCTGCCAGAGGATCTGCTCCTAGACAACAAAACAGAAAAAGCTAACTTTTCTAACAGTTTCCGCCNGAGATGGGCGGAGGTTGCCACCTGATGTTCCCCACTCACACAGTGTCTTAAGAGAGTGGCCTCCCTGGAAATGTACCCCCTTCCCAAGAGCTCAGAGCACTCACTCACACAGTCAGGCTGACACCTAAGGAATGGGTAAAAGATTCAGGGGCCATGGAGTGAAGGTTGAGCTACCTCTGGCAGTCAGCAGTGTGGGTTGAGTGTCAGTCATCAGTGAGCAGCAGGGTAGGTAGGTGGGACACATCTTCTGGGGACTGTGTCCCTTTGGGAACTGCCAAGCATTCAGGGAAGGAAATGGGCCCAGCAATGAGCAGGCCAAAGCTTGTGGTTCTGTGGGGCGTCAGGAATCCTGTGCTCCCTGCCCCCCACCACCCTGGCCAGTACACAGGGTCAGCCCTGACACAGTTCTGTGATCATTTACCTTATCTGAAGAGGGAAGCTGCTCCCGAGTGTAGCCTCTAGCTAATACTGTGGGTTCTGGTTCACTCTCTCCTACCATGTGGGATCCACGATCGAACTTGGGTTGTCGGGCTTGTTGGCAAGTTCCTTCACCAGCTAAGTTACCTCCCTGGCCCTTGAGTACACGATTACAGTCAATTTCATGCACTGTTTACATTTTAATGTGGCTTTTAGAACGTTTAGCCAAATGTGGTGCCATATACAATCCTAGCACTTTAGGAAGCTGAGGCAGGAGGATTGTGGCAAGTTTGAGGCTAGCCAGGGCTATATAGTGACACCTTGTCTCAAAATCTAAAAGCAATAGGCCAGGCCTGGTAGTACACAATCTTTCATGACAGCACACCTGAGGCAGGGCACGACCGATATGTGAGTGTACAAGGCCAACCTGGTCTACATAGTGAGTTCCAGGCCAGCCAGGGCTACATTGTGTACTTAGGGATCCAAGCAGGCAAAATACTCATACACATAAAATAAGCAAATTTTCTAAAAGCAGAACAAACGAAGAAAACATTCAGCATTCTTTTGGTGAGTCCCACTCCATGGGACAGTAGCTGGCCTGGATGGTTCTCACATGATCTATTTCTATTGTCCTGAGCCCCGAATACCTGTTCTTCTTGTTGAGACAGGGTCTTACTATATAGCACTGGCTAGCATTGAACCCTTGAACTCACAGAAATCTTCCCGCCTCTGCCTCCTGAGTGTGGAAACTGCCTCTGTGTCAAAACACGTGATCTTGGCAAGGCAGGTTTGTTCACTGTCTTAGCTCAGGTTTTGAAAATCTGGCACCTAGTAGGTGTTCAGAATTCCCATCCTTGAAGGGAAAGGTTCATTTGGGGACAACCTGGGGGGGAGCAGAGGAGGGGTTTTCACGGTCTGCCCTGGCACACAAAGAACTGTAAGGTAGCTCTGAAGACTGCCACCGGTCCTTCCTTACTGCCACCCTGTGGAGGTGTAGGCTGGGGCCCTGGCTGAGTGCTCAGGAGGCTGGGATGACAGACCCTGTGTTTGTACTGCCTGCCCTGGGGCGTCTGGAGCCCTGAGGCTTTGTCCCTAGATGTAGTCTGCAGGGAGGAAGAGGCAGGGTACAAGTGGCTNGGGCTCATTCAAGGTCACTGTGTCAAAGGGGCATGTCGTACACTTTCTCTTTCCCTGTGATTCCATCACACTATGAAAGCCCCTTCCGCAGGGACTTCCCTCCAGCCTGACTCAGGCTGCCTCATGCGGGTGACTCAGGCAGGCCCCTTGCCAACTCTGCCCCACCCCCTGCACAGCCCAGGCCAGGCTGCCTGAGCCAAGGATAGGAGCTGGTAGGAGGGGGCTCCCCCGAGTGGAGCCCACGGAGAGACACTCAGCCATAGCTAAAGCAAAACAAAAGCCCGGACAGTGATGCATGTCTGTGATCCCAGCACTCAGGAGGCAAGAGGATCAAGAGTTCAAGGTTGCCCTAGGTTTTACATCAAGTTCAAGCCCAGCCTGGGCCGCATTAGACCCTGTCTCGAAGAGTGCAAATACAAAACTGTAAAAGAAAACAAAAAAACCAAGGCTAAGTGTGACAGTACAGGCTTGCAATTCCAGCACTCAGGAGACAGAGGTAAGAGGATCCCTTCAAGCTCAAGGCTTGCTCTACAATATGGGTTCCAAACCAGCCAGGGAACACAAAGAGACCCCCATCTCAAAAACAAATGAAAAAGTGAAAGAAAATACAGAGAGCTTGAACTCCAGCCATCAGGGAAAGAACCCTCTGCAGGGAATAACCAATCATAATGAGGGGAGAGGAAGTCCCAAGTGAAAAACCAGGAGAATAGGGGCCAGCACATGGGGAAGGACTCGGGAGAGGGCATCCATCCTTCACAGAGGCAGGGACTGTGTGGATTGAAGAGGTGAGCAATGTGAGGTGTGAGCGATGGCAGATCCAGGCTGTCCCCTGCCTCCTACTGACTCCAGGGAGATTGTCAAGGGACCCCAGCTGAGAACCTTGCTTTCTCCCAGCTGCTTTCCCNACTGTCTTTTGGGCCTCAGTCTTGTCATCTGCACAATGGATGGAGAGCTAGGGAAGAGAGACGGCCACGGAACTGTACCTGCAGTTCTGTTCTGGTCCTCAGCCTGGCTGCCGCTGCCTCCTTCCATTAGGGCAGCTGCAGAACCCAGCATCTCTCCATTGTCCCTTCAACTGGAGGAGTCCGGCAGCTTCAAATCACTGCCAGTCCCAGTGCCCCACTACCCTCACTGACCCTGCCAGCACTCCTGCAAATAGTCCTTCCATTAGGGCCCTGGAACGCTCTGGGATGGGTTCCATTTCATTTCCTGCCAGACCCTGACCACTTCTGGAAGCNTGGACTCTTGAGCTCTCTTATCCCCACAGCCAGCCTGGAAAGGAGGAATGGGAATGTCAGCTTGAGACCAGAAACAAGAGGCCTGCATTTAACAATGGGCGCCAAGGGACAGGAGCAGCAGCAACAGCAAGTCATTCCCTGAGGATCACAGGCCAGGCCAGGAGGAGTCACAGTGACAGCAGCCTNCCCAGCACCAGGCAGTGGCCTGACTGGGCAGTGCAGCAGTCTGATGNGGCACCTGCTTTTCTTGTAGCTGCCTTACAGTTGAGACAGGAAGAGAGANGGGAAGTAACTTTCTCAAGACNACACAGATAGTGGGACTCTGACCTACCTACCTGGTTCCAAATCTGTCACTCTNAACCTTTCCTGGAACTGGGTGTGGCTCAGTGGTGAGAGGCAGGCCTAGCAGGAAGCCAGCTTCCATGCCCAGTACTTCAGTAACGAAGCCAGTCTGCTTCATTATTGCTGAGGACTGCTATTACTTCCTGGAAGACAGTGGAGGTGTGTGCAGAGCTGGGAAGAGCCTGGAGTGCCTTCTGGTTTCTAGGCTCTTTCTCTGGCAGGATTAAGAAAGGTCAGGGACTTGTGTCCCGGAGTCTGACGTTTGTCCCATCACCATCATAGTAAAAAAAACAAGGTCCACAGAGAGAGTGGCTGAGATGAGGCAGTACTATGATGGAATGTTTCGTAAGGATTGACGGGACTCTTCAGAGAAAATTCTATCAGAAATGAGATGTGCATCTGGCACTTAGAATTAGGGTTCCTCTAACCCAGACTCAGAAGGACAAATATGGTATGTACTCACTAATAGGTGGATACTAGATATAAACCAAAGGACAATCACTCTGCACCCCCCAGGTACAGGGAGGCTACCTAGCAGGAAGGACCCTAGGATGACTGTAGCATAAAATAAGTTTTGGTTTTGCCCAATCACTGGGCANGCTTTAGTGAAACATTTCACTATTAGGATAAGAATTTGTACCTCGATTTATGTTCAAGCTATCTGTATATTATCTCTCCTGCAGTTGTACATCGAATGTCTTAATAATAATAAAAAAAGGAAATCAAAACAAAACAATAAAATAATACACACACACACACAGAAAAAAAAAAAAAAGAATTAGGGTTCCTCACAAGCCTGGGGTCCAAGGGCCATTGCAAAGTCAAGGGCATGCCAGGGTGTTAGCGGCCAGCAAGGGGAAGCGACAGTGGAAAAAGAGTGTTTGCTTAAGACAGGGTTTCACTTTGTAGCCTAGACTGACTGAGTTTATGGCAGTTCTCATGCCTTAGCCTCCCAAGTGGTGGGATTTCATTCATGAGCCAACACTTGGCTTCTATCGCTGTTATTTCTTTACTGATTGAGTGATTTTTGAGGAAGAGTCTCATGTAGCCCAGGGTGGTTCATACTTGCTTTTCAGCCAAGGATGGACTTGAACTCCTGAACCTCTTGCCTCCACATGCTGAGTGNTGGGATCATAGGCCTGTGTCACACCCAGCTTTCTGTAGTACTGGGGATTGAATCCAGAGTTTTATGAATACTACACAAGTGCTCTGCCAGCTGAGCCACATCTCTAGCCCTTGGCTTCTATCTATCTATCTATCTATCTATCTATCTATCTATCTATCTATCTATCCATCCATCCATCCATCCATCCATCCATCCATCCATCCATCCATCCATCCTGGTTTTCGAGATAGGTTTCTCTGTGTAATATTCCTGGCTGTCCTGGAACTCGCTTTGTAGATCAGGCTGACCTTGAACTCACTGAGATTTGCCTGCCTCTTCCTCCCAAATGCTGGGATTAAAGGCATGCGCCATTAAAGGCTTCTCCTATTTACAAGGGTTCCAAAAAGAAGAAAGGACACATTGGATGTGACAAAATAGACACAACATCCACGCGTAAATGGTGAAAACCACAAAGCTGGTGCAAGGAAATAGAGGTGCATGGAGGCCAGACCAAGAAGTGACTGAGCAGAGCTCTGAGGTCTCTTGGGATGGTCCTCAGCTTCTCCCCTGTGCTTGGTGACTTGTTTGAATTGGCATCAACTTCTGCCCGTTGTACTTTACACTCACCCTGTGTGGCTGTGGCTTTAAACCTCACCCAGAATTCAGTCGTCCTCGGTGAAGAGCTCACTCTACTCTGCTCCAGCCTCATCTTTGTTTGGTTTTTGTTTTTCAAGACGGGGTTCCTCTGTGTAGCCATGGCTATCCCGGAACGCACTCTGTAGCCTCCAACTCAGGGATCCACCTGCCTCTGCCTCCCGAGTGCTGGGATCAAAGGTGTGTGCCACCACTGCCCAGCTGGGCCTCAGCTTTCTAAACTACGTTATTTTATGCTGCAGAATAAACAAGAGGCGAAAGGCCTGTTACTGGGCAACAGCGTGGCAGAGACTGCCTTGGTCCCACGTGCCCAGCCTCCTCCTCTGAGCACTAACCCTCTTGTATTTTTAGCTGAGCACATGGCACATTTTGGCCCTCAAAATAGATTGTTTCCTTGCCTTTCCTTGCTAGATATGGTCAGTTGGAAATAAGCAAAATGTTTCTAAGGGATAGAAATGTTTTCTGCAGTAATTCCTCTCTAGTGGCTAGAACGGGGACTGTGGCTGCAGGGGATGCAGCTATTTCAAACTCAGGAGAACCGTATGGGATGAAAGCTTCACCCAGCAAGAGCTGGGTCCCTGGCCCTCTGGCACACCGTGGTTATGGCAGCTCTGGCTGCCTGGATCTTGTTGAACATGAGAGAGAAGTGACTTCCCTCAAGTGGGACCCATTTGTTTTTCCCAGCATCGTTTGGGGAGAGAAACTCATCGTGGAGGCTGATGGGAGAGACTTAGCCGGGGTGGTAGTGCACGCCTTTAATTCCAGCACTCGGGAGGCAGAGACAGGTGGATCTCTGTAAGTTCAAGGCCAGCCTGGGCTACAGAGCGAGTTCCAGGACAGCCAGGACTGTTACTTGAAACCTCCCCTCCCCACCCCACCCCCTCTAAAAAGGGAGAGACTTGAGGGCCTGGGCCACAGTGGGAAGTGGGGCTAAGGGGCATTGTCTGAGTTCCCAGGGCCAGAGGCACCTTCCCAAGGCTGCTGATTGCGTGAATGTCCAGCAGAGAGGTGAGGCAAAGGAGCAAGCATTGAGAGAGGTGAGACGTTGTTTTGTGGCTGGGTGTCCTCATGAGGTGACCTTTGTCCTCCAGAGTGAGTGTTCCTAGATACTGAGCAAGGCAGGTGCAGGGAAGCCTGTTATGACCTTAAGGATCTGTTGGCCTGCAACATCTGGTTGGTTCCATGGGTCATAGTGTGGCAGGAACAAGGAGTCAGCAGGGTGAGGCAGCCTCCCTGTGGAAGCTGCTGCCTCACAGCCCTAGATGCCCCATATGGGGCAGGCCAGTGTGGGCAGGAGACAGCATTGGCTGGTAACCCAATGCCTAACACTTCACAAGAGGGAGACAGCCAGTTCTAGGTTAGGGCAAGGACAGGGTGGCTCGATGGTTAGCTCTGCAAGGAGCCTGTGAACTGCTTCAGCTGGGAGAATATGAATATCTCCCAGGCAGTTCACCACAGGCTGGTCAGCCCTGTGTTCTGCCACTCTGGGTAACACACAAGGGTTGTGGTGTGATTGGCAGGGGACACACATTGCAGGTGCTCACATAGCCCCCGTTCCCCTCTGGTCCCTGCAGTGACTCACGTCAAGCTTAGAGGCCTTTTCCCCACTCAGAGCTCCTGGAGATGGGGTGTCCTGCCATGTAGCCTCTGTGACAAACTTCTGACACTTGGCATACCTGTGTCAGGATCTCCCAGGTCAGCCCAGCTCTGCTGACCCAGCCTCGTGCTCACAACATGTGGACACGAACAGTGGAAGGCTCTACACAGGTGAGCTGTCTGCTCGGAGATGGGGGGCAGGTGGGGAACAGCCAACTAGCCAGGCACAGTNGACCTGTGCTGCTCTGGGTGCTGTTCAGGAAGCATTGAGAAGGGTCTGTGGCATCATCTCCATGTCCCTCAGTAGAGGTTCAAGTCCCATCTCCATGGTCTGCTTAGGCATGCATGTGGTGTTGGGAATGGAATTTAGGGCCTGGATCTTGCTAGGCCAGCAAGGTGACCAGCAAGCTACACTCACTGGTCACCTGCATCCCCATATCCTAGGGGTTCGACAGTCAAAATTTGAATTTAATTGGGTGAAGGATAATTTGAGGCATTGAGGGGTAAGGAAAGTCCTGCCTTAGTCCAAATACTCTTACTAGCTTGCTCAAGGTACTTGGATCCCTCCCTGGATGCCCCTTTTGGGGTCAGCATAGTGTGGCCTCCCAGCCTGCACCTTGTGAGCTGAACAGTGGCCCAACAAGTCACCTGTCACCCTGTCACCACAGCCCAAAGACAGAGAGCGAGGCTACTGAGTATCACCAAGCTTCCTACTTTCGCAGCTTTGCCCTTGGGGGTTCAGATTACCTGAGCAAGCCCCAAGCGTGCTGTTTCTCTGGGAGTCTTCCATGCAAGCTCTTCCTCAAGCCTTCCTGCCTAGGAGGCTGAGGCACAAAGCNGAGCTTCTTTCAGCACCACATGCAGACCTCAGGGACAGTGTCCTCTCTTGGCNTCTTTGTGGGATGTAGGTCAGGGGTCATACAGACNNCAGCTAATAGCCAGGAGCTGGGAGAGCCATATGTCTGGGAGGGAGGGCCACAGTGTCTCCTAGCAAAGCTCAGGCTGCCTGTGTTACTGTCTTTAGGCAAATGACTTCAGCCATGAGGCAATTTATCCTCCTCTGTGATGAGGCCCGAGGTAAAGCCCTCCCGTCCTGTCCTGGTTAATCAAGGAGCCCCACAGCGTTATTGAGAACCAAGGTTGTTTTTAAGCTTCATCTTTGTCATTGCCAAGGGTATAGCCATGTTTTCCTGAAGGTCGCAAGATGGCTGCCACAAGATAGCTGCTAACCACCAAATATGATGTCTAAACATGACAACTTACAGTGCAAGAAGGAAAAATAATTTTCCTAGAAGCAGCCAACAATATGTCCTATGTTGTCATGCCCCACCCCCCACCTTCTGGCCGTGGAATCCAAGACTTGTACGGGCAGAGGAAGGACTTGACCACTGAGCCACGCCCCTAGCCAGGGCCTCATTCATCCTCATTCACAAGCAATTCTCCTGGGGTGTGTCTGTACACCGGGTGAACAGGGNTTATTGAGAACCAAGGTTGTTTTTAAGCTTCATCTTTGTCATTGCCAAGGGTATAGCCATGTTTTCCTGAAGGTCGAAAGATGGCTGCCACAAGATAGCTGCTAACCACCAAACATGATGTCTAAACATGACAACTTACAGTGCAAGAAGGAAAAATAATTTTCCTAGAAGCAGCCAACAATATGTCCTGTGTAGTCATGCCCCACCCCCCACCTTCTGGCGGTGGAATCCAAGGCTTGTACGGGCAGAGGAAGCACTTGACCACTGAGCCACGCCCCTAGCCAGGGCCTCATTCATCCTCATTCACAAGCAATTCTCCTGGGGTGTGTCTGTACACCGGGTGAACAGGGCACTGTCTGCTCTTTGCTTCAGATTCTTTCCAGGGAGGCTGTGGAGCCAGCAGCCTGGGAAGTTGGCATTTCTTCCAGGTCAGGCAGTGGATTTGCCTAGCTCTTATTAGGTTCCCTAGTATCTGGGTGCCTGTCCTGCAAGTATATGATTGCAAAGGAGACTGGGAAATGTAGTCTTTAGCTAGACAGCCACATGTTTGGCTATTCCTGTTTCTATGAAATAGGAAGGGTAATGGGGCCTTTGGTACACTCTCCCCAGTTAATTCAGAGTTCTGCTTAGGGATATGGAGAATAGTGTTGGAGAGACAGGGTGCCTGCTGCCCTGTTTTACAGAGAAATGACAGAGATCCCAAGAGGCAGGGGCTGGGCCAGGTACAGAATGCAGCTTACTCATTTCCTGCCTTACCACGGTGAGGCAGTGCAAAAGCTTCACCAGTATCCCCATGTCCTATTCCTAGGCTCAGCCTCCGGGCAACTGTCTCCAGGCTTTTGGGCTCAGTCTCCTCTGCTCTCTGCTCTCCCCAGCCTGATGCTGCTCTGTTCCCAGAGTGAGCCTTCTCCTCACCACCCCCACAACTGTCTGTCCTTGGACTGGAAACCAACTGCCACTTCACCCTCCACTGTCCTGGGACATTCACATGTCTGGAGCTCAGGACGTCAGCACAAGCTTGCTTCCAGTCTGCTCTTGCNGGTCTCAGCAGTGGCCACACTCNATCCTGGCNTCTCTGCTCTTTCTTCACCTTCTTCCTCTGCAGNCTTCCTATTGGTCAGTAGCCTCATNTGCAGCCACCAGGCCCATACTGTCCTTCCTGTCTTTTCAACATGCATCCACAGGTCACACTTTTCTTATTCTTAAAATTCTCTGGTGCCAGGTGTGGTGGCACACTTCTTTAATCTCAGCACTCTAGAGGCAGAGGCAGGAGAACCTCTGGAAGATCCAGGTCAGCCTGAGCTATATAGTGAGTCAAAGGTCAGACACACACACAGCAAAACCCCATCTCAACGATGGAGGGGGGACCAAGACTCCTTATCAGAGCAGTTGTCCTGCTCTGAATAAAAATGGTTCCCACAGGCTCATATATTTGAATGCTTAGTCACCAAGGAATGGNAATATTTGAAAAGGATTAGAAGGATTAGGAGGTGTGGCCTTGTTGGAGGAAGTGTGTCACTGGGGATAGGCTTTGAGGTTTCAAAGATGTAGTGAGCCTTTCTCTGTCCTGCCGGCTAGATCCCAAATAATGACACAGAGACTTATATTAATTATGAAAGTTCGGCCTATAGCTTAAGCTTGTTCCTAACTAGCTCTTATATCTTAAATTAACCCATGTTTTTAAATCTACCTTCTACCACATGGCTTTGTACCTTTCATTCTGTATCTCCGACTGGTTCTGCATCTGCTGGTGTCTCTCTCTGTCCAGAAGTCCCGCCTATACCTCCTGCCTAGCTATTGGCCATTCAGCTCTTCATCAAACCAATCAGAAGGCGCCTTGGCAAAGATACATCTTTACAGTGTAAACAAATATTCCCCAAAACAAAGGCCAACACCAGGCCCAGGCAGCGTGTCTCTCTCTCTCTCTCTCTCTCTCTCTCTCTCTCTCTCTCTCTCTCTCTCGCTCTGCCTGTAGATCAGGATGTAGCTCTCAACTACTGCTCTGGCGCCACCCTCCCTGCCATGCTGATAATGGACTAAGCCTCTGAAACTGTCAGCAAGCCCCTAATTAAATGCATTCTTTTATAGGAGTTGCCATGGCATGGTGTCTCTACAGCAGTAGAACACTGACTAAGACATCATGTCTCTCTTTTAGGAAAACTCCCGTATGGCACGATGCCATAAGAAAGATGTATTTCCTACCTTCCTTCATAACCAGATGGGACCAGGTACCCAACCACGTAGCTAAGGGCCTGAGCAGGGGAGGAGGCACTCTGACATGGGTGTGTGGGTTTCTTTTGCCTCTTCTAGTTAGTTTGCTCATTCTGTTCTTCCTTTCAAAAGATTTTTTAATTGTATGGGTGTGAGGCTTGCTTGCCTGTGTGTACGCACATGCAGTTCCCACAGAGGCCATAAGCGGTCACTGGAGTGAGTTACCACTGGTTGTGAGGCACCATGCAGGTGTTGGGAACTAGGTCCTCTGTGAGAGCAGCCAGTGCTCTTAACTGCTGAGCCACCTCTCCAGCACCTAGAAGATACATTTCTTTTTTTTCTTTTTTTTCTTTTTTCTTTTGGTTTTTCGAGACAGGGTTTCTCTGTGTAGCTTTGCGCCTTTCCTGGAACTCACTCGGTAGCCCAGGCT
>LZPO01116970.1:168495-187881 GCA_001675575.1 Neotoma lepida
GTCTGCAGCTTGGGGAATGGACTTCAAAGAACTCCCCTTTCCCCTGCAGGTGGAGACAGACGTCCCCAGGGCTGCGCTCTGCCTCCTTTCAGGGTATTTTTACTTCCCCCTTGTTCCTGTTATGGCATCAAAAGATGGTGGGAGGCTGAAGGAGGTGTGTCCNCCAATCCCCTTGGAGGAATTGGAATCTGCCTGGGGACCTGCTATGGCCAGGGACTAGGCTCCTATCCCAGGAGGGAGCCCATGTGGGAGGTTTGGCAGCTGGAGAAGTAAGTGCCTTCAGGACTCCTGATCCTGGCCCTGCTTGTGTTGGCCTTCCTTCCCCTCACGGCCTGATTGTTCCCATATGTGGGTGGTGCACTGAGCCTCTAGGAGCTGCAGTGAACCCCTGGAAAGGACTCCAAGCCTGTGCAGGGCCACTGTCCCAAGCTGTGCCATGCAGACTCCCTGCATCTGTTGGCCCTGATTTGGCTCATACTCTTTCAGGGTGCNGAGCCCCTCCATGTGACACTTATGGAAACAGCTGTGAACTCAGCAGGCCTGAGGGGCTGCCCGCCACAGCAGTGGAGTGACCAGAGCATAGGGCAGTCTGCACATACACTGGGTCCTGGGCTCTGTGTGGCTGAGTCACTCAGCGCTGCAGCTGCTCCCTCTGTGGGATGGGCTGACCATTCCACCAAACCCCAGGGCAGTGTGTTCTTCAGCTGCCCCTGTGGTTGTCTGAACTGCTCAGAGACCCCTTGGCAGTTGTTTGGCATGTCCATGCCCTNTCTGCACTCAGGTCATTTCAGTGATAGCTGCAGATGTGCCCAAGGGGCCACCATGGTGTCCAACTGACCCAACTTACATATATGAACATAAGAAAGACCCAGAGGGGATGTGCCCACCTGGCAGGGCAGGGCAGGNTTCTGGGACCCCATGGTGACACCAATCTCTTTCCAACTGCTTGTCACCTGCCTAGTGACCCATCTAGCTATTCCCACAATCACCCAGAAAGTGATCCCGTAAATCCATTCTCATGAGGGGTGAGGGATGACAGCTCTGAACAGAAGTAGCCTGGAGACCACCCCAAGATGGTGGCTATGGATCTAACCCCAGGTCCCTGGGTCTTGGAAAAGGTGGTTCTTCAAGGTTCTCTATGTGCTCTGTCTCTAGACCTGACACATCTTGATCTGCTAGGTGACTTTGAGAGAGTTATGGGATGCTTCTGGGCTCCCAGTTCGCTGGTAGAGCAGGGCTAGGCGGAGTCATTGCTAGAGTCTTAACTGCCCAGGGCCTGTTGCAGATGGAAGATTTGAGTCTGGACTTATAGCTTAGTGGTGGAGAGCTTGCCTGGCATGTGCTAGACCTTGGGTTCAATCCTTATGCCTCCAACACTTAGTGTGAGGCCCTCAAGGCCAGAGAAGCCCAGAAGCTGAGGCTGTAATCCAGTCTGGCATCCTTCCATTTTCTGTCCTTGGGGCTTCAGTAGGTGGGTTGGCAAGTTGGGGAGGGGTGGTTCCCAGACCCCTGCTGGGCCTTAATGGAAGCACCCTATTTCTAGGGGGACGTTTCAATCCAGACTCCAGCTCCTCTTCTGCTTGCATGGGAAACTGAGGCACAGAGTGGCCTTCACTTGACAAATCCTTGGAGAAGGGGTCTTGGGGTCACCTCTTAGCCCAGCCCTGACTCAGCTATCAGCCATTTTCCTGGTGGATTCTGAAGTAGAGGGGGGAGGCTGCTGGCTTCAGGGGGGAGGCTGGGGGGTGTACAGAATTCCCAAGGGAAATTAGCCCAAATTAGCTGTGAGAATGAGGAAGAGCTCTGTTTTCTCCTCTACCCTGCAGATAAATATTTGATCACAACAACAATAACAACAATGATGACAATAATGTACAGAGGCCCAGGCCGCAACCCGAGCCCCACTGGGGCAGAGAGCAGATGGAGGGAGGCCAGAGGAGGCCGAGGCAGGGAGAGGGACAGGAGGGGGGACCCTGGATTTGCTCTCTGTTTGGGCACTTGTGTGGCTGGGGTGGACATGTGGGAGTGGGGAACCATCTCTGAACCCCAGATTCCTACTTCTTCCCAGCCTTTGGACTTGCAGCTCCTGGCCTGGGCCCAGCCAGCACTCCAGCCTTACTGGGCAGGCCGCTCTCCTCCCAGGGCCTTGGCTTCCCCTCCTGGACTCTGGGTCCCCCTAAAACAGCTGGGTTTCTTGTTCAGAGCTAAGGTGGGAAATATCTGTGGAACTTGGCACAGACTTCATGGGGCCTCAGTTTCTCCATTTCTCTCATGAGGTTGGATTGACAGGATTGGTATCTGACTATAGCTTCTGAGGGCATGCTGAGGGGCCCATTCCTCCCCAGCCATGCTCGCTATCCCCAGGNGGACTCTCTCAGAGGCCTGGCCTCTGAGGGCAATGGGTCCAGGCCAGCGAAGGTCTTTAAACATGACCCAGTTTCTGCTTCTGTGTTTCCTCAGGAGCTGGGCCGCAGCAGTGAAAATCAAGTAGAGATTTATGGCGTCTTTGGCGATAACCTCTGGGCTCCCTCTCCCAGGCTCCTGATGAGGAATCAGAATAGTAAATGTCTTCTTCGGACTGGGTTGATAGTCTCTCTCTCTTTCCCAGGTTGGTAGCAGTGATCGGAGCTGTTTTCTNCTTGATGCTAAGATCCTGCCAGGGTAGGAGCTCACCTCCCTTTCCACAGCCAGACGCAGCAATCTGGCCTGCAGGACATGGGGACAAGGATCTGAGACCTCCTGTAGCTCCGGCCACTTTCTGTCGTCTGTGGATTTGGCCTGTGTGGGCCACTGAGCTGCATTCAAGTATCAAAGAGGAGGAGGGGAGATCTTTGGAATGGGCCAGTCCATTGGCCATCGCCAGCCACCCTGCTGCTGAAGCTGCCCTGCTCATGTCCCAGGCCGTGGGACCCAGGGCCTGCTAGGGCTAGGAGTGGGGCCCACTATTCATGGGTCTCTAGGCCTTTTCGAAATGCCTGGGAAGGGAGGCTGGGGCTGGTGGTGGGCCCGGCTGCCCCTCTGCCTGCTCCTTAGCCTTTATGGCCCCTGGGTGCCTTCATCCCTCGGGAAGCCCAAGGGCCATCCCCACATGAACTCTATCCGCATTGACGGGGACATCACCCTGGGAGGCCTGTTTCCTGTCCATGGCCGCGGCTCAGAGGGTAAACCCTGTGGGGAGCTGAAGAAGGAGAAGGGCATCCACCGGCTGGAGGCCATGCTCTTCGCTCTGGATCGAATCAACAATGACCCGGACCTACTGCCCAACATCACCCTGGGCGCCCGCATTCTGGACACCTGCTCCAGGGACACCCATGCCCTCGAGCAGTCACTGACCTTTGTGCAGGCGCTCATCGAGAAGGACGGCACGGAGGTCCGCTGTGGCAGCGGTGGCCCACCCATCATCACCAAGCCTGAACGAGTGGTGGGCGTCATCGGAGCTTCAGGNAGCTCGGTCTCCATCATGGTGGCCAACATCCTCCGCCTCTTCAAGGTTAGTGCCCTCTGTGGCCCAGGGAGCCTGGCCTGAGACTCCTTCCTCCTCCTCCTGACTGTGTGGGAGAGTGTGTGAGAACAGAGGCAGCCCTCTTGGCTCTGGTGCCTGATCCTGGGTTTGAAGCTTGGGCATGGAGAAGTACGGGTTTGGCTGAGGGCTGGGGCTTGGTGCTGACCATGGTTCTGAAGCAGCACCTGTCTGGGCTCCTCCTTTAGACCCTGAACCTAGAGGGGCTGAAAGTGTGAAAGAACATCGGAGAGAGGCAGACAGACAAATGGAAGACAGGTGGATCGATGGAAGAGCAGACAGACAAAATATAGAATGGAAACCACGGTGTTGCAGATTGCCAGGGGATAAAGCAAGACTTTTGTTTTGACATTGTTTTCAAATAATTGCAATCCCCAAGAAAGATGTGTTTTCTTCTGGTTAGTTGAGGAAGCCCCTGGTGGCCCTCCCAGCCCGCCCTTCAGTTCCGGCTAGAGAAGAGTGTCCTGGTTTTTGGTTGGGGGCAGGGTTGTGGGTCCAGGGGGGTGAAGAGAAGAAGGGGAGCAGGCTAACCCAACCTTAGCCTGGTTACCTGGACCTAGCCCTGGCCTCCTCTCCCTTCCCAGCCCCTCCCTGCCCCCTCCACCACCTCCCTTCTTCTCTTCCCGGGGCAAGAGCTGCTGATTTGCAATTCAATTGGAGCCAAGTGCTTGCTAAGCTGCTAAAACAACTGAAAGCTACTGGGGAGAGGGAAAAACGTTACAAGCATTTTACCAATAATTATGCACCAGCTCCCCCCACCCCCAAGCCTGCCTCTTTTGCTCTATCTGTGGTGTGAGTGGTGGGGAGAAGGGGAGGGAAGAGGAAGAGACCAGGAGAGGCCACTGGTCCCCTCTAACTCTGAACTCTGGGTCCCTTTGCCCTGCTCTCCAGAGCTTGGGAAAGGCTGTTTGAGGTGGGAGGAGAGAAGCCAGTCCCTCTCACCCGGAGCTCATCTGTCTAACTCTGAGGATGCATCAGTACTGGGAATGGTGTGGTGTGTGCCTCCAGGAGGGATGAATAGAGAGGAAGTCCCTGTCTGATGGGGTAGAATTTAGCCATGGCTAGTCTCAGGTAACCCCACTGCCCAGTGCATACCCTGCCTGCATCTGTAGCCATCATAAATGTGTGTGCACACGTGTGTGTACCTGCTGTGGTCCCAGGATGGCCTTTTACGGGGCGGTTGGTTTTACTTGATTGGAGTGTAGGAGCAGCAGGAACCTCTAAGGAAATGATGCCCCTGCATGGACATTTCAAGGAGTCCCTGGGGACCTCATTGTCCTGATCATCTCGTGAGTTCTCAGAGTGCTGCACTGGAGTGAACAGCCTGGTTGGGTCCTCCCATTCCTCCAGCCTCATGGAGAGGAGGAGACAATGGGAGAACTGGGGCTGGCTGTCCCAGGCCTGCTCCACTAATGGCTGGGACAGCTGAGTCATCCAGGCCCTGCCAGGCCTGGGAGGGAGGCAGCCCAGGCCACCCAACTGTGCTCCCAGTGATGTTGGCCCAGCCCCCAGCTCATTCCATTGCATGGAATCCTGAGACTCTCCTGGTGTTCAAGAGTGAAGGGCCCTCCCAGTATCCACTTCACCTTTGGGATGGGGGAATCACTGGCTCCCCGACTTTCTGTGTGCTGAGCCCACAGAATGGCCTGTCTGGATGTTCGACTTCAAAGCACATTCACAGGAACACATATATCTGGGGCACAAGGTGCTCAAGGCCCTCGAGATGGCTAGCATTTCTGTGCTATTCTGCCCAAGGATGGGCACAGTTGGTATGATAGGAGCCAGGGCTTAGGCCTCCATGTTCCCTGTCCCTCTGGTCTGGTGTGAAGAGGCCTGGCTGCTAGGTCTGTGCCTATGTGAACACAGAGATTGGTGTGTGTTGTGAGGTGAGCAGGCTGCATTGACTGCTGGTCTGGAAAGAGAGGAAGTGGGGGAGGGGGAGCAAGCAGAAGGCTGTGGTCTGTGTTCCCTGGGTCCCTTTTAGTGATGTTAATGGTCCAAGCTGGGGCAAGAGGCTTCTTCACTAATGAAACTGATGGAGATGAGAGGCTGGACCAGAAACTCAGAAGCCATTTACAGAGGCAAGAAGGTTAACTTGGGGAGAGTGGGCAGGGCAAGCTCAGAACAAGAGCTGGCTCTCCAGCTCTGGGGCATGTGGGTGTCTGTCCCCCTGTGTGTATGGGGGGTGTCACTGCCTGGCTCTGCCTCCTAGCCACAATGGAGGGGGACCTGGGCTCTGCTACTGTGGTGAGTGCTTTCTTTCCCTCTGAGGGGAGTTTCAGGGGGACAGCCTGCCTGGAGGGTGCTTATTGGGATGCAAGGGGCCAGACTTCCTGTGCTTCCTCTAGACAGCTAGCTCACACAACCTGGTACAAAGTGGGATGGAAACCCGGCCATCTTTGGGGAGCAGATGCCTGACTCTGGGGATCCACAGGCCTAGCAACCACTTACATCCTGCTTAGTCAGCCTTAGCTTGGCCTGTTCTCCCAAGGGAGGGAGTATGAGTATGTGGAGAACACCTTGCCGAGGGTCCACAGTCCCCGAGGAGGACATGGTGTGGCCGTGGATACCTTGTGGTGGTGACAGCCCTAGGCAGGGTCAAGCCTGAGTGTTAATCCTTGTCCCTCCAGAGTCATTGGAACCCCACTTACTGTATCAGCCATTGACACCAGAGTTTGAATGAGCCTGTAGGATCTTCTGAGAACAGACGCTGTTGAGGGTGGTCAGGACAGTGCAGGCTTCAACCTGTGTTCTGGGAAGAACTCAGAGGAGAGGACTTTCTGAATTCCTCTTCCTTTTGCATGGGAGAGTGCTGAAGCCTGGAGGAGAGGCCAGTCAGAGGTTGGTGAACAAGGCTGATCACTTGGGCATGCTGGTCAACCTTATTCTGCCTTAGTTTGCAAAGTGTGTAAGACCATTACCCCAATCCCATCAGACAAGTGGATGGAATTAGGAGGTGGGGTGTGAGCAAGGTCAGCACAGGGCCTGGCACACAGTCAGCCCACAGGAAATGTCACACCCTGCTTGGAGCTGGGCCTCAAGTCAGCGTGAGACACTCCATCGATGCAGAAGAGCTAAGAGCAGGCAGGCTGCAACAGACGGTGACCTTTGAGGCTGATCCTGGAGAGGTCCCACCATCTGCTGGGCCTCTTGTTTCTTCCTGTGAGGGCTTCGAGCTCAGTGCTGGCTGAAGCAGCCAGTGTCTCCATGGGTAGTGACAGCGCTCTTGTTGGACCTAGTGAAGGGNAGGGGCTTTTGAGCTGCCCCAGCCTGGCCATGAGGGTACTGCCATTGCGTTTGGGCTGTGAGTGGCCTCCTGACTTGTGGCTGTTGAACAGGTCCAAGGCTTAGCTCTTAGCCCCTGCCCAGGACTTCTGGAAGCTTTGTGGCAGACTTGAGACCAGATTTCCTGTGGAAGAAATGGTTTTGTGCTTTCGCCATGTTTCAGGTCATGGATGAGAGGAACTTTGAGCGTCCCCAACCTTCCCATGGCAGCTCATGTCCCTGGAAAGCATGACACTGCCTTCCAGGCCCAAAGCTGGGATTTACAGGCACTGGACCTCTCCTTCTTGTGAGCACCTGCTTGGGCTCTTTCTGAGCTCATCCTAGGCACAGCCTCTCCCCAGCCCTCCCTTCTAGCCTCTTGCTTGGCCTTGCCTCATGCTTCTCTGCAGGCTGCTCGGTGTCTGGAACCATCTTTCTTTCCTCCCTCCCTCTCTCACTTCTTTCCTTCAACAAAGGTCTCATTTAGCTCAGGACAGCCTCAAAGTTTCTATGTAGCTGAACATCTGATTCTCGTGCCTCTACCTCCCCAGTACTGACAGGCATCACTATGTCCTGCCCCCCCCCCAAACTTGACACAAGTTAGTTGTCTGGTAAGAGGAACCTCAGCTGAGGAAATGCCTCCATCAGATTGGCCCGTGGGTAAGTTTGTGGAGCGTTTTCTTGGTTGATGATTGATGTGGGAGGGCCCAGCCCACTGTGGGCGGAGCTGTCCCTGGGCTGGTGGTCCTGGGGTGTACAGAAAGTAGGCTGAGTAAACCATGGGGAACAGGATAGAGTTCCCCTCCTTGGCCTTTGCATCAGTCTCTGGCCTTGGCTTCCCTCAGTGATGGGAAGTGTAAGGTGAAATAAACCCTTTCCTCCCCAAGTTCCTTTTGGTCATGGTCTTTCTCACAGCAGTGGAAATTTAAGATGCAGAATCATACCCAGGTTTATGCAATACTAGGCATGGAATTCAGGGCTTTCTGCATGCTAGGCAGCACCCACCACTGAGCCACATCTCAGCCCCTGGAGCCGTCTTTCTAGAGCCCAAATTGAACCTCCTGTCTCAGCTGCTCAGACCTGGTGTTGACTTCCCATCGTGCTTGGCATTGTCAACTGCTGGAGGCCTGTGATACCCGACACCCTCAGCGACATCCCTCTCTCTCAGGAGTGCACCCCACACCAGCCATACTGCTTTCTTCACGTTGCTGAAGAAAGGGCCTCTGTCCCCATTATCTCCTCCATCTGGAAGCTTCTCTCACTCTTATTTATTTACTTAGACAGAGTCTCTCTATGTAGCCCAGGCTGGCCCCAAACTCACAGAGTTTGCCTGTCTCTGTCTCAGCTTGAGGCTCCTGTTTTATCTGATCTCACTTCGTGATACTCCTACAGCTGCAATCACCATTCATGTCATTCACACACGTACGGACTTGTCTGTCTTCTGTCACCCTTGGTTCCCTTTCTAGATCAGACATCATATCTGGCCTGCTCCTGTTTTCATATAGTTTGTGAGTTACAGAAGGTTCTATGGTCCAGATGTGTCCAGTCCAGGTTTAAGGCTGTGTGTGCCTCAGGACAGATATAAATACAGCTAAACACAAAATCATAAACTTACTTAAACATTTTGNGGGGCTGGAGAGATGGCTCAGTGCATAAGAGCACCTGTTGTTCTTGCAGAGTTCCCAGCACCCACATCAGGTGGCACAGTCACCTGTAACTCCAGCTCTAAGGGACTCAGTGCTCTCTTCTGGACTCTGTGGGTACCACACACACACACACACACACACACACACACACACACACACACACACACGGACACTGACACATAAATAAGTAATAAAACTAAATCATTAAAATTATGATATTTTGGGCCAGTGAGATGGCTCAGTGGGTACAGAGGCACCTGTTCTGTTGCTAAGCCTGAGAGCATGAGTTCAATCACCAGGGTCCATATGGTAGAAGGAAAGAACTGACTCCCATAAGGGTGTATACACACACACACACACACACACACACACACACACACACACACATAAAATAATGTAACAAATTTTTTTTTTAATTTTGAGGCTTAAAAAACCCTCAATTGCCCAGTTATCAAGTGTGAATTCTGTTGTGTTACCATGTCAAAAGTTTGGAACTTATGGTTGGGGGTGAACCCCCAAAATACAATGTGTCCTGATGTGAGAAGTCTGTGGGGACACAGCCACATCTGCCTGCCTTCTGCTGTTGACTTACAGCTTCAAGAGCTGCTGAGGTTACCTGTCTGCAGGGCTCCTGATGGAGGCCAGGAGAATAGTAGGCCCCCAGGGACCTCCACCATCATGGGCTCCTGGAAGAAGGGGGCATGTGTCCCCTGGGCTGCAGCTGCTGTAGCTGAGGTCTTAGAGTCCCCTGTAAGATCATGCATGGGGAAGGAGTAGCTGAGGTCACCTCTGAGTGAGTCAAACCATTGCTGCCATCTGCATGTGTTCCTTCCTTGAACACTTTGTTCATGCTCTTTGTGTCTCACCCAACACCTTGTCCCCGTGAAGAGGACTCATGACCATCTGTTTCTAGAGGTTTGTTTNGATAGGGTTTGCTCAGCCATAGCTTGGGGTGAGTGAGGTTGTTGGTGGTTGTGTTTTACTCTTCTGCTCTTTGCTCTATTGAGGGGCCAGCCACCTAGCTTCCAAATAAATACACATAAAGTCTTATTCTTACTTATGAATGCCTGGCCTTAGCTTGGCTTATTTCTTGCCAGCTTTACTTAACTTAAATNATCCCATCTNTCTTTTACCTCCGGGCTTTTTCCTNTTCTTACTTCTGTATATCTTACTTTCACTCTTACTCCGTGGCTGGCTGTGTGGCTGTGTGGCTGGCCCCTTCTTTTCTTGCTCCTTGAGCTCCTTTCATTCCTCCTTTTATTTCTTCTCTCTGCCTGCCAGCCCCGCCTATCTTTTCTCCTGCCTTGCTATTGGTTGTTCAGCTTTTTATTAGACCAATCAGGTGTTTTAGACAGGCAAAGTAACACAGCTTCACAGAGTTAAACAAATGCAAGATAAAAGAATGCTACACATCTTTGTATCATTAAACAAATGTTCCACAGCATAAACAAATGTAACACATCTTAATATTCTACAACATGAGGTAAATAAAGCTCTAAGAGGAGAAAGTGGAATGGTGGTGGCAGGCACATCAGCTCAGCCTGGCCCTTCTCTGTGGTCACCCCCCAGCTCCCCCAGCAGCAGGTGCTCAGTGTCTGCCTCCTTTTACAGATGTCCATACAGTGGTGTGGACTGCTAAAGAGCATGCTTAGAGTCACACAGGTGAGCTGTAGAGCCTGAGTATGCATTGGGCACCTGGACCCAGCCCACCTCTTTCCTCACCATCTCCTTTCCCTCAAAGTGGGCATGGGGCTGCTCACTGGCAGAACTTGCAGTGTGTGCCTAGAGCTCTTACTAGGGGTCTGGAATTCTGGTGTCCTGAGAACAGGTTTGATGGATGGCTCACTTTTCTATTGTAATGAAGAGACATCATGACCAAGGCAACTTATGAAAGAAAGCATTTAATTAGGGGCTTGTTTACAGTTTCAGAGGGTTAGTCCATGATCATCATTGCAGGAAGCATGGCAGCAGGCAGGAGCTGAGAGTTCACATCTGATTCACAAGCAGTGAGTGTGAAACTATACTTTTGAAACCTGAAATTGAGCCCCCCTGCAGTGACACACCTCCAACATGTGTCCTCCACACTTCTTAATCCTTCCCAGATAGTTCCACCGACTGGGGACCAAGCATTCAAATATATGAGCCTATGGGGGACAATCTCATTCAGATCACCACTGTGGATGCCGGGGCTGCAGGGAGGGCAGGGGAGGTGGGGTCCAGGGCTGCAGGGAGGGCAGGGCTCTTATACACATCTAGATGTGTATAAGAGACTTTCTATTGTAATGAAGAGACATCATGACCAAGGCAACTTATGAAAGAAAGCATTTAATTAGGGGCTTGTTTACAGTTTCAGAGGGTTAGTCCATGATCATCATTGCAGGAAGCATGGCAGCAGGCAGGAGCTGAGAGTTCACATCTGATTCACAAGCAGTGAGTGTGAAACTATACTTTTGAAACCTGAAATTGAGCCCCCCTGCAGTGACACACCTCCAACATGTGTCCTCCACACTTCTTAATCCTTCCCAGATAGTTCCACCGACTGGGGACCAAGCATTCAAATATATGAGCCTATGGGGGACCTGTCTCTTATACACATCTAGATGTGTATAAGAGACAGCACTTGGTCTGGTCCCTGGGCCAGCAGACCCTCCTGCCCTGTGGCCTGGGCTGAGGGGTCCCAGTTGCTTTGCTCCCCTGGGATGACACCTGGCAATATAGCACAGCCACTCTGTACCTAGAGAACACTCCATTCCTGGTTCCCAGAGGCTGAAGCCCAGTGTCAGGCCTGAGCTTGGACACCTGCTGACAGACAGGCTGTGCCCTCCTTGCGGCAGCTTCCTCCTGGAGCCCTGGTGCTGTGGGCATCTGTAGACTGAGCAGGTGTGGTTTTAGTTCCCACTGTCCTGTGCTCAGTGTGGCTGAGGGAGGAGGGAGCAAGGCCTTCTGGAGAGCTCTTGGGGGAGCCCTGGGAGGAAGCCCTGGAACCCCCGTGGGGCCCAGTAGAGAGGCTCAGGGTCGCTGCTTCCGGCTTCTAGCTCCCTCTCTGCTGGCTGGCCTCAGTTTACTCATCTGTAAGCATTTGCCCACACACCATATCAGTGTTTTAACCTCTTGTCTGCATGATGTGGTGCCTGCTGTCCCCTTTAGCTGGCACCTGACACCGTGGTCTGACATGGGGCTAAGTATGCCTNGAGGTTCTGGTGTGTGCTCAGGGGAGCATGCTGCCCCAGCAGGAGCCAAGCAGATGAAGCCATATCAGGGGGAAGTGGGCAAGGAAAAGATGAACCGCTCAAACAAATTATGCTGGGTGGTGTGACCCATGGAAGAATGAGGCCGAGCAGTGTTGTGGAAGCTGCTGTGGCAGAGGAATGGCCCTTTTGGAGAGGGAACGTTTCTGTAGGCAGGTGAGGGAAAGCGTTCTAGAGTGTGGCAATGGGAAGTACGAAGGTCCAGGGACAGCGCGCTTGAAGGGTGGTGAGCAAGACTCCACAGGAGTAATGTGCCTCTGAAACCCACGTTGGCTCCTGGCTGCAGAGGTGTCTGCTGAGCCTGGGCCATGTCAGGACCTCTGTCCCCTCACTGCCTGTACTGCTTGTACCGCAGCTGTGCTGTGATGCCNGAGCAGGTTCATCTCTAGTCCTTACTTTCCTTGTCTGTGAAGGGCTGAGTGGGATGTACCGGAAGCACCCAGGCCCACAGGCTGTGGCTGTGGCTGAGTGTAGCCTGGATATTGGAGCCAGATCTTTCCCCACGATGTCCAGTGATGACACCGCTGAGGCCCCTGTCTCTCCCAGGCTTAGTGACATTGGATTGTGGTCCCCTGCTAACAGTCCCCAGTGGGCTTCATGATGCTCCTGCTCAGGCGAGCATTGATCTGAACAGGAGGAGCAGTAGTTTGGGGGAAGGGGGAGGATTAGCAGGCTGGTGACTGTTATGTGTCCTGAGGCTCCTGCAAGGGGACCAGTTGACAGGGACCCTGCTGTCCTTCCCATAGTGGCTGGCCCTGTGAGGGGATGGTGGCTTGGGAAAGGCTTTTGNTCCCCTTGCCAGTGAAGCCCAGGGCCTGGTGACACTACCACCTCACTGTGGCATCTCAGGTGGGTCACCTGCTATCTCAGTAACTGAGGGCATCAGCCTAGGTAGACTATGACCTTAGCTAAACTGGGTCCATGCTTTCCAAAACCAGCCTTGGCGGTCTCCTGTTCTCTCCTGGGATATTCCTTTTGCCATTTGATGGCCTAGCTGGAGCTCTTCAAGGCCCAACTCAACCTGCTAGAACTTTTCTGACTCTTCCCATCCCCAGCACGGTAGGTGGCAGGACCAAGGCAGCTTTTCTCAGATGTCCCTCATCCCTCATGCTCCAGCACCTGACAGATACCAGCAGATCATCAGCGAAGAGGCAGGGAGACATGGTGTGGAGCTGGGCCACAGGTCAGTGCCTGGCCTAGGTCTTCAAGGTTAGGCCCAGTGCTTCCCGTCTAATGAGCTGTGAACTTTCCATGTCCCCAACGTATTAAATAGCATTGCTATGGCCTGCACGTGCTGGGAAGAAAAAGAAGCCGAGGTCTGCGNGATATAATACTTGACCTTTCCCAGTGTGCCGCTGGGGGCCTGGCTGGGAGATGAGTGCATTGCTCCAGTTCTGAGACTATCTAGGAGATGATGGGGGTGGGGCAGGGACTCCTTCTTAACCTCACCCTCCTCTATGTGTCCAGGCCTCAGGCCTATTCCTGCCCCCCCCATTGTTTAAGTGGCTCAGTTCCAAGCCATTTCTGGGGGGCACCTGACTCTCCTGGACCCCCTCCTGTGGCTCAGGACACCCTCTGATTCCTGTAGCTCCAGAGATTTCTCCTAGCTGGTACCTTTCAGGCTGCCTGGATGGCCGTGGGGTAATGAGGCCGAGGCATCTTTTTCCCAGATNAGGGAGACAGGCTGGGCCTATGAGCATGGCTCTGCCACCAGTTTTCAGGGCCATGAGCTGGGAAGAATGTCATGGCTCACTGAGCGGGAGAAAGAAAAGGAACCCAGTACCCAGGTGTGCAGGAGAGGCTGGAGTGCAGTTCTTCCCAGACCTCAGTTTCCCTCTGGTGCTGGCTGAGGGCAGATGCTCTGTGGGACCTGCCGGTCCAGTAGCAGCCATGGCCCATTCTGTAGCCTTCCTCAAGGCCAGGGGGGAGTTTGAAACTTATCACAGGCAAGCTGTCCTGANGGGGCAGGAGGCTCACCCTGGAGGGAGGTGAGAGAATCTAGTGGGACTAGGGGGCTGCAGACAACATGTGTCCCCAAGATGGCCAGAGTAGGGGAGGGGCAGCACTAACCTTGCCAGGGCCTGGGATGGCATGGGTACTCCTGGATCTCTCTGTCTCTGTCTCTCTTTCTCTCTCTCTTTCTGTCTCTCTGTCTCTCTCTCTCTCAGAGGGCAGGGTCTCTCTACATAGTACTGGCTGCCCTAGAACTCATTATATAGACCAGGCTGGCCTCAAACTCACAGAGATCCTTCTGCCTCAGCCTCCTGAGTGTTGGGATTAAAGGCATGCACCACCACCACCTGGCTTCTGTTGGATTCCTTTGAGCCTAGTCTTCATGTGTGCCTCTGGTGACAGGAGGCTACAGATAGCAGACACTTGGGGTCCCTGTTTACTAAGGAGGTGTTGGAGGAGGGGACAGTGAGCATAAAGCTTGACGGTCACAGCGAACATGATGTTCCTGCGTGTGAAAGTTGACTGTCCCACCTGTGGGAGGTTGCTTGGGCTCGGGGTTCCTCTGGCAGCGATGTGTGGGAACTGGGGACACAACAGGCATCCCTGCCCCTACCCAAGGGCTCGAGGAGTCTGAAGTGTGACGACCAGTTGAGTACCTTGTAAGTGCTTTGATTATTTTAAATTGCTTAAGTGGCTAAGATGGCCCTGAGTATCTTGAGCACCCGGGGACACAGACACAAAATCAATTAGGAATGTACAACAAACCTAGCGGGAGCCCTCACCTGCTCCACCCTCTCAGGCCTGTCACTTCCTGGAGCTCTGCTGGCCTCTGCTTCTGCTTCCAGCTGGGGCATCGAAGGCCACTAGGGTAGCCTAGAGGGTCTCCTGAAAGACTATCCAGACACCAGGGAGCTTGCTGCAGACCGGCTTGGCTTTCTCTTAAAAGGCAGTGTTAAACACTTGACTGTAGTTCAGTATTCCAGAGTCCACAGGAGAGGCTGGCCCCATGGACCCTTGCTCAAAGATCTTGAGCACTTTGGGGGATTACATGGAGACTTTCTTTGTCCTCAGGGATGGAGGGGACTGGGCACCACTCCCCACACTGTGATTTCTGGACGTTGCTCTCATAGGTGTGAAATGTGACACTCTTGGCTTCTGTGGCTTCTTTGAACAACATTTTCTGTCATGTGTGATGGTGACCCTGTCTCCACTGCTGTGCCTATTTCTGTGGGGCAGTTTCTTCTACACAGGGCCCAGGCTGGACCAGATGCTGCCCTGTGGTGGGCCTCATCTCTGCATCCAGCCAGGCAAGGCACTTCCATAGGAGCCCTGTGATCAGTCCTGACCTGGCCTCTGTGCGGTTGGAAACAGGCTGTTTTGTAGCTNCTCATAGACTCTAGAGAGGAGAATGGGAGATGTTTGAGCAGAAGAGCCAGCGTGGGAAATCCTGTCTGTTCTTGGAAGATTCTGGGTACAGAGAGTGGCTCATTCAGACTGCAGGCGTCAGCTGGATGGTGGTGCTGCACTCCTTTAATTCCAGCACTCGGGAGGCAGAGGCAGGCGAATCTCTGAGTTCCAGGCCAGCCTGGTCTACAGAGTGAGTTCCAGGACAGCCAGGGATACACAGAGAAACCCTGTCTCAAAACAAAAACAAAAACACAGACTGCAATCGCCTCGTTAGGCACACGTAGCTCCTGTAGCACGGGGCAGGGAAGCAGCCTGTTCCCTTTGGGTGGTGGCTCTCTGCCTCATCTGTAAGTTTCTGAGGCTGTTCCCAGACCCTGTGTTTGCTGTCATATAGGGTTCAGGCACAACACATAGATCCAACATGTTCTTGGGGTTCAGGGCTTTATTTGTTTTAAAAAGTAAAAACAAAATTACCGTTTTTAAAAATTATTTTTTATTTTTTTTATGTGATTGAGTGTTATGCTTGTGTATCTGTGCACCATGTGTGTGTCTGGTGTCTAGGGAGCCAGAAGAAGTATCAAGTTCCCAGGGACTGAAGCACCCATGTGAGTGCTGGGAATTGAGCCTGGCTCTCAACCACTGAGCCATCTCTCCAGCCACGAAATATGTTTTTAAAGAGCTATTGTTTTACTTTTAATTGTGTGTGTGTGTGTGTGTGTGTGTCTAGGTGTGTGTATGTGTGTCTGTGTGTGTGCACTCGAGAGAAGCATCTAGAGGCATTGGCTCTCTGGGCACTGGAGTTACATGTAGGCTGTGCTGTCTGCTGTGGGTGCTGGAGACTGAACTCAGGTCCTCGGTGAGAGCAGTATGTGCTCTTAATTGCTGAACCATCTCTCGAGGGCTCAGGGATTTCTAATGGCTGCTGTTGGTGTCTGTGACGACATAAGGCCCTTTTTTAAAATTATTTTTATCATCTATCTATCTATCTATCTATCTATCTATCTATCTATCTATCTATCATTTATCTATCTATCAATTATCTATCTATCTATCTATCTATCTATCTATCTATCTATCTATCTATCTATCTATCTATCTATCGAGACAGAGTCTCTATGTAGTCCTGGCTGTCCTGGAGTTTGCTATATAGACCAGGCTAGCTTCAAACTCACAGAGACCCTCCAGTGTGCTGGGATAAGGGTGTGCACCACCATGCCTGGGGAAATTATTTGTTTTGAGACAGGATCTCCTATGTCCCAGGCTGGCCTTGAACTCATTTAGTTAAGGATAACCCTGACCTTCTGATTCTTCTGCTTCCACCACCAAGTGCGCTGAGATCACAGGCATGCCCTACCACATCTGCTTTATGCAGTGTGGGGATGGAGCCCAGAGCTTCTTATATGTCAGGCAAGCATTCTATCAGATGAGTCACATCCTCAGCCCTTGTGGTCACTTCTCCATCACTCCACACAACCTGCAGAGCCATCAAGACAGTGGCCCCATTTTACAGATGAGAAAACCAAGGCCTGTAGAAAATGGGGGGGGGGCATGCAGCCAATGAGAGCCACAGCTGGGCTGGGTCAGGTCCCAGCCTGCTGCTCTGCCTTTGCATGCCCAAAAGTCAAGAGGAGAACCTCTCAAGTCCAGCACCTCAGTGTAGGTCTGCCCGCCTGAGACAGGACAGCCAGCCTTAACTCTGTGTCTGTGCATGGCCAGTTTCCCCTGTCTCCTTCCTGTTGGGGTTTTAAAAGCCTACATGTTTGTGGTAAGTTTGGAAGAAAACAGAAGAGTGGGCTGGGAGCTGCTGTTGGTCGCACAAGTGTGAGGACCTGGGTTTGGATTTCTAGCACTCACGTAAACAGCTGTGCACAGCTGTAACATCTGTAATTTCAGCACTGGGGAGGCAGAGAAATGGGATTCCCTGGCTGCTGGCCAACTAGTCTAGCTGAATCAGTGAGCTGCAGATTCAGTGGGAGACCCTGTCTCAGAGATGGTCAGCAGTTAAGAGCGCTGGCTGCTCTTCCAGAGGACCCAGGTTTGACTCCCAGCACCCATGTAACTCCAGTCCAAGTGATCTGATGCCCTCTTCTGGCCTTTGTAGGTACTGCATGANCATGGCACATGAGTTAATGCAGACAAACACTTATACACATAAAGAAAATAAAGCTTTTAAAAACTTGGAGAATATGGTAGAGAGTGATTGAGGAAGACCCATGATATCGACCTCTGACATTGACAAGTGCACNCACGCACACATTCATGCATGCACACATTCATGCACGCACACATTCATGCATGCACAAAAACAACATAAAGAGGCACAGAAAGGGCTGGAGCGATGGCTCAGTGGTTAAGAGCACTGGTTGTTCTTCCAGAGGACCCGGCTTGATTCTCAGCACCCACATGGCAGCTCACAGCCATCCATAACTCTAGTACTAAGGGACCCANCACCCTCTTCTGGCCAGGCATGTACATGTTTTGTCTATGCAGACAGAACACCCATATACATAAAATAAATACATAAAGTAAAAGAGGCAAATAAAAATTGCCAGTTTCCCTTCCAGGTGGCAACTTGATTTGTGTGTATTTCCCCACAGCCTTCTGTTAATTTAGCAGGTTGAGTTCACATCTGTGGCTAGTGTTTGCACAAACCATGGTGTCTGCTGGCTACATAATCACCCACTGGAGCCCTGGCCATTCTGGTTCAAACCTCNTAGTACTTGTCTTGATGTATAGTTTGGGGGCTGCTCCTTTGCGCATGTCTGTGTTNCCACAGGAAATGTGACAGCATGGTATCCAGGTGGCTGGGGCAGGGTACTTACCTCATGGGAGCAGTTAGTTTCGCAGGTGCTCAGGTGAGCTCTGGGGAGGGTGGGATGGAGGTAGAAATGGCAGGTGGAGCCTGGAGGTAGAGCAGGGTGTCTCTGGCAATGACTTGGGTGAGGCACAAATTCAGCTCCTCTTATGAAATGGGGGCTGACCTAAGGTTGGCAGTGAGGGGGATGAGCTGAGGACAGGGTGGCTTGCTTGGCAGGAGAAGTGGAGAGGAGGTGAAGTTCCCCCAGGAGGCCTTCTTGAACTGGGCTAATGTGTTTAGGCATCTCACCTCCAGCTCCTCCCTCCCACCTTACCATTCCCTGTTCTGTTCCCTGGGCCTCTCTGTAAGTCTCCATTTGCCTCAGTGTCTAATGGTCCCTTAAGACAGAGCTGCACTTTCTCCCATTCCTTTACACCTTAAGGTGTGACTTGTTATCATAAAGCGTGAGTTCCAGACACATTGCCCCATGAGGTTTGAAGGCAGGTTCATGGATAACCTTCATTACAGCATTTTTAGTACCCAGGAAGTTCTCTGTAGCCCCTCTGGCCAATGTCTCTCTCCACAAGGCTCATCTGCTGCAGGATTTGTCTCCAAACTTCACCTCAGCACATGCAGACTGGTGCCTCTGCTGTGTGTGATCCACCCATGGTGCCCTCTGCTGTGTGTGATCCACCCATGGTGCCTCTGCTGTGTGAGATCCACCCATGGTGCCCTCTGCTGTGTGAGATCCACCCATGGTGCCCTCTGCTGTGTGAGATCCACCCATGGTGCCCTCTGCTGTGTGTGATCCACCCATGGTGCCCTCTGCTGTGTGTAAATATCTTCCTCTTTTTTATGACTCTGTACTAATCCACTGTGTCTTTATTTATATAATTTATAATTCATGTGTCCAGTCTGCTGCTTCTGAAAATTTAGGATGAATCCAATGTTTGAGTCTCATGAATAAAGTGGATCTGAATGTCCATGAATGTGTCCTTCAATGGACTTAAAGTTCCTTTCCCAGACTGTGTTATGTTGCTGGAAATGTTGGCTTCAGAGCTGTACTAGCAGTCAGCTTTGGGGGGAACTGTCCATCATTTTTCCAGAGGGGTGCTGCCCTCTTGCCAGGTTTATGTTTCTCCCGTGTCCAGAGCTGTCTCAGAGGCCATCTTGTCCATATCCGGATGAGCAGTGCTGGTCTCTGGAGTCAACTCTGCAGCTTTGCACTGTTCTTCCAGCTCTCACTGCTGGTGTCCAGGATGCAGCATCTTAGTAATGGAGATGCGTTTCTGTGCTGCATACGTTAATGCATATGTTAAAACAGAAGCATCACAAGGCTGGGAGTTGGCTCAGTGGTTAAGGTGCTAGCCGTCCAAGAGTTTGGATCAGAGTTCAAATCCCCAAAATTCACATTAGTAAGCTAGCTACCAAGAGTAGCCATATTGGTGGAGTCTGGGTTTGATTGAGAGGACCTGTCGTAGTGAACAGGCAGAAAAGCAATGGAAGAAGACACCTGATTTCAACCTCGGGTCTCCACATGTGCTTGTACAT
>LZPO01116970.1:188807-199800 GCA_001675575.1 Neotoma lepida
CCCCAGCACTCTCCCTGCAGCACCCCAGCACTCTCCCTGCAGCACTTTCTCCCCGGGCATGTGGTGGCAATGCACTGCTCTTTCTCAGCCCGCCCACTCTGATTTCACTGGGCCTCATGTTCTAATCTGGGGGCTGGTGAATCGAATCTGTGGGTGACCCAGTTAGCTTATGACCACAGCTACTGGATTTCCCTTGGCTCTTGTCATCTGCATCTCCACTTCAGAATCGGGTTTCTGGCATTGGGAGGGGTGATGAACCCACCTGTGTGTAACTCCACTCCCCCAGTGTGGCTGACATCTTCCCATTTTTACCTTTTCAAAGTCCCTTTCTAAGCGCCTGGGGTGTGGCTCAGTTGGTAGAGTTGTTGCTTAGCATGGATGAAGCCCTGGGCTCATCTCCTGCATCACATAAGCCAGGTGTGGTGGTGCATGATTGTAATCCCAACACTCAGAAGAGGGAAGATCAGAAATCCAAGCTCATTCTGGCTACAAGCCTGAAGATACATAAATTAGGAACTATTCAAGTATGTCTCAGTGCTTAGTGGAATAGTACGGACCCATAAAAAAGAGCCACTTAAATTACAAAATAAAATTTTGTTTAGTTTTTTTTAAAGTTAATTTCTAATAACTGTGACCATCCTTGGGTGGAAGGAATGCCACATGCAGTAGTGTTTTGGGAGGTTCAGGAGGTGAGAGATCCGTCCCACATCAAGGCTGGGCCAAGGCCCCTTTGGGAAATGAGAAGGGGGCTCTTTAAGGCCATGGGCTGACTAGATTATCCTAGAGGGAGAAGGCTGAAATGTTTCTGAACCCTGTGGGCTGAGTTCAGGGCGACTCCCCCCGAGAATGTTGTCCATGGTGTGGAAATAAGCCTGTGCTGGGAGGCAGAGGCAGGACCACAGCAGAGGGCTGGGGCGCTGGCCGCGGTGCTGGCCGCGGATGGAGGCCAACTCCTGCCTGTGTCAGTGGGAGTCGTGTGGCTAGGCAGACGGTGTGGGTGCCTTGATATTTTAATTGAAGCCTGGAGACACAGTTGCTCTCTCTACTGTGCTAACAATGTACGGAATAAATAATTCAACCGTGGCTGTGTTGTGCCTGCTGTCCTCGCCCGTGGGGGTGGCCACACATGAGCGAGTACACACACACACACACACACACACACAGCCAGGAGTGGGGCAGAGCTGGCTGGCTGGACCAGAGGGTGAGCATTTCCATTTTGACCGGGCACCTCTCAACTTTAGAGAAGTGGTTTCTTTTCAGGCAGCCCTTGAAGGAAGGTTAGCAGGCCAGCCGCTCCTGCGTGCAGCAGTTAAGTGGCACCTAAAGGCTCATGTGTCCTCAGACCAGCCTGACATGCCAGTGACCAGGAGATAGGGACCCTCTTATTGGCACACTCTCTGGCCTATGTCCTGGCCCCCTCAGATTTAGCAAATCTCAGGGAGCTCCAAGTTGGAGGGAGGTGCGGAGCAGGTGTTGGGGTGGAGGGTGGCCAGAGTGAATGACTGTGGTCTTCCTGGAAGGAGAATGTGTGACATACTCTTGGATGGTCACTGTGAGAGGGAGGGTGTGGGTGGCTGTGGTGGAAGTGCAGGTGAGGGCCTGGACACTCAGAGGCAGAAAGCAGTTCTGATGAGGGGGTCCATGGAGGCGGCTTCCTCGAGAAGGTGGCTACTGTCCCTAGACAGAGATAAGGCCATGGCATCNGGGCATGAGTGACGATGGGATGTGTAGGTCTCCTAGGGACAAAACAGGACTGTCAGGGAAACCTCCAGGAAGGAACATTCAAACATAGACTCAGGTGAGGTTGGAGCCAGTGCCCAGGTCCTGGGCCAGGAGGATGCTTGACCTGGCTGAGAAGCAGGGGCCCAAGGTGTTACTTCTGTATACCTTTCTCACTCGGACCCTGCTGAGCACAAGCCCCCCCCATCTGATATACTCAGCAACAAGGCCCTCCCCCAGCCCCCCCATCTGATAGGCCCAGCAACAGGGCCCTCCCCTGTCTGCCACCAGACTGGTGGTTAAGTGAACCATTTTTTTTTCTTTAGTTTTGGCTAAGCTATAGAGATGGAAATGGGGATGTGTGAGTTGGGGGTGCTGACTCTTTCTGCCTGGTGTCACTGTCTGCCATAGTTGGCAGCCTGCACAGTTATAAAGCTGTAGAAGGGCCACCACCTCCCTGGGGTGGGGAGAGGCAGGAACAGAGGGCTTGTTTAATTTAATTCCCTGTTTTATTGCTCNCTGGATAAATAACCTTCATTAAGACAGAAAGCGTGGGGCGGGGGGGACATGGACAGGGAGAAGTTTGATTAATTTCGAGCTCGTTTCTCATTTGTTAATTTTCTTCCAGTTCAGCAGGATTATTTAAACAAATTACAGACGTTACTGTCTCCTTCTTCCCCCTACAGGACTGTGGTCCTCAGGGAGGCTCCTGGCTCCTTTTTCTACCATGGTTATTTAAGGGCGACTTAGGTCAGGAGAGGAGGCTCTCTGTCTCACTTGTTCCTCATGTAGAAGAGGCTGGCGAGGCAGGACACAGGCACACAGTCTAGGGGCTGCCCCAGAGCCCACCCTTAGTTCCTTTCCAATCTGCTGCCTCCTGACCACTGTCCTTTTGACTCACCTACCCACNGGCTTGAACCCATCCTTTCCCTGCTTCTGCTCTGAGTTCTCTTGCTGTCCCCTGCTGGGGTACTCACAGGAGAGAGCAGGCTGGGAGATGAGAAATTAGGCTCTCAACCTCTCTTTTTCTCTTTCTTTCCTTCCCCCATCTCCCCCTCTACCTTCAGTTCTGGGAATTGAACCCAGGACCTTGCTCATGCTAGGCAAGTGCTCTACCATTGAGCTACATCCCCAAGCCCCCTTTACCCTGTTTTGTGACAAGGTCTCACTCATTTGCACAGATTGGTCTTGAATTTGATCTTGCAGTCCTTCTGCCGCAGCCTCCTGAGTACATGGGATGATAGGTTACAAACAGGCCTGTGCATCCTCAAATGGATTGTCAGCTGCCTTACTACCCCGAGTCTCCGTGTGCATGCATGGTATGTGTGCAGCACATATGCAGAGCAGAGGCATGTTTGTGTGCACAGATTGTGGGCCTAGTCAGGTTCGCNTCTCACAGTGAGCCCTGTACACTGTGTAGCGGGCTGCATGTGTGGAACTCGGAGTGCTGTGTGTGTGCACCTGGGTTCTTGAAAGTATGTGAAGCAGTCTCTCAGGTGCCCTATATATATATGCACACCTGTATTCTTGAATGTATGGGGGTGGTGTCACAGGTGCCACTAGGTCCCCATCATGCTATGGTTCATGCCTGGNTCACAGGACAGGACAGGCTGGAGGGATAGACGGACATGAAGCAGAGCCAGGGAGTACCATGCCTGTTATACAGGGCACAGCTGTGCTTCCAGTGTCAGCGACAGATCTAGAACCTCTGAGTGTGAGCTGGACTCAGCTCTGAGAGGCTGGGTCTGGAATGGACCACCATGAAGCTGCAAGCCACCTTCTTGGAGAAACCCTGTTAGAGACACAGTAGTGTGGAGGGAGTCCATGGCCAAGGGTCTGTGATGAGAGGGTCTTTTCAGGGACATGGGTGGGTCTGACACCATGATGGGAACTTNAGACTGGTGCTGGGAAGAACAGAGGGCACTGGGCAGGGCTTTGGGGACCCCTGCTTTTTGCTGTGCTGGGGATGAACTCAGGGCCCTGCACATGCACGCAATCACTTACCACTAAGCTACAGGGCTCTTGTTTTTTGAGACAGGAGATGACTGTGTAGCTCAGGCTGGCCTCAAACACGATGTGCCTCTCTCAGCATGGGTGCCGGGATTCCAGTCACTATATTCAGTTCTTACTCTCCTGTGATTGTTCCCTGAGAGTGACCACTGTCTGCTGTCACCAAGAGGCCATGCTGTGCCTGCTGTATGTGGCAGACCCCTCTAAGCTCTGCTTCTTGATCTGGCCTCAGGGACCCACTCAAATTGTATGGCAATTTTTGGGCCTGCAGAGTGAAAAAGACTCCCTCTGCAGGACGTGTCACCTCATACCACTGGTTGTTGGTGCCTGGACAGGCCAGGCCTGGATGTGGAGCCTGTGGGCACCTCTTGCCCACTCCTACATGATTTGGACAAGACTCAGATGTGCTGGTGGCCCTCATGGACTTGGAAGGAGGACTGCACTCTGCATTTGGTTCCTGTGGGCCCAGANTTCAGCAGCAGCTGCCGCTGGCANTCTTGGAGTNCCTGAGTCCTGCCTTGGGGTTAGCAAGTTAATGAGGGAGATAACGGAGGCCCGATGACTGTAGCAGGGCAGGTCTCTAGGACAGGCCTGAGGTGAAATTGTGTGGCTTTATTTGTGCAGTGACCTCTGGACCCATGTGAAGATCAGTGTCTTGGAAAAGGGCTGCACGAGGTCTTAATGAGTAAGTCCCTTTGTGGGCAGCATCTTCTGCACTGGAGAGGGGCTGTCTTGCACTCTGCCAAGTCCCAGTATCTGGGGCATGATGGGTGTGTGGAGTGTGGTGGCAGAATTGAGGGGCACCTTTGGAGATTTCTGCAGCAAGGAGTTGGCCGCAAAGGGCTAGGGACACCTACTCCATATGCACCTGCTGCTAGCAGNGGAAGCAGCATCCCTGGCATTTCTGGGCTGAAGACCCTTGGTTGATGCCTCCTCCCCAGGTCCTAGGGGTTCAGAGGTGACAGAAACTTAAGCTTATTCCCTGTGGAGGTGGCAGATTTTGCTGGCTCATGGAGTAGAAGGGCAGGTGGTTCAGCCACTCACCACCTGGGTGACATTAAACATGATCCTGCACCCCTTGGAGGGATGGGGTCAGCACCTGTCTCCTTTGGAGGGCTGGCAGCATAGAATTCTGATGACAAAATGAGTCTGGGCAAGAAGGCCAAAGGCATGGATGTCCTGAAGGCACATGGTGATGGAGGTCAGAAGAGCACTCAGGGGAGTGGGTTCTCTCTTCCACTAGGTCTCAGGGATCAAACTCAGGTTGTCAGCCCCACAGCAGGCTCCTTTACCTACTAAACCATCCGTGGACTCCCTGCATAAAGTTTTCTCCAACAGAATCTTGATGGACCTACTTAGGAGAATCAGTGAAAGTGGATTGTCTCCGAGACACCTGTTCAATAGTCATTCATATTCTTAGTCTATGTCCTGGGGCNATGGGAGGCAGGGAGAGAGGCAGACAAAATGGTTCTCCTCAGGGTCTGGCATTCCAGTCGGGAGGCACCGAGTCCACAAACCTGTGGGAAGTGTGTGCTGTCACAGGGAGTAAGTGGGAACTCCAGGTAAAAGGCCCTAGGGTGTTGGAAAACACAGCCCAGAGCTGGGGAGCATGGTGGAAAGAGTCATCAGGCCTTGGCCCATCCTGCAGGGCCAGCTGAGCTCCTGAGGAGGGAGAAACTGAGCTAACTTGGGGTTTTGTCATGTCTTTCCAGCTGTAGGTAGACATGCAGGTGTTTGAGGGGGTGAGTTGAGAGGGGGCTGAGGAGACAGGGATCCATCCTGCCAGAGGCGCGTGAGTTGGCTTGGTAGGGACCACATGATAGAGTTGGTGGGTGGTGGATGGGTTCTGGATGTTTCCAGAATAGGGCCAGCAACACCTGATGATGTCAGGTTTGGGCAACGAGGTAGACTCAGGGTCTTGATGCTGCTTGGCCTGCAGCAGGAAGGACACAGTGGCTGTTTTGAGGCCTGGCAGTTCCTCTCAGGACCCACAGAGTCTGACACATCCATTCACTGGTGTCCCCAGGTGAGGTCAGCTGGGTGGGATCCCAGCCTTCAAGGTTTATCTGAGGGGTTAACATAGAGGCAGGTAGCGGGAGAGTGTNTGCTCTGAGTCCTGGGGTGCAGGGCTGAGGCAGGAAAAGGGGGCTGCGCCAGCCGAGGAGGCTGATGAGGGCACTGGGACTGAGCAAGGAGGAGACCACACAAGTCAGATGTCATGGTGGGGACAAGCACCACAATGGAAGCCAGTTTCTGGAGGGCTGCTAGGGGGCTCCAGTGAGGCTGCTATGGCACAGCTGGNCAGCTGGCCAGGCACCCCACGGCTGTGCCTGCTGTGCTTATCCCTGCTTCTGGCTGCCCCCTTCTCCCAAACCCCAGAGCCCCAGTGGGGCTTCCTCCTGGCTGCCTGGCCAGTCTGAATATGGCCTGGCTGTGGATATAAATCTCAGGAAGTGTTGGCGGTGTGACTTTTATCATCTCGTGTGTTCAATGATGTTAATACACCCCATTATATCATCTTATATTAATATAGTGCAGTCCATCATATACACACAGAGCGCATCTGCCTGACTTGGGAGAGCGGTGGGCAGACAGTGGCTCATTTTCTTGAAGGCCAGCCACGCCCCCATCACTTGCACTCCGTTGCTAAGTGGACCTTAGGGTATCAGTGGCAACCACTCTGGGCATTGAACCAAGAGGTCCTCCTGGCCCTGCCCCAACTCCTGCAGCCCATGGAGGGTCGCCAGGTTTGGAAGAGGTTTTCATGAGTCTCTGCGTACTGTAGAAGCCCCTCCCTCTGTTCTGGCTGAGAGCCAGGCAGATCATTAAATTCTCACTAAACAGGGCAGGTGCAATGGTGTGAAGCCGACTGCTTGGGGGTGCAGGGGAAGCAGCAGAAGCAATCCTGACCCTTATTCAGGCTGCCTCTCAGCCCGAGATGGTGTGAGTGAAGGACTGGAAGCTGTGTGTGAACACAGAATAGTGCCAGGTAGGGACTGTGGCCTAAGAACACTCAGGAGAAGCCAGACAGACCTGGGTTCAAATCCTGCCTTAGAATTTGCTGTATGATCTCAGGACATTTTTTCTCATCTGAAAAATGAAGTAACAAATAGTGGTCCTATTGTGTGAGGAAGAAAGGAGACCGTCCCTGGGGGGCAGGTACCAGGACAGGTTGATTTTCAGTGTGTCACAAACCCTCAGACTTGGTCACCACAAACACCCTCCACTGCTCACCTCTTAACAGGGCTGCCAAGGCCAAGTGTAGCCAACATCACCTCCCAGTTTCTTTCTTCTGCCCGTCCTATTCAACCCCACTGCTAGTGCAGGTCCTGGAGTCCTGAGGCCACCAGGCTGGTCCAGTATGACCTGTGACCTGGGTGAATCTTTCCACTTCTTTAAACTGGGCAAGGCTTTCTTTCTTCCATTTGTATTGAGGATTAAAGCAAGAGAGCAGAACAAGCCTGCATTCTGTCATCTGCACACAGACAGGACAATGACTGTGACATCTAGGTCCCTCCCCTCTCCCCAGCTTCTTTCCTACCCATCCTTCCGTATGCCCCTCACTGTGACCCCCACAAATACCTGATTCTCATCATGATACCCACTTCACAAACAAGAAGACTGAGGCTCTGTGAGGCGGTGACCTGAGGCGGCTCAGTTACCTAGCGACCTGCATCTCTGGGAGCTTGGTTTTAGGTCCTTGCACAGAGCACAGAAGCACCCCTATGGCCCTGGGGGTGCTAAGCTTGGCTCCAGCCTGCCCCACCAGGCCTCAACTGCCACCCGCCTCCCCCAAGAGTACCACTGACAAAGTGGCACAGTCAGCATGAACCTGCTAAAGTGAGTGTAATTTATTGATCTACATTTTGCTTATGAAGCAAGACAAGTGTTGATTTGAGGATCTTGTTTGCTCACGGCCCAGGGCCCGCTCCCTGCCCGAACACTCTTATCTGTCTCCAGGCCCTGCCTCCAACGCACCAGTGCGGCTCCTTTGTCAGCCGATGCTAGGCGAGCCAGGCACCCTCCTCCCTGCGCACCCCATTCTTCTCCAGCTCCCAGCCTCCTGGTGGGGGTGTGTGCTGGGCTCCTGTGAAAACATGCACTGTTTAAAAGGGCAGGCAGGGACTGAGCACGCGCCTTCCAGGGATGGATCTGTCCAGGGCTGTTGCCTGTGCTGCCTAGTTCCCTCCAGGAAAACAATTCAGAACAGGAAATTAATCCAAGTGCCAGTTTCCTGTCCTGATAGGATGCTGGGCAGCCAGAGTGGAGGTAGGGGTGTGGAACAGGGTGTCATTGTGGAATCAGAAAGACACAGTCCAGCAGGGCCCTGGAGGCAAGGGGAGGTGGGCGAGTAGCATTGCCCTTATGTGGGTGCTGCCATTGGTGGTCACTTACTGTAGATGTGACAGCTGGCCCTGGCTGGACATCGGGCAAAGTGAGGACTCAGAGGCAGACTGACTCTGCCATACATAAGGATTAATAGGGAATGTCACATGCACTGCTCTGGGAAGGGTATCTAGCAATGGAGAAGACCAGTGCGAAGGCCCTGAGGCACAGTGTACCTCAGCACTCAAGGTATAGAGGGGAGGCTGGCATGGCAGGAACTGTTGGGAGGCCAGGGTGGATGTTGTGAGAGATGGGTTCAGAGTCATGCCTGTGAAAATACTCCAAATTAGTTATTCTCATAGACTGCCTTGCACTGAACTGGAAAGGGCACTGCTCGGGCCCCTGGCATGGCTCACAGAGGAAGATCAGTGGGCATTCTTTAGAATGTGGGGCTTGAGGTCCAGCAGGAGCACCCAGGGACCTGGTGTCAGGATGGTGTCAACTTTTTTTTTTCTTTTCTTTTCGAGACAGAGTTTCTCTATGTGGCCCTGGCTGTCCTGGAACTTACTCTGTAGACCACGCTGGCCTCGAACTCACAGAGATCTGCCTTCCTCCACCTCCCAAGTTCTGGGATTAAAGGTGTGGGTATGGTGCCATCTCTTGCCTAACCATTACNTCAGTGTGTTACTGTGGGGTTTGAGTGTAAATGGTCCCCATAGGCTGATACATGTGAATACTTGGCAGAACTATTTGAGAAGGACTAGGAGGTGTGGTCTTGTTGCAGGAGGCATATCACTGGAGGTAGGCTTTGAGATTTTTAAAAGCCCAAGCCATAAACCAGGTGTGGTGGCGAATATTTTTAATNCCAGCACTTGGGAGGCAGAGGTAGGTGGACCTCTGAGTTTGAGGCCATCCTGGTCTACAGAGTGAGTTCCAGGACAGCCAGGGCTACACAGAGAAACCCTGTCTCAAAAAGCCCCTCCCCCCAAAGCCGAACCCATTCCCAGTCAGCTCTCTCTGCCTCATGCTTGAGGATCAAGATGTAAGCTCTCAGCTACTGCTCCAGCGTCATGCCTGCCTGTCTGCTGCCAGGCTCACTGCTAAGATAGTTATGGACTCGCCCTCTGAAACTGTGAGCTCCCAATAAACTCTTCTGTAAGTTGCCTTGGTCATGGTGTCTCATCACAGCAACAGAAGAGTAACTAAGACGGTAGCCAAGAGGAAAGAGAGGCCCCACCCATGGCTTGGGCTATGCTGTGAGGGACAGGGTCCTGGTAACAGGTGCTGTCCTGGCCTGTGGGACACCGGCAGCTGTAGAGATGCCCACACACCGAAGCCAGGTCTGTGTCTTCCTTGAGGACAGTCAGAGGCAGGAGCCCCTCTGGCAGCCTGGGGGTGAGGTTCTGCTGGTGATCCTAATTAAAAACTCAGATCCAAATGGCTCGATGATAGAATTTCTAATTAAATCAATTTCATCTCGTCTGGGAAGCAGAGGTTTGCATACGATAAGCATGAAATTAATAATTACGTTTAGAAATTAGCTGCTGCTCAAAGCAGGCCATTTGCACAGCCCCTGGGGCCCAGGGCAAGCCTTACCCTGTCCTTTGTGTTGGAGACAGATGGACCACTTCAGCTCATAGAGTGATGGGCAGGAGAGGGGTGCAGTACACTAGACACAGCTTCTCTCTGCTGCCGCCCACTCTCTGTCCTGTGGGAAACACAGGCAGCCATTTGTCACTGGAGGCTGCCGGGACCCTCAATTTCTATTTTATTAATTAATTTATTTTTAAGTTTTTTAGTTTATTGAGACAGGGTCTCACTAGCTACATAGACCAGGCTGGCCTTAAACTCTCTGAGATCTGCCTGCCTCTGCCTCCCAAGTGCTGGGATTAAAGGCGTGTGCCAGTGTGCACAGCACTATTTTATTTATTTTTTAATTACTTATTTTTTATGTGTGTGAGTGTTTTCCTGCATGTTTGTCTGTGTACCACATGTGTGCAGTGCCCATGGAGGCCAAAAGAGAGTGTTAGATCCCCTGGNACTGAGTTACCGNCAGCTGTGAGCTGCCATGTGGGTGCTGGGAACTGAACCCAGGTCCTCTGGAAGAGCAGCCAGTGCTCTTAATTGCTGAGCCATCTCTCTAGCCCCAGCCTCAGATTCTACAAGTGCACGCATGTTCTGTATATGGATACATGTATGTAAGCACACTATATACAGAGGAGACTGAGGTTTCACATAGCAATTACTNGGATGAGTTCTGGAGCCAGCCTCTTTGGGTTTNAAGCCTGCCCCAGCCAGTCAAGAGCTGTGTGACCTTAGATAAGTAACTTAACCTTTCTGTGTTAGTTTTAGATAAATGAAGATTAAATAGGTCCTCTTATGTAGTATAATATCGAAGGTGTTAAGGTTAGAAACCCACTGAGGACAGTAAGGTCTATAGTAGGCATCTAATCAGTGTTGGTTCTGACAATGCTCTTGAGTTGTGTGTACCTGAATGAATCTAGTTCATCTTTGTACCTCACCTACTAGTCTGAGAAGTGTGATAAGTGTCAACCTGACACATTCAAGGTCTGAGGTGGAGCCCCTCAAAGCTGTCACCTGTATCAGTCAGTCAGCACAAGTGAGACGACGCTGCAGTAACAGCTATTCTGCAAACCTTAGGATGTGAAGAGCATAGGCTTAGTACTTGCTAAGCCACACATCCTGTGGATTGGTTAGTGCCTTGTCCTGTCTCAGGAACCCACATCAGGCTGGAACCTTGCTGGTGACAGTAGCAGGGGATACATATGCAGGTCTCCCACCTGCAATGACATGCTCTGGCCCAGAGGCAACAGGCATTCCCTCTCCCAACTCATTAAGCAGGATGTATCACGTGACCTGGCCAACCACAGGGTCAGGGAGTTGTAACATGTACCACAAAGGTGAGAGCTGGCACTGT
>LZPO01116970.1:219182-232404 GCA_001675575.1 Neotoma lepida
TGAGCAGGTGGGGAGGAGTCTGGGCAGGTGGGGAGGAACCTGAGCAGGTGTGGAAGGTGGGACCCCAGCCCCAGGCATTCAGAACACCAGGCAGCGGTCAGCACAGCATGTGGAGGAGGCTTGCCTCTGCTGCTAGGTGTCTCCAAGGAAGACAAAGTCCCTATTTGGCCTCAGACCCTCTGTTCTCCTGGTGTGGACTAGGGTCTCAGGCCCCATAGGCTGAATGTAATCAGAGATATCTTTGGTGAGAGGCTGTGGCATCTATCTGCCTCTGGTCAGCACACAGAGGCCCTGACTTGGCTAAGACACAGGTCTGCAGCTGGCACAAGGCAGTTGGGTTCTGAACAGGGATCTGGCAGCCAGGTTCCTGGTAGGAGGTTGGGTAGGGTTTGGGGAATGACCTGAGGGATCTCTAAAGGGGACCCAGGTGGGCTTTGGGGGGCATGGGAACCCCAGATTCATCCAGCCCTCCTGGTCCTGTGTCTGCCTAGAGCTGGGGGTTGGCTGTTTCTTGTCTGTCTGTCTGCCAGACTCCATTGCTCTCTACTGCAGTGTGGATGGTGGCTCTTGATGGAGTCCACTGAGAGCCCGAGGGCAATGGAGAGGGGAGGGAAGACAGTGCCTCAGGAAGTGTAAGAGTGAGTACCAAGTGATGGGTGCAGGGGCTGGACACGGACAGGTGCCCTGTCGCAGTGTGGTCTGTGACCATGTGAGTGAGAGTGTCCAAGGAAAGGCCGTGTGATTGTGCACTAGCTAGTGCACATATACACTCTGGTGTGCATATTCCTGACTATGTGCATACACGTGTGTAATCTCCACCCATTCCACAGAGGTGGGTGAGACTTTGGCAGTGGGAGCCCTGCCTCTCATTCCCAGAGGCAGCTGTGGAGGGGAGTGCTTTCTGGACAAGGAGGGCTAGAGAGAGGACCCTGGTCTGATGGAGTCTCTGGGCACTGAGCAGGATTGCTGCTCCATTTTCCATGACCTTTGCAGCTCTGAGCCTCAGTTTCCATGTCTGTCAGATGGGCATATTAGTATTTATCCCAGGGTTGAGTGTGCAGGCTCGTGGAGGCCAGACCTAGCTAGTGCCAAGCACAGCATGGGTACTTAATCAGTGCTGGGCCTCAGGGGCCACTCCAGTTCTCTCTGGCTGTGACAGGGAACCAGGAGAGAAGTGAAGTAGGGGTGTAGGGGCTTTGCCACTCCCAGGAACCATGTCCCTCAAGACAGGCCCCGTGAGCTCTCTGTCCCCATTCCCCCAGCTGCCATGTTGACTGTGGGCAGTGAAGTCATGACACTGTTGGGCACTTGCTTTCTCTGATGCGATGACACAGTAAATATTCACCTAAGTCCATGCCTAGACATGCCCACACTCCTGTGCCCAGGCACTCCCATCTCCACAGCCAGCTCCCCTGCTACACACATGATAGGCCAACTGGTGGCCCGCAGCCTGATGGCCTGGCTTTAACTCAGCTCCTCACCTAACTCTCCTAAACCTGGGGAAGCCACTCCATCTCTGAGAGCCTCAGTTTCCCTATCTGTCTACTGGGAATGTGGTGTGACTCCTCAGAGGAGTGACTGCATGTGGCCTCTGTTAGGTCACAATCACTTTATGTGGGATGTTCTGTAAATATCACATCCTCCAAGACCACACACAACACTCAGTTTCCTGTGACTAACATTCCCTCTCACTGAGCCACTGCCACCTCAATCTCCTTTTCAGCAGAATGAATTGGCAGCACAGGGCAGGACAGCATGCACTGGCCCGGGAGTATGACTTAACCTAACACTTTCTCCCTGTAGGAGATAAACTCCCCACTTCCCACTTCCTCCTTGAGCCAGGTGGTCCATCCCCACTGCCTGGACTAGCCTCTTCCTCTTGTCCATCTGTCTCCCCAGATGGGGGCGAAGACATGTCTCCATTGGCCCATTTTCTAACTGGAGAGAGACCATATGGCAGGTTGGCAGGAGCNGAATACTGCCATCACTAGAACGCCGCCAGCCAGTGAGGGCAGCAGGCCATTCCCTGGCTCTGTCTGTGGCCAGGGGCTGGAAGGGGTGCTCACACCGCACACTGTGAGCACCACATAGAGGTGCCTCGTGCCTGGGAGGGTTGCATCTGTATAGACAGACTAGGTGAAGCCCAGGTGGACATAGGATAGCAGGTATGTGTGGTGACATGGGATTGGCCACAATAGGAGAGATAGGGCCAGGCCCAGGGAGGACGCTGTTTTGAGTGGCACCTATAGAAGGGCCGAGGTCCCACCAAGGGGCTGGCTTCCTGCGCTCTTCCCCATGTGCTTTTCATTAATGGCTCCCCAGCTCCACCAGGGGCCTTGAGGGTCTTGTTGTCTAGAGTCCCTAGCTCCTGGCAGGGTAGAGCTGGACCAGGCGGACTATCTGGGCTCCAGTTTCCTCACACTCCCCATGCAGTGGTGAGCACAGCTGGTCCTCAGTTGCTCTCCTTGGGAGGAGTGCAGCTGGGCCATGAATCTATGAATGGCATGACCTTCTGCCTGCAGTCACCTGAGGGGCTTGTCACAAGAGCTACTGGGAACTGGCTGGCTTCAAAGTGCTCCCTGGTGTCCACTGGTGCAAAGCTGGGGTGCATCCTGGGACACTATGTTCACCCTGGCCCACCCCAGCAGCCACACATGCAGCCCGCCCCCAGGACCTTTGGGGTGCAGGGTCTCTGGGACAGGGATAGGGAGTGTGTGGACATGGGTGTGGGGACACCAGTTACCAGGGTGGCTATTCTTAGATCTAATTCTTCAAAGAACCTTCTCAGGTGAAACCGATAAAAATAGCCAATGCTTCCAGGTACTTGCTGTGCACCAGACAGCGGGTTTGCTCACGCTGACTCACAGATTCCACAAGAAGCCAGTGAACTAGGTCGCCTTCTAATCTCACTTTATAAATGTGATGTCTGAGACACAGAGAGGTTGAGCCATTGTCTTGAGGTTACCCAGCAATAACTGGTAAAACCAAAAATAGGCAGTATGGCTCTTGATAGGCTCCATCAGGGAGGAGGTACTTACCTGTCACATCCAGGGTCTGTATTCATGCTGTGGTTGGTGTTTGTGACCATGATGTGGGGCTCTGGGGGTCAAGTGAGGGACCCGGTCACAATCTCCTGGGGTGCGTTGGAGAAGTGGGGAGCTCAGGCTTGATCACTTAGGCTGATGGGCAGGGCCTCTCCACAGGAGGTGTGTGCATTGCTCAGTCGGTGAAGATTCCTCGGGAACCCAAGACCGGGGAGTTTGACAAGATCATCAAACGCCTACTGGAAACATCCAATGCCAGGGCCATCATCATCTTTGCCAATGAGGATGACATCAGGTAGGGTGGCCATGGCAGACAGTAGCCCAGGCACATCCCACTGGAGGACTTCCCTCCAGAGAGATGGGGAAAGACAAGGGTGAATCAGAGTGGTGGACTCCCAGGCTAGACCCAGCTACTGTAATGGGCTCCTTCCCCTCTCCGTTTCCTGCATCCACTCTGCCAGCCAAGGATGGCAAGCAGGACACATGGGGGAAGGGCTGCTGCCTCATGGACTTGAGGCACGCACTGCACAGTCCTAATTCACCTGCTGGAGGGGTGACCTCAGCCAAGTTCCTTAATCTCTCTGAGCCTCTTTGCTGTTTAATAAACCCAAACAAACAATTGCTGTCCAGGAGTGTTTAGGGACCAAGAGTAGGAAGGTGCTCAAAGCCGTGGACCAGGGGCCTGGCATGAAGTGGGTGCTCAGTGGTAACTGTGGGCCATAGCTCACCCCGACCTCTGCTTTTGGTGAGTGTGGGGCACAGGGCTTGGACGCGGTCTCACTGTGGTAGGCTGGCTCCTTCCTAGACCCCAGACTCTGGTGGCTCTGAGTGTAAGGACTGTGGAGACCCTCCCAGTCCCTCTGTGTGTCCTCCACTCCTGCACAGGGTTCACAGGTCACAAGCCCAAGGGCCCTCTACGGACCGTCCCCGCAAACCCTTCCCAGTGTCCCTCCTTTCCTCTTGCTTTTCACTTGACCCACCTTCTAGAAACCAGTCGGGTCTCTGAGGTTTACCTTTGAGAGAGAACTCTGCATCTAAGCAGAACTGAGGAAGGGGGTGGGCCTTCTTTCACAGAGGAAAGTGAGCTCCAAGCTCAGTGACGCTCTGCCTGGAGCCCTCTAAGGCCAATGCTGGTCCCACAGCCCTCTTTCAACCCTTTCCCATACCCTACCCTGAGTCCTGAGTTGCAGCAACACAGAAGGCCCAGGGTCAGTGCAGGAATGGAAGAGAAAGGACCCACCCAGGCAGGGGTTCCAAGTGGATATGGTCTCATGTGGATGCCCTCCAGGATGCACAGAGGCAGTACGAACCTCCTGATGGCACACAGGTCCCCCAGATACTGGTGCCAGAGCTCTCCATGCCCTCAGGGAAATGGTTGCTTAGTGGCTGCAGGCTTCTCTGAGTCGTCCCCTTTTGCCCCTGGCTCCCTTCTCACACCCCTAGAGCCAGCCCTGTATCCACTGGTTCTTTCCACTCTGGGGCCCTTGCTCTGAGGGTACCCTAGTTCAGGTAAGCCTCCCGCTGGGAAGAAGGGTGAAGGTCTGGGTCCTTGTCCCTAGGGGAGGGGCTGGATGGGATTCTGTTGAGCCACATGGGCAGTCTGGCAGGAGGCCGGCTGTTTCTGGAAATCCACCGTGTTTTCAGAAGTGGACTGAGGTAAAAATAAATGCAGGTGGCAGGTTGGGTGGGGGATGATTGCTCTAACCCCCTCCGCTTCTCAGATGCAGGAAGCATTAACAGGATTGTGGCTGTGGTTCCGTGTGCCTGCCCCATCTACCATTAGTGGTGGCCCAAGGTGGGTGGTGGCCTGCTAAGGGACCAGAAGTTGGCAGAGAGAGAAAGAGAGAGAGAGAGAGAGAGAGAGAGAGAGAGAGAGAGCGCGAGCAGGGGCCAGGGTGCCCATGGGCTGGCTTGGTGGCAGGTTCTGGGGCTTGGGGAGAATATTTTCTCTCTAGTAGTCCATTCCCTGCTCTCTCCTAGACTTTTACCAGCCCAGGCCTAGCACCCCTGGGACCCTGGACTTGCATCCTACTCCTCACCAGGGAAGGACAGGAATAGTCCCTGGGGTCCCTGGCTCCCACATGAGAATTTCTGGCTCCTCTCCACGGGAGTGGGGTCAAGGGACTCCCACCCCTTCCTCTTCTCCCCTCTTAAGAGCTGGGTGTGAGGGCCATTCAGTTCAAGATCAGTGGAGTGCCATGTGGTCCCCTCAGCCCTGTGATGGGTTTGGCCTGTGCCCTTTGATCAAGGTCCCTGTCTGGAAGAGAGGATTAGGGCTAACCGCACTGGCGGCCCTACCGTGCACCAGAGCAGCTGAGGAAGGGGGTGGATGGGTGCCTACCTTGTGCATCCATGTGAAAGATGACCTTGCTGTGGGGTGGCCTGGTGCCCGGAAAGCGTGCCTCTGAGGGGACAGAGGTTCGGCAGATATCATCTGAAACCAAAGTGGGGCAGATATAGATATGGGGAGACATGGGTGATCTTTGCAGGCCAGATGTGGGCCTACGAAGATAGGCCTGGATGAGAAATGTCACTGTAGACATGCAGATAGGTGTAGGCCAAAGAGTTGGGGAGCTACAGGCTTGGAGCACTGGCAGAGGCAACTATGGGCTGTGAGTCAGGGGTGAGGGGCTCAGGTATAGCCTGGGGATGGGCGTAGGCTGTGAGGGGGATAGGTGTGTATGGGGTATCGTCAGTGGCTGGGAGCAGGGGCAACCATGGGTTCTGTAGAGCATGGATGGAGGGTCCAGATGCACCCTGGGAGATAGGCATGGAGGGTGGGGGCAGCTGGGTAGCCATACATATTTGGGCTGGGCTGCTGTGTCCCTACAGGAGGGTTCTGGAGGCAGCACGCAGGGCCAACCAGACGGGCCACTTCTTCTGGATGGGCTCTGACAGCTGGGGCTCCAAGAGTGCTCCTGTGCTGCGCCTTGAGGAGGTGGCTGAGGGCGCTGTCACCATCCTCCCCAAGAGGATGTCTGTACGAGGTAGGCCCAGCAGGTGGGGATGATGGCCCCTGTCAGCCCTCATGGCTTAATGTCTACTTCCATCCTCTTCTGTTCCCTGTCTTGTCTTGCCTCTTCATTTGCCCATAACCTCCTGCATGCAGAGGCCTCTAGCATGACAGAAGTGGACTGCAGACCTGGAACTGTCCCTCTGGTTTCTTAGCTGCTTCGGGTTGTGGGATATGAGAGGCATGCGGTCATGAAAGTGTCTCGTACCTGTCCAGCCCCACCCTTCTCCTCTTTGGGACCCTTTCCCAGCTCTGCANGGAGAGGTCTGTGTGGCAGCATGTTTTGGTGTGGCCAGCTCAGGGCCAGTGGCTAGGTCTGGGCACCCTACTCTGTCTTGCCTCTCTTGCCTTGTTCACACCCCTTCCTCTGGGGCGAAGGCCACAGTCATCTTGGGTAGGAAGAAACCTCTCTGGCCAGAGTCTTGCAGGGTGTGAAGCATGATGTCAGTGTCCTGTGATAGCCTGACTTGGCAGTATTCATTCTCACAATGGGGCGATGGCCCCCAGGGCTTTTGTGTTGCCCGTGTTCTACCTAGTGAAAGCCAACATTGAGTTGACAGGCCTGGGAAGGACCTTAGGAGTCAGCCCCTTCATTCGACTTTCCGTCACTTGCTGAAGGTCACATAGCGTGTCCTCTCTTCACCGTGAGGCCCAGCCAGCACAGGCAGTGGAAAATTCCACACCACTTCAGCCACACTGACCCACGATGAGCACAAGGAGACTGACCAGTGTGGCAGACATTGGCCCCTGACAGGTCCTCATTTAGCCCCCCAGCTGCTCTGCTATTGAGTCACAGAGCTGGGATTTGAACCCAAGACTTAAGTACCCTTTCTCTCTGGAATATTGGGACATTTTAAAGACACTGGTTCTCATGTGTTATTTTTTGTTTTTGAGACAGGGTTTCTCTGTGTAGTCTGGCTGTTCTGGAACTTGCTCTTTAGACCAGGCTGGCCTTGAATTCACAGAGATCCACCTGCCTTTGCCCCCCAAGTGCTGGGATTAAAGGCATGGTCACCATACCTGGCCACTGGTTCTCTTCTGGAGATACTATTGGTTGTCATAGTAAGTGGGTGATGCCCCTGGAGTCTAGTGGGTGGAGGCCAGGGATGCTATTAAACATCCCATAATAGTCCACACAACAAAGAGTTACTCAGCCCCACCATAGGTCAGACTTCATCTCCCTCTGTCCCCCACAGTTTAGACAGTCCCCTAACTTCCATTTGGACCCCCATGGGGTGAGCTTCAGAGGGTCTCTGGGCAAGGGGAGAGGGCACTGCCTTACTAGTGCCAGCCCCGAGGCAGGGTTGCCTGAGTAGGAAGGGAGCTGGGCAGCTGCAGAGGGCACGAGGCATAGGTGGTGTTTGTCAGAAGTGGGAATGTTTTGGATCGAGGGACAAGTGCAGGCCTGGTCTTGCTGTTTGCTCTAAGTGACCCTCTGCTTTCTCTGGCCAGGTTTCCTCCGTGTGCCCAGACTGGGCCTGACCCGTGAGGGCATCTCTGCTATGCAGGCTGTGGCCCTAAATTATATGCACTCCCCTGGGACCTAACCAGGCTCTTCATTTTGCATGACATAAAACTATGCCATGTTTTTTTTTTTTTAACTGCCTGGGCCGAGGTCAGAGGATGCCCTTTTCCCTTCCTGGCCCGGGATATCTCCATGTCTGGGTGTGTGTGGGGAGGGCAGGGAGGAGGCCCTGACACCCCCATTCCCTGCCAGGGTTCGACCGATACTTCTCCAGCCGCACGCTGGACAACAACAGGCGCAACATCTGGTTTGCCGAGTTCTGGGAGGACAACTTCCACTGCAAGTTGAGCCGCCATGCGCTCAAGAAGGGAAGCCACATCAAGAAGTGCACCAGTGAGCATGTGCCTGTGGTGGGCCTGTGGAGGGTGGTGTCATCAGAATGTGGGGCCTGTGGAGGGTGGTGTCATCAGAATGTGGGGCCTGTGGAGGGTGGTGTCATCAGAATGTGGGGCCTGTGGAGGGTGGTGTCATCAGAATGTGGGGACTGTGGGGGTGGGAACTGCAGAAGGTGGGTTCTTGGGGGTCCAGACTTTAGGGAGGCAAACCCTGTAGAATGTAGGGACTGCAGGAGTGGGGGGCCTGTGGGAGGCAGAGCCTGCAGAAGATAGGGCTTTGGGAGTGGAGGCAGTGCCTGCTGGCTGTGGGGCCAGATGCTAGGCCCCTGAACTCCAGCCAATTGTGGCCACCATCCCAGTTCTCTGGCCAAATCTGGAAGTGCCAAGAGCCTAGCTAGAGGGGCTTAAGGCCTGGTATTCAGAAGCTGCCCCTCTCGTTTGTGGACATTTGATGCACAAGGCCTGAGAGTGGAATTGGTAGGGCTGAAGGGACAGGGCTATAGCCAGAGTAGGGTGCAGCCCACAGTGGGTCTGAGAGGTCAGAGTGGGAGGGCTGTACTGGGTTCCCTCTAGAGAGCAGAGCTGGGGAAGGAACTGGCCCCTAGGTTTCACAGAGGTGTCTCACTGCTTTGGGGTTCACGGTGCTGGACTGCCCTGCACAGCTGGTTCCATTCCTGCTGCTCAGCACACCGCACCCCTGACCCACCAGGGGCTTCCTCAGTCATTCAGCGAGTGCTAGGCTGGCCCACGGACCTGGGCCTGTTCTTCTGGAGGATGGAGAACAAAAGAGTCTGAATCCTCATGGAGTTTTTATTCTAATGGAGAGACAGATGATAAACAAGATAAATAAATCATGGGATGTGTCAGAGGGAGCTGCACTGTAGAAACAAAACCCATTTGGAAAGGAGTAGGGAGTGCTGTGGGGGAGGGCAGCAGCCCTTCTCATCCACAGATGCGCTATGGGGGAAACTGAGCCCCAAAAGGGTCACGTAGGGAGAGGTCTGAGAAGGGATCTTAGGTCCCACAAGTGCCAGGGGCTAAGGCAGGATTTGAACCGAGACCTGCCTGAGCTTTAGGCCCTCCACCCTGGGGTTGCAGCCTGGCACTTGCTTCACACGTATTTGGACCCAGGTCCTGAGTGCTCTGGGTCTGAACAGCTCTGCAGCAGGAGCCCCCTGCGTGACGTAGGTGCTGCATCCATGTGGTACCTCACTGAGGGAAAGGCTTCTCTCTTATGTCCTCTGGAGTGGCCTGGGAAGCTTGGGCAGAGAGGTGGGGGGTGGATACACGCCAAAAGGAATCTTTGGCAGATTGAGGTTCCCTAGATGGGGCAGGAGGGAGCTGGATGAAGTGGAGGGATGGGAGAGTGAGAAATATGCTGCCCTCTGGTGGCTGCAGCCCACAGGGACTCGCAGCCACTGGGCAGTGGGTTCCTCCTGGGGTCACAGCCAAGCCCTTGGTGTCTGGTCTGTAGAATATGTGTATGGGCGTGTCAAGGGGCAGTGTGTGTAGCTAGTGTGTGCGTGAGTGGTGGGCCTGGGTGTGTGTGTGTGNATCTTGTGTGGAGGTTCATGTGTCCTGTATGGGCCTATTTCTCATGCTTACACATGTTAGGTTTCTGATTGACGTGATCCCATATCGACCTCCCAACTCTAGAAACCCTTACATTTCAAGTGTAAAAGAGGCTATGGAGATGCAGAGAGACCACGCAGCATGTCAAAGGCTGCACAGCACAAATCTTATCAGACAGTAATCACAGAGACTGTGCAAGAAGTGCAGGATGTGTGGGGCTGGGGAGATGGCTCGGTGGATAAGGCTGGATAAGTCCCCCCATAAATGTGAGGACTTGAGTTCTAATCCCTACAGCTCACAGCTGAAGACACAGCTCAGCAGTGAAGAGCACTTACTGCTCTTGCAGAGGACCCAGGTTCAGTTCCCAGCACCTACAGAGTGGCTCACAATTATCAGTACCTCCAGTTCCAGAACATCTGATGTCCTCTTCGGGCCTCCACAGACACTGCATGTATACCGTGCACAGACATACATGCAGGCAAAACACTCGCACATGTAAAGCAAAACCACAAATCCAAAGAAATGGTTGGTTAACAATGGTTAACAAAGGCATGGTTGCATTTGTTAACGCAGGGATGGAGAGATGGGAGGCATAGGGAGATGGGAGGAGGTGGTCCCTGGCCTATTGCACAGCTGGCCTAGCCCACTTCGCTGAGTCCCAGACCAATGAGAAACCCTGTTGCAAACAAAAGGTGAAAGGTACCTGTGGAATGACACTGACGTTGTTTTCTGACCTCTGCACACACATGAGCCTGTGTGCACCTCCCCACAAACACGCACACATACACACACATACAAAGGAGTACAAGCATGTCTAGTCAGTAGTGGAGGCTGAGCCCTCATGGGCAGACTGATCATGTGTCCTGCCCACTTGCCCCTGTGTCCCTGTCGGGTGGAACATTGTGTGGACCCTGATCATGGCTTCCCAGAGCTGGTTCTCGGGGTGGGTGGGCAAGCCTGGAAGTGGGGTGAGATGAACAGCTGGGGTGTCCTGCTCCAGTGTCTAGGTGAGGATCAGGGATCTCTGGCGTCACCTCCTCTTTGTGGAGATTCAGAGAAAAGGTCTGGTCTCCTCAGGCTGAACCCAGACTCAGGCTTTGGGTTGGACACCTCTGAGGTGATGTCCAGGTGCAATCCCAGAATCCCCTCTGCCTGTTGGAGCAGGCAGAGGCCTTCTGAGTGTGTGAAGCTTTGCAGGGTACCTGGGGCCAGCTCTGTGACCCCCTGGCCTTGGCTTGCTCCTCTGAGAAATGGGGCTGATGTGAGCTGGCCCAGGGGGTCTGTGGGAGGAAGTGAGGGCACTAATGGAGGCACTCTCTGAACTGAAAAACGGAAGCTCTCCAGCCTGGCTGGTGCATTAAAGCCACCTGGGGAGTGCTTAGGGTCCCCATCAGGGGTGGGATTGGCTTTTTAAAGCTCCCTTGGTGACTTTAATGGGGACTTGGGGGAGCATTGGATTTGAGGCTTAGTCCACAGGAATTAGCTGGGGAATCTCATGAATACTCATACCTGACTCCAGCAGGGCAGTCTGGCATCCTACCACAAGAGCTTTTATCTCATTTACAGGGTCTCTTGTCACTTAGGTTGGTTTCAAAGTCTTGATGTAGTTGAGGTGCCCTTGAACTCCTGACCCTCCTGCCTCTGCCCCTCAAGCGCTAGGATTGTAAGTTTGTGCCACCAAGTCTGGTTTTTTTATTTGTTTGTTTGTTTTTGAGACCGAGTCTCACTCTGTAGCCCAGGCTAGTCTCAAACTTGCAGTGATCCTCCTGCTTCAACCTCCCTACTACTGGAACCACGGTATCCAGAGCACTAGGGTTTGTCGAAAATTCCCAGGGCAGGGAGTTGTTCTGTGCAGGCACAGGGGCTTTGTGGCTAAGTGGGGGAGAAGGGTGGCAGTCATTGGTATGGGCACAAACAGATGGACAGGGCGTCATGGAGGGACAGCACCCAAGGGAATACCTTCCCTATGAGTCTCTTGGTACAGCATTTTCTGCAGTAGAAGATGCATAACTGTACCATCCCAAGGGTGAGGGGTTTAGACTGTCTCAGGGCTAGTACCCATTTTATAGAAGAGAAAACTGAGGCCACTCCCAAGCATCACAGTGCTAGAGTTGGCAGGATGCACAGTTTGACTCCAAGTATCATGGCCTTGGAACTGAAGTGGATGTCCTGCCCTGCCCCACATCTCCTTCTTTTCCCTCCTAAACTCCAGGGCCTTTCATCTTCATCCAGCCCAGGCATCCAGAAGCCTGGTGGGACTTGTGTCCCACCTCCTCACTGCACTGGAGCCTGGCTTCCAGCCCTCTCCCCTCTTGGCATCGCTCTGCTTCTTGCAGTGGGACTGAAGTTGGTGTCTTCTGGGACAGCTTTGTTTGGGATAGGAAAGAGGAGAGGCGGCAGCAGGAAAGGCCATGATGGGGAGAGTGGAGCCCAGTCCTGGGTCCTTGCAGGACAGAGAGAAGTAGCCCTCATTCCCTGGAGTCTGTTGAAGTGGTGGGGCTGGGGGGCTCAGAAGTCTCAGCATCACTCCAGTGTGCACAGAGGGCTGGCATGCAGTGACAGGGACAGGGTATGTGGATACAGGTAAGGAAGATACCCAGTGCTCTGTGTTTCCCGACACAGCGATGGGAGCTTGTAGACCTGAGTGTGCATCATCATGCTGCCACTTGCCGCGGTGACCTTGAACAGGTCCTCATTTGTAACTGGCATCCTGCCACCCTGCTNAGCCTCCAGAGCCCTGGGACGGGAATGGCCCTCCCTCACAGCCTCCCTGGAACGATGGGAGCTGACTTGCTGTTGGCCCGTGGACTGCCCACACTGACTGAGAAGGGTCACAGAGAGGAGCAGTCTGTGGCTGTCAGGCCCAGGAGGGCAATGCCTGCCACCTGCCTCCTCCGTGCCCAGCCCCTCCCCAGGAGCTCACAGAGCAGGCTTGGGAATTAAAGTCATAAACAAAGCAGATGTGGCATCCGTCTTTTTGACAGCGCTGCCAGCCAGGTGATGGCTGAGCAGAGGAAGGCTCAGTTTATGAGGAGATAGGAAAAATTTACTGTTGGCTGCTCCCAGGGGCTGGAAGTCCGCAGAGGGAGGGCGGGATGGGATGGCAGGGGCTGTGCAGGGAGCTGCTAGTTACTCATTGTGCTAGCTGCAGCCCCAACACTAACACAGCTACCCAACAGCCAGTTTAAACTGCATTCATCCATTTATCATCAAGATCTCTCCTAGGATTTTGCATTCATCTTTGAGGTAACCCATTTTACAGACGAAACTGGCCTTCTTGTACAATCTTTCTACCTCTTCTCCACAGAGGGACCAAGGAAGTCTTCCTTTTGGGAAAAGTGAGGAAGGTCAGTATTTTGGGAGCATCTACTGTGTGCCAGCCTTGCACCCATTAGGAACTCCTAGTTGTTCAAACGATCAGGTGTTTGGTAGCCAGGGTGTGCCCCAGACCCTTGTCTTGGTTACTTAACAAGGAAATCACTGGCTTTTATTTAGAGGCTGAATAAGGGGTTGGGAGATGGCTTAGTCAGTAAAGCACTTGCCTTGCAAGCATAAGGAAGGAGCTTAAAAAGCCAGATTTGTGTGTGCCTGTGATTCCATTCCAGGGAAGTGGAGACAGGCGGATCCCCGGACTTGGTGGCCAGTCAGCCTAGCCTACTCAATGAATTCCGGCCAATGAGAGACCCTATCTCAAAACAGAAACAAAAATAAAATATCCCTATGTGGATAGCTT
>LZPO01116970.1:232494-254078 GCA_001675575.1 Neotoma lepida
ACACAGATGGGGGAGGGGGAGAGAAGAGGAGAGAGGGAGAGAGGCTGACTGTGCTTAGTCTGCGCTCATTCCACTGTGAGCAGACCTACCTCAGAATTCTGTGGCAGTCTGACCAGGATAGTGGTATAGCCCGACAGCTCCACAGAGGAGAGAGCTAGTCCTGGGGGATGTTGGAGGGAAGTTGGGAGCCTAGATAGGCTGCACATTCAAGTGAGAAGTTCTCACTGAGGCTGAAGGTGACACTTGAGCAAACACCTGAGGAGAGTGAGAGAGCACTGTGTGGAGAGCAAAGAGAGATCGTGCCAGGTAGAGGGCAGTGTGTGCAAAGGCCCTGAGATGGGCTCATGCCTGGTGCTAAGAAGTCATGAGGAGACTCTCCCACAGCAGAGCAAGAAGAGAGAGGGAAGGCTAGAGAGGTGGAGAGGGGTGGCCTGGGTCACAGGGCAATTAGCAGAGCCTAGCCAACTGAAGGGATGGGAGGCTCCACCGAGGTTCTAACTGTCCCTCTGTCTGCTGCCTGCCTGGGAAGGAGGCTGCTGGATGAATTGTGGAGATGGCAAGGAGGCTGGCTGCAACCCAGGTAGGAGGGACAGGGTCCGGGTCAAGGGCATGACAGTGGTGAAGAGGGGTCAGGTTTTTGGCAGTTTTTCAGTGTGGCTGCAGAACTTACTGAAGGACTTCAGGCCAGGGAAAGAGGACAAGAAGCCAAGGATGGAGCCTGAGCAGGCAGTGGATGGGTGCTCCTCATCTGGGAGGGGCAGATGGGGGGAGTGGGCCGAGGACAGGCAGGAGCATGGTCTAGGATCCCAGGGAGGCATCAGCGCAGACAGCTGTGAGCGTCAGCAGTGAGCATACTTGGAGATGCACAGAAGGTTGGGGAGGGGCTGTCAGAAAGTGAAGGGGACCCTGGGAGGGAGGGAGCGGCCTCACAACGGCTTTAGAGGAGGATGCAGCACCCAGTGAACTCAGCCAGCCTTAGCAGGCACCCCTGCAATGTCCTGGAGGTCCCCAGGGAGGCAGATCGTTCACACTTGATTTCTGCTGCCATCCCTTTGTGTTCCCCTCTCCGACTCTTGCCCTCTCCAGTTCTTCCACACACTCTCCTGGAGTCCCCTGTAAAACACCTGCACCTGCCTGGCACGGTGGAGTACAGCTGTAATTTCAGCACTTGGGAGGCTGAGGCAGGAAGATCATCCTGGTATTGGAGNCTTACTTGGGCTATAGAGTGAGACCCTATCCCAAAAAACAAACAAAACCCCCTAACTAACCAAACAAAAACATAAACAACAGATATGAAGTCAGATATCAAAGCCTGGTCAACCTGGGAGGACTGAAGGGGATATGAGGTGAGTCCTGTCAGCACCTCACCCAGGGCGAGGAGACTCGTGTGTGTGTGTGTGTGTGTGTGTGTGTGTGTGTGAATCTGTGCATGTCTGGGGATGGCGAGGGAACTGGCTCAATCCTGAAGGTGTCTACAGCAGTGGCACTCAGGATGGTGGCGGGGTGGGGCACATGGGGGAGTGGAGAGGAGCGGTGGACTCTGATTATTTCAACCTTGAAAACTCATTCCGATTACAATTTACAACCTGGCGACAAAGGCTGCGGTCTCTGCAGTAACTACCGCTCAGGGCTTTGAGAGAGAAAATCCTCCCCACGTNCCCAGCTGCCTGTCACCCGTGGCTGAGCCAAATGCATCTCTGCCTCCCGGTGCCCCGGGACACAATTAGGACATCTTCAAACTGTTGCTGCTGTCACTGCACCATGTGTCTGGAATTTATTTCCTCCTGTGGCTCTCACGTGTGCCTCACCTCCTCCCAGAGCTTCGAGGCTCCTGCTGGGCCTGGGGATCCACTGACCCCCTCTTCCCCTGCCACCTCCCTGCTCTAGACCTGCAGACAGGGAGTCCCTAATGTTGTTTTTGGCCTGGCTAGACAGGGGATAGTCTGGACTGGGGCAGGGAGAAAGATCAGTCTGGGGACCCCTGGAGCAAGAGGTTAGGGTTCAGCTTACCACCCCATTGAAGGGCACTTTGGCCTGTCATTATNGCCTTCTGTGGGGTACAGGCCTGGAGTCCAAGGCTGGCAAGGGAAGGAAAGGATGGAGAGAGGGAGAGATACAGAAGACAGAGATGTAGAAGGCTCTCACAGCCTGGCCCACTCTCGGTAGGCCATCTCAGACTGTGTCATCTGTAGCTGGGCCAGCATATTGAGGAGTCAGTGGCCAGCCCTGTAATATTGCTAGGTGGAGAGTCAGGAGGGCCGGGCATGAGTCTGCACTAGAGCCCTTCCACACCACTGTAGTGGAGACAGGCTTCCCTGCCGAGGCAGCTCCTGGTGGGTGTCTGTGTTCTTAGTGTTCCTTTCCCCAGTGACCTATGACCCCACTGGAAGCACAGAGTGGCCCAGAGCCAGTGCTCCATCAGGGTTCTGGGAAAAGGTTCCATGGGGAGCCAGGGGCAGGAGAGGCCAGGGGTGTTGCTCCAGAGGGGCGGCTGGCCTCTGAGCCACATTTTCTGTAGCTGCAGCAGCCTCCTGCTCCATTCTGTATCCTTGCCTGATAACTTATTTCCTGTTGGATGTANTGTGAGTAGAGGTGGGGTGGGAACTGTGAGGGAATGGGGTTCAGGGCCTGGGTGGGGGGAACCAGGGGTGTCCCAGCTGGGTTATTGAGCTGAGTCCTGTAGGAGAGGCTCTTTGGGAACTGAGCCCAGCGCCCCTCTCCCCTGTTGCCTTGTTCACTTCTTGCCTCTCAGCACCCCATGGTGGAGGCTGTGACAGGGAGACAGGATGGGCAAACTGGAGGACCTNCGTTCTGCTGCTCCAGCTGTTGTGTCTTGACTGGAAACTAACAGTGCTGTTAGCACATTAGACAGTGAGGCTCAGAGGAGGCACAGGGCAAGTGTGGTGGGAGAGAGGTGCAGGCTAGGTCTGGAGATTGGGACACTTGCTCTGCCACCCAGAGGCCCTACCCTGTCTGCGTGCCTGGGACACACCTCTCCTGGCCTCTGTTTTCTTATTTGTAACAAGAAGGTAACCAACAGCCCCCCACCCCCCATCCCAGGATGTTGCTGCTGGCATCTCCAGTGTCCACACTCAACCAATGAATACCTACCCTGGCTGAGCCGAGGATAGTCCTGGCCAGTAGGGCTAAGTAAGTGACCAAGCCAGCCACCAGTGACAGGTGCCACAGCCCATCAGCCCCGCCTCCTGGATCCAGGGGACTGTGAGTGCCTTTCCTGGTGTGAGGGGATTGGATAGTGGGGTACACACTAGAGATGGGCACTGAGCTCTCCCTACCCCCAGGTCTGCTTGTGAGGTGACCTGGGCGGAGGGATGGTCATGTTGACCTCCAGGGTTCCTAGGGAGTGGGGGCTGAGTGTTAACCCAGTCCATGGGGCCTCTGTACATGTTCTCTGTGTCCTTGGGCAGGATCTGGGAGTGTGGCTGAGACCCAGCTAGTGCCCTTGTTTGCATTGTGGCTAGGCAGTGTGCAGGGCTATGGCTTGCAAGTACCCNGGGCTTTCTGCCCATTTTCTCCCTTCTTCTACCAACACCTCTGAGGTCCTGGACCCTCTTTTCAGCATNCTTGCCTGCTTCCTTCCCATGCCCAGCACCAGGGATAGGCCTGGGGTTAGAATGCCTGCATCTAGTTCCAGCTAGGACCCTGCTTGTTGCCCAGGGTTTCTGTGCCTCAGTTGACCTGTCTCTTATACACATCTAGATGTGTATAAGAGACAGGCCCAGCACCAGGGATAGGCCTGGGGTTAGAATGCCTGCATCTAGTTCCAGCTAGGACCCTGCTTGTTGCCCAGGGTTTCTGTGCCTCAGTTTTTCTATCACTGCAAAGGGACTAATTAACCATGTCATCGAGGTAAAGATTCAGTGACGTCCTGAGCTCAATCCTGAGACCCACATGGTGGAAACAGAGCTGACTCCTCCACGGTGTTCTCTGACCTCCACATGTGGGCTGTGGTACATGAGCTCACACATGTAATAAATAATACATATAATTCAAAAAAATTTCAAAAGGAAATAAGGGGGCTGGAGAGATGGCCCAGTGGTTAAGAGCACTGCCAGAGGACCTGAGTTCAGTTCCCAGCACCACATGGCAGCTCACAGCCGTGTACAGCTGCAGCTCCAGGTGATCCAGTGCCCTTTGCCCTCCACTGGCGTGCACACAGTGCACATACACACACGCAGACAAAACGCTCATGCACATAAAGTAAAATAAATCAATCTTAAAAAAATAATAAAGAATTCAACGATCTGATCCACAAAGCCTGGCCCATACCGGGCTCAGCATAGCTTCTGGCTCATGGGAGCTCAGCACGTATTGGAAGATGAAGTTTTTTAAATCATCACTATCACNTAGGGCCCAGGCCACGAGCTGCTGCCTCTAGGAAGACTTCCTGGATGTTGTATCCCGGTGATCTCTGCTGCCACTTCAGAAGCCCCCATTCTGGCCACTAGTACCGAGATGACACTGTTTGGCCACCTGTCTGTGCCTCGTCTCCTCACAGTCTCACAGCCTGCTAGAGCAGGGTTGGCAGACCCCTGCCAGCTGAGGACACCTAGACCTCTGGAATCCTAGGGACTGGCGCAGGGCTGCTGAGCAGAGTCTGGGCGTCCATCTGTGGGCTATTGTAAGAAGCTTTCCCAGGAAATGTCGAAACATCTCCCCTGTAGACGAAAGTTTGTCTGCTCTCGGTCTCTGTCCCACCCNGCTCCCATGGCCCACTTAGACCCAAATAAACACACAGAGGCTTATATCATTTTTAAACTATGGCCCTGGCAGGCTTCTCGCTAGCTAGCTCTTAAATCTTAAATTAACCCATTTTATAAATCTGTTGCCACGTGTTCCANGTGGCTTTACCTGTGCGCCGTTACATGTTGCTTTCTGGGCGGCAGAATGGCGTCTGCCCAGCTCTGCTCTTTGCTTCTCTTCCCCTAGTTCGAATGTCCCGCCTAACCTTATTCTGCCTCACCATTGGCCAAACAGCTTTATTTATCAACCANTCAGAGCAACACATTTTTAGAAAGACATTCCCATCACTCCCCCCTCCTCATAAGGTCTCAGTTACAACCAAAGTTTGAGTCTACCACAGTTCACCTGGGAAACTGATGGGTTTAGACTTACTTGCAGAGCATGGGAGAGGGGTTCAGGCAAGAGTGTGGGTGACCTCAAAGTAGCCACACTGGAAGGTCTGCACTCTGAATGATACCTCCTCCATGGCCACATAGATGGAGCCTCCTTCCACGCATGTCCCCCAGCTTGTATGCCCTAGAACCTCCCTGTGACCCAAGACCACATGTAATTAAGGAAGAATTACGTCCAAGTGGTTGGGAGAAGTGGCTAGAGACTCACGTGAGGGTCCAGTGACCCTCGCATCCCTTCCTGTTGATGCAGGCACAGCTGCTCTGATGAGGATGGCAGCTGTTTTCTGGGAGGATGGTATCCTACAGTGGGGNGTATGTGGAGGAGGTGGGGGCCACTTCAGTCAGTAGTGAGAAGGCTGCTAGGTGGGACCACTCAACCAGCTACTGGGAAGGCTGTGACTGAAGTGGGGACGCATGGCCAGGGCTGATGACAACTTCTGGTGTCAGTGACTAGAAGCCATTGAAGGCACCAGGAAGCCAGACTTAGCCTCTTTGGGCCTTCCCTTATCTGTTTCTTAGGAAGGGGTGTCATGCTCTGGAGTGGCAGCCCACAGTGAGCTGCTTTTGGGATACCACGGCCCTCAGGAAAGACACAGCTCCTGTCCTGGCTGTTTCCAAGCCTCTGGGGGCAGCTGTTTCCTCANTGATCCCAGGTCAGCTGAAAGAGGACTAGCAGATGCTACAGCCCTAAGGACGTTACCAGGTCACTGCCTGCTGACGGTGGCAGGATCAGGAAGCTTGTCCTGGCTGTTCTAGGGCCTAGTGAGGTATAGTGTAGGGTTGTGGACTCACCCTTTTATCCTCTGAGGTCACCTTCTGGGCTCCATTGGAGTACCCTCTCCATANACACTTGGGGATGAAGCAACCATAGGGTTTCAAATCAGGAGAACTGGCTGTGCCCAGCCTGGAGTATGCTCAGACCCCCACTGCTCTGCTGAGCTCAGAGGGCCTCATGGGCACCTGGTATGGTGTTCCCTCACAGACCGAGAGCGCATCGGGCAGGACTCAGCCTATGAACAGGAGGGGAAGGTACAATTCGTCATTGACGCTGTGTATGCCATGGGCCATGCACTGCACGCCATGCATCGTGACCTGTGTCCTGGCCGTGTAGGACTCTGCCCTCGCATGGACCCTGTGGATGGTACCCAGCTGCTTAAGTACATCCGAAACGTCAACTTCTCAGGTGGGGGCATGGAGCAGGACACTACTTGACTGTGGGGTGGCCTGGGCCATGCAGCTGCAGGGTACAGAGGTCTGGGCTCATGGGGGTGGGAATGGTAGTCTCTTCAGATGTTCTGTGCAGGAGTCTTCCCAGAGATGCTTCTGTCTTGAGTTTATAAGCCTCTCTGTGCCTGGGTAAAGTCTCAGCAAAGTCCTTCCATGCAGGCATTGCTGGGAACCCTGTAACCTTCAATGAGAATGGAGACGCACCAGGACGTTATGACATTTACCAGTACCAACTGCGCAATGGCTCGGCTGAGTATAAAGTCATCGGCTCCTGGACTGACCACCTGCACCTCAGAGTAAGGTTGAGGAAGGGAGGGGACATGGGGGGACAGGGTGCAGAGGCCTGGCTGGGTCAGAGGCCACTGGCTGACACCAAGCTATCTCAGACCTCACTGGAAGGCAGCCATCTCACCCAAGAGATGCCCTGGCTTTCCTCCTTGCCCTTGGGGTGATACCCTCCAGCAGTGAACAGTTTTGTTTCGCTTTGGGTTTGTTGTTGTTGAGAGGAAGCACCCATAGTGAGTTGTCTGGGGCTTGGACTCTGCACTGCAAGAATGGAGGGGAGAGACACATTCCCAGTGGGCAAAGCATGACACCTTGCAGTCTCTTCCAGGCATCCTCTCCGGGCAAGGAGCCCCTGCAGCCCTGCCCAGCACGAATCCCCTTACTCTACATCCCAGAGCCTTCTCAGGTGGAACAAGTGTCTCAGGATACTGTCCCTAGGGAGGGATTCTCCTGAGCTTGGAGGGACAGAACCTGTTCCTAGAACAAAGTTCCCCAGTGCTGGCTAGAGAGAAGGTGGATGAAGATGTGCTCTGCGCAGAGGACAGAGGCAGCCAGGCCTGCTCGTAGTGGCAGTCCAGTGCATGCGCGTGCATACCCCTCTATACTGCAGTTCTAACTGTGTGATCTTCCTGAGAGGCTGGGAGCTCTGTGAGGCGAATATTGTCTTGTTCCTCTTTCACAGACACTGGGCCTGAAGGCTGGGTAGGTGTGTCTGTACAGTTCTGAAGGTCCCCTCTTCCCTCCTTGCCAGTCTGTCTGTCCCCAAGTCCCAGCTTGGCCCAGCCCAAGGCACTCTCCTGATGCCTGTTCTACCCCTGATCTAAGGAAGGGACTGAGTCACAGCAGTGAGGTAAGGCGAGGGCTGGGCTTTCCAGCTTTCTTCCTGGGTGACTAGGTTGAGGCCACCTNAGGAGCCACAGCAGGCAAGCTTGGTGGAGCTGAGGGAGAGGACCATGGCTAGCAGGCTACCTAAGGGGACCTGCAGGTGAAGGAGGCTCTCCTAGTGAGGTANCACAGTATTCCATGTGGGAGTCACCGGCAGTAGTAAGAGGCAAGGTGGCTTCATACCAGCTACTCTTGAAACAGGTGGAGGACAGAGGCTCATTGATTGGGTCAAAGTGTTTTCTCAAAGATGCACAGCCCCCAGCNACAGCACGGACCCTACGACCAGATCATCTTCATGGGAACCAGGGTTTTCCAGAATATCCACCAGTGTCCCGGGGCCTCATCATTCCTTCAGGACTGCTGCATAGCCACTGCTCCCTTTGGCTGCTAGAGTGATACATCCCATAATACACAGACCCAAGAAAACTTCTTCACGTAGGCTTCCTTTACGCCTTGCCCTTCCCCACTCGCTCCTACTCAGTTCTAGAGCTCTCTGAACAGCTTCAACCAGCTGGGCACATTCCTGCAGGAGAGGGCATTCAGTAAATGCACGCACACTTGGTCCCATATGGCCAGGCTTGTTGCTCTGAGAAGAAACTGAGTGCCTGGCTGCTCTTAGAGCACTCCCTTTGACCACCCCCNCGGTTAACCAGGCTCTCTGGCCCAGCACCTGTAGCTCTTCTTGGCCACCAGGTTACTTACTATAAAGTTGTAGGGAATTTGGTAGGGTGTGACAACACTCCTGGGCGTGACACCACTCCTGTGGCTTGCTTTGCTCCCAGCAACTGCATCTCCAGAGCCCTGGAACTGTGTTCTCATTTTGTGTCAGATGTAAAGGAATGCTAACCCCTGGGCACACATTAAGTGGCTTCTGATTAAATCTTTGTTCCTTGCTTTCAGCTGAGCAGGACTCTGGAGTTGCTGGGTGGGAGGAAGCTCAGGATTGAGATGTGAGGCAGTTNGTCTTTCACTCCACAGGGCATGAGAACCACACGGGAGGGGCTTGTTCACACAGGCAGAGACCTAGGCGGCTTGAAATGGGCATTTCTAACTCACGCCTGGCAGCATGATTTCCAGGCCTCAGGGTTTGGAAGTCAGGACTCCTGGGGTCTTTGTCCTGTGTTGGTGCTCAGTATGACTCTAGGGTGTCACGTCTACACTCTCTTGACTCACTTTCTCCAGATGAGTATTGAGTTTCAATTCTCGCTAGGTGAAGTGGTGTCTGGATCACATGAGTAAGTTGTCTGATTCCAACTGTCAGCCAGTCAGCTCTGATGAAGTCCAGGAAGCTGGGCCTTTGGCCAGTGATGGGCTGATTCAGGTGTGCAGCCAGAGAGATCTTGGGGGTAAGGTCTGGGCACTGCCAGCATGTCCTGAAGCCAGCTCTATGGTGCTGTCATTGCCAGATAGAGCGGATGCAGTGGCCAGGGAGTGGCCAGCAGCTGCCGCGCTCCATCTGCAGTCTGCCCTGCCAGCCGGGTGAACGGAAGAAGACGGTGAAGGGCATGGCTTGCTGCTGGCACTGTGAGCCCTGCACAGGGTACCAGTACCAGGTGGACCGCTACACCTGTAAAACCTGCCCCTACGACATGCGGCCCACGGAGAACCGCACAAGCTGCCAGCCCATTCCCATCATCAAGTTGGAGTGGGACTCGCCCTGGGCTGTGCTGCCCCTCTTCCTGGCTGTGGTGGGCATTGCCGCCACATTGTTTGTGGTGGTCACTTTTGTGCGCTACAATGATACTCCTATTGTCAAGGCCTCTGGCCGGGAGCTGAGCTATGTGCTGCTGGCGGGCATCTTTCTGTGCTATGCCACTACCTTCCTCATGATTGCAGAGCCAGACCTGGGGACCTGTTCACTCCGCCGGATCTTCCTGGGGCTCGGCATGAGCGTCAGCTACGCGGCCCTGCTCACCAAGACCAATCGCATTTACCGCATCTTCGAACAGGGCAAGCGGTCAGTCAGTGCTCCACGCTTCATCAGCCCAGCCTCCCAGCTGGCCATCACCTTCAGCCTCATCTCGCTGCAGTTGCTTGGCATCTGTGTGTGGTTTGTGGTGGACCCCTCCCACTCAGTGGTGGACTTCCAGGACCAACGGACACTTGACCCCCGCTTTGCCAGGGGTGTGCTCAAATGTGACATCTCTGACCTGTCACTCATCTGCCTGCTGGGCTACAGCATGCTGCTGATGGTCACATGTACTGTGTATGCCATCAAGACTCGAGGTGTGCCTGAGACCTTCAACGAGGCCAAGCCCATCGGCTTCACCATGTATACCACCTGTATCGTCTGGCTGGCCTTCATCCCCATCTTCTTTGGCACCTCACAGTCGGCCGACAAGGTGGGTGGTGGAGGGTCAGGGTGTATGGCCGAGTGGGGATTGAGAGCAGGAGCCCAGAGCCCAGGCAGCCCCTGGAGATGCCTCCTCTTATACCTCATTCTGTTTTCTCTTCCAGTTGCAAAGTTTCCCATCTGGGTTTCTCTTATTTTGTATTTCTTCCCTTTTTTTTATCTTTTTTAAATCTTCCATGCAGGTAGAAGCCATACTCCTCTATGGTATGCCCTTGCAGTGTATGGCCCCACACCTGAGGAAGAGAGCAGCTTGAGAAATTGCTTTTGGCCTCATGGGGTGGGGGGATATACACATCTAGATGTGTATAAGAGACAGACTATACCCATCCCTAGTGGGTTCCCATATAAGTGAAGCCACAAGAGTCTGTTAAAAGGGTATCAAGGATTTATTAAGATATAAAATGGGGAGAAAATGCACTCACAGATACAGAACAAAGTAAACAGCTGTCATGGTCCTCCGTTCTGCCCAGGGTGAATGGGACCAGCAGTCCAGTCTCCGACCACCACCAGAGAGAGCAAGCACGCCTCTCTCCTCAGTTTTAAGCAGTCATGTAACCTGCCAAGAGGCTATGCCCCAAGGCTGGTACTCCAAAGCTATTGGCAGAATGAATACCCACAGCATTCCTGTCCTCCAGAGGCCAGACCTCTGTCTTCAGGTTCTGGGGCCCAGCCCCATCCTGAATCCCTCCTCTTCCATCCTGGCCCTCCCATCCTGGATTCCTGCTCTCCCATCCTGGATCCCTGCTCTCTCATCCCAGATCCCTGCCCTCCCATCCTGGATCCCTGCCTTCCAAGGGGCTCCTCTTGGCACTTGGAAGGAGCTGCTAGGGTGTATCCCCATCAGAGATCCCCATCCAGAGAAGGGTAGGGGTGCATCCTGAGCTGAATTACAGGCTGCCCTCACCAATGTGGCCAGGCTTCCCAACACTAGCCCTTCTCCCAGCCTCCAAAAGGAGTCAGAGTGGAGAGATTGAGTTTTGAGTTCTTGCCACTTGGGACACCAGCCTCCACAGAGGCTCCTGCAGCCGTGGGTGTGGCTATGGAATACCCCAGCACAAGCTGGATGGGATCAGGCTGTATTGAAGCCATGAAGTGGGTATAGGAGAGAGAGAGAGAGAGAGAGAGAGAGAGAGAGAGAGAGAGAGAGAGAGAGAGAGAGAGAGAATGTAAGCATGGCCTTCTCACATGTGCCTGCTCAGCAGTAGATGAGCTATGTATGAGGTACACAGGGCCAGTAGGTATGAGGGCCTGATGCGTGCTGAGGGATTCACAGCTGCCTGCATGGATGAGTGTGTGTGCACACAGGGGTGCAGGTGCTGGTGGGTGCATACAGGTGGCCATGCAGCTGTCTGAATGGATCTGTGTATATGCATGTGTACCCAGCTGCAGGGAAGGGGTGGAAGTCAGGTGTGTGTGTGTGAGTTCAGGTACATGTGTGTATGCAGGTGTTAGCAGGACTGCGTGGCTCCCCTGGGCAGTCATGTGAGGCAGACCAGGCTGTTCTGGTGAGTTCTGGTGAGTTCTGGTGAGTTCTGGTGAGTTCTGGTGAGTTCTGGTGAGCCAGTGATAGCTTATTTGCCTTAGCCAGGAGTCTCAGGATGAGCAGCTGTGAGGTATTGCTGTGAGCCAGATAAAGAGGCCATTCTCTTTTGTGTAAGGCCACTGCTCAGCCTGCCTTGGGCAGGATGTGGCTGTGGAGTCAGCCATGATAGAGGACTCCCCACTGTGTCAGCCTGAGTGAACGCCCAAAGTGGGCTGAACTTCTCAGCTCCCCAGGGCCTCCTAGAACCCTGGCACAGAGACAGGGGACTATGGTCCACACATCCAAGTCCTGCTCTCTATGCTTTGTCCCCCATCAAACCTTGTTCACCACTGGGGGCCCCTGGCTGAGGCTGACAGGATTTCAGAGAGAACTCCATGAAGAAGCTGCAGTGTTGGCTGGGCTGGCCTGCCTGAGAACAGGATGGTGGCACAGCTGGCCCTGAGGCTGGGAGATGGTTAGGTGATGAGGTCACACTGCAGGCTGTCCCTCAGTCTGCTGCCTTTAAGACCACCCTGAGCCTGGCTCCCTCCTTCACTCCTTACCCCAACTNGGATGCCACCTGAGCTCTAGAGGACCATGGCTTCTCTAGAAGGGATCACCAGCCACCTGCTCCTGGGAGCCACGAAACCTGTACACAGTGGACACCAGAAATGGTGCTGGAGCCAGAGACCAGCTCCAGGGCTGGAGGGGAAGTCTGAGTCCTGGGGCAAGGAGAGGGTCCAGGTGGGCAGCCATTCTTCTACCTGGNGGTGGCCCAGGGAGCTAGAGAGCAGATCTTCGGCTGCTTTAACTCTAGTCTGAGCTGCTCTTGACCTCTTTGTGTCTCAGAAAAGCTCCTGGGCTGAAAAAGGAAACCCAGAAACAGTGACTGGGTTCGGTACTGGGTGCCGTTTATAGACTGGGGCAAAGGCACACACAGGGTTCCTGTGCATAAATTATGTACAGTCCAAAATGCTGCTCACTCTGCCTGTGTTAATGAATAGTGGGGGCCATAAGCCCAAAGAGGGGAGCAGGCTTGCCCAGCATCTCACTATGGGCCAGGGTAGATGGCCCCTATTCTCTCAGGACTCCTGTGACTTCAGAAAGAAGTGTAGGCTTGTGTCCTACACCGCTGGGCTAACGGTGAGATGTGCAAGATGCCCCTGGGAGTCCTGGCAGTCTTCTTGGAAGAACGGACCGTCAGCTGCACTCTAGGGCAGGAACCCCGGGCTCGGGGCCATTTCCTGTCTCCATGCCAGCATCTGGGGCCCCAGCTGAGCTGAGGCGGGCAGCCAGGGCCTGGATCACCTGTCAGGAGGAGGAGACGGGAGAGAACCTGGGCGGAGCTGTGGCAATTGCTGGGCTCTGTTTCGAGGGCTTCCGCCATTGAGGGATGGATTATCCGACACCCAGATTAATGGGCTTTCGTGTTGCTAAACATCTGTCACTGTTAGTGCTAGTGAGCGAGCGTGAAATGAGCTTTGACGGTGTTGCTGCCACAGCCGTCTTCCGCTGGGTGTCGTGGGTCCCCTGCCAGGGCCTGTTCCACATGGGTGGCACATGGTGGATAGTCACTGGATGAGGGGCTGCTGGGAGCCATTCCAAGGCACCAGTGGGTGCTCATGTCACCCACAGCAGCCCTGTGCAAGGACTGCTCCTACGAAGGTCAGCTCTGGTCCCCAAGAGCTGTGCTGGAGACATTTCCCCAGGTTGGATGTGGGGGGTGTTCCACAGGCTTCCACCGCTCTACCACACACAGCCAGTACTTCCCACACCCTGACCTCTGTTAACCCTGCCTTCACCACAGCCCTGTGAGGTAGGCACTGTAGTTTTCAGGCCTGTGTTGTACATAAGGACTGACCTGTCCAAGTTCACAAGCTAGGATGTGAGTCCCAGAAATTCTGAAGTCCCAGCTCCATATGCTGTCCTCCTGCTGGAAGCCATCAGGTGCAGAGCGGGCCTATCCCAGCTCTATCTGTTCCTAGAAGGGAGCGGCACAGCTCAGGGCCCTCTAGGATGAGAGGTAGCTGAGCAGAGTGGGGCGGAGCTGAGTGGGGTGGATGGAGCTGGAGCAGGGCGGGGTCAGGGCTAGGTGGGTGGAGTCTTGGCAGAGTGGAGCGGACTGCATGGTATGAGGTGGGGCCTCTCTGACCCCCACCTGCGGCCACCCACAGCTGTACATCCAGACAACCACTCTGACGGTGTCCGTGAGTCTGAGTGCCTCTGTGTCCCTGGGAATGCTCTACATGCCCAAAGTCTACGTCATCCTCTTCCACCCGGAGCAGAACGTGCCCAAGCGCAAGCGCAGCCTCAAAGCCGTGGTCACCGCAGCTACCATGTCCAACAAGTTNACGCAGAAGGGCAACTTCAGGCCCAATGGCGAAGCCAAGTCAGAGCTGTGTGAGAACCTGGAGGCCCCAGGTGAGTGTATGGCCTCTTGCCTCTGTTTCCCAGGCCCCACTGCACCCCTTTCTTGCACAGGCAGCTGCAGGCCTCATAACTACCTGCTCTCTAGTAACCACTCAAAGACAGTAGGTTGCAGGTGAGCACAGTTGCCCTGTGCTCAGGTTCCTGGTGGCTTCAGAGAACTTCAGAGACTCCCTGTGGGTGGCCACATCCTTTGATGCCAGCTGACCTGGTTCCTGCAGGGTGCTGAGACCCCACCATATCCCTGTTCTGGCAGCATCTCTCAGTCTCTCTCGGGGAGGGGTTGCCACAGAGGCCCAGTTCTTGGAGTAACCCAGGAGGGATCTTTGGCTTTGTCCCTAATGGGGTCTGAAAGATGGGGACCAAGGACATGGCCATCCTGGACAGGTGGGTGAGGATGGAGTGGGTAGGACTTTGACTGATGTCCTCATGGGTCAGCATCTCTCCAGGGGCTTGTCTGAGATCTCAACAAAGAGGGTCATGAGCTGAAGGCAGCATACAGAGCCAGTTGGTGGCAGCAGGGACAAGCTCGACCTGGGCTTGATCTCCAGAGGAAGTTGAGACTGGCCTCAACATGGTGTCTTTCTCTGTGCTATGGCTTCCCTGTCCTGGGGTCCCCATCCTCTTTGTGGGGCAATATACCTGACTTCTGACATGTCCCCCACCTTGTGTTAACAGCTTCTCCCACAACTTCCCTGTTCTTGCTCATCCTCCTGTGAAATCATGTAACCCCTGCCCTCTGATCCTGGCCCTTCCTTCAGGTACTGCCTTACTTGGGAAGGGGCAGGGTGCCCCCTCTGGCTCCCATGTTTTCCTGACTGTCAAGGATCCTCAGTGCAACTGCATCTGTATTTCTGGCCTGAGCACAGGGATTCCTTGCTCCTTCCTATGGACATTTGCCCATTCCAGCCCTATTTCTTCAAGGCCCTGCACACGAGTGCAGAAGNAGCTTTGCACACAGCTCCACACACAAATGGACAGGCACTCACATGCACACAAACACATGCATTCACACGCGTGCACATGCTGTCTATCAAGAGCAGGATGTATCAATGCTATGACTCAGGAGAGTGACACTGTTACACTCATCAGTCAGAGGGGGCCACAGGGTGAGGCCTTCACAGAGTTCTGGTGACCCCAATGACATTGTCCCTCTGCCCTGCTCAGGCCAATCATAAAGTCATAAAAGGAAGTATGGCAGGTAGGGGGAAGCCAAGTCCCCCAACCCTGCTCCTGCAAGGGAGGGCCCAGTACCCCCTGCAGNTAGGGCCAGAGGTGGCAGCTCCTTTGTCCCTGTCTCTCTCAGTGACAGGGCTTCACAGTGATCAATTCTAGGGACAGCCCAGATGAGGGGGTGTGAGAGGGAGGAGTGGGGAGGTGTCACTTCCATGGAACAGGGACATTTTTCACCCTGTCAAGTTCAGGCCACATATCTTTAAACAAACAACAGAATAAATAATTTAGAACCCTGATTGCAGGCAGATTGGCGCAGAATCACAGGGCGACAAGTGGTGGCTGTTAGCCTTGTGCCTCAAGCTGTCTTGCAAATTGCTATGTGGTTGGCTGGTGACAGAGAACCCTTGGGAGGGCTCTGCCACACCTTCATGCCTTCACTCACAAAGAGGGCACTTCTGTAGCTCCAAGTACCCACTCTGGCCTCGCTGCCACAGCATCTTTCTGTCCAGCATCTTAGAGCTGAGGGTTTCACCTGCCCCTGGCCCGAGTGCCAGCTGCTGTGTTTGTCGTCACCTGGTTCACAGGTAGAGAGCCACTGTTCCTGCCTGAGAAGGGTTAATTTGTTAGCAGGTTATATGGCAGTTGCTGAGGAGGCCCAGATGGTGGCCCAGGTCCCCTCCNGGATGGCTGATTCTTCCTGTGTGCCTTACTGCTAGCCAACTTGCTGTTCCTATTTTCCAGATGGTGAGACAGGCTTTGAAAAGGGGTTGGGGGGGGGTCCCCTGGTTTGCAGCTGAGGGCTGAGACCCCCATTCTGCAAGCTCTGGAGTCAGTGATTCAGGTAGTTTAGAGGAAACAGACAGCTCTGGCTAGTGGGACCCAGATGTCCCTTGCCATGTGATTTTTTTCTTGTCCCCTTCATAGCTCCCGGTGTAGCAGGGCCCAAGGTGTGCATTCCCCTGCAGGGGGTTAGCTCCCACCACTGCTGAGGTTTCTTTCTCTCTCCAGGCCCTGAGCCACTGGAGGGTCTTGCAGCTGGGAAACAGTTTTCATCAATTTGCATAGGGGTGTGGAGTTGGGGGAACTGGTTCCTGGAAGCCAGGACTGCTAGAAGGGCCACCCACTGTGGCTCTGCTGGGNCAATGGGGTTCAGATGGTGAAGTGTTAAAAGTTTTGGCAGTCCTTTGGGAAAAGAATTCTAGGCACAAAGGGCCACTTTGCTTGCTTATTCTACTATAGGTAGGGAAACCGAGGCTCAGCAGAAAAAGGAGGGAGCCACCTGAGGTTACCCAGGAAGGAGGGGGCTCCCTCCTGCTAGGATGAAACTACATGCTTCTCATCCAGCACACCTGCCATCCTGCATCCCAGCCTCTTCTCCTGAGTTCGCCCAGTCCATCCCAGGCCTAGGATGCCTCCCACTTCTGTCCCATCATCCTGCAGTCTTGGTTATCCAGCTCCCTGGAGAGATGAAGGGGTGCTTTGCATACTGCTGTTCTTGTCTTTCCCCGGATGTTAGGGCACATTTCCTTCCATTGCACCCAGCTTCTGCTTGATACTTCTTCAGACAGAGCGCCCGCTACCACTTAAGGTCACTTCCTCACCCTATCCCTGGCCTGGAGAAAGTTGTTTCTTTAGCTGAACTGAACTCTGGTCCTNAGGTCCCAGAAGAAAAACCAAGAAGCTCAAATCAGGCAGATGTTCTTCTCTCTCTAATGTCAAAGAAGGTAATAGTGGGCAGGAGTGAGGGATGGNCCCAGGCTCTTCCCATCTTGTTGCTCTTTTGGTTCTCCAAGGATAGAGACTGTCTCCAGTGTTTGCTCTACTCANGAAGCAGACAAGAGANGGCAGAAGTGCAGGGAAACAACTGNTTTACTCAGACTGTGGTGGAAGCTGCATATCATCTGTCCTAGTTAGCTTTTCTATTGCTGTGATAAACACCATGACCAAAAGCAACTTGGGGCCGGTGGGGGAAGTGTTGATTTCATCCTAAAGGTTATAGTCCATCATTGAGCTAAAGTAGGAACACAGGCAGGAGATTGAAGCAGAAACCACAGAGGAAGCCTGCTTACTGCCTTGTTCTCGGGCTCATGCTTTGTTAGCTTTTTATACAGCGCAGACCCACCTGCCTGAAGATGGTGGAGCCTACAGTGGGCTGGCCCTTCTGCATCAATCATCAAGCCAATTCCTCACAGACATGGCCACGGGCCAATCTGATCTNGCTAATCCCCCAACGGAGACTCCTTCAAATGACTCTAGGCTGTGTCAAGTTGATAACTGGCCCTAACTAGGACACCATCCCTCCCTTGGATTTAATTAACAAGATTTACCATGGAGCCTGCTCAGCTGCAAGAGAGGCTGGGAAACATTGTTCTTAACTTGGCAGCCATGTGCCCAGTGTAACAGGGATCAGGAGACAGCTTGTGGACCTCCATGCTGCCCTGCCCCATCTCCTCTCTTCTAGGTCACATGTCCCAGGGTGTGCCTCCTTTTCAGAGCTGAAAGAGTCCCAAGGGAAACAAGGCAGCTCCAAGATGAGGAGAGCATTTTTTCCCATCCAGCCCCTCTCCACCTCAACCCCAGGCATCCCGTCACTGACCGGGACCCCCAAACCTCTCATGGCAGGACAAACCAAGGGTGTGGCCAGCTTCCTCATGCCTCTGGTTTTGGCTTACTGACAATAGAGGCAACCCTCTTTTGNTCTTACTGTACTCTGGTTGGGTAGGAGAGACTCACATTGCCTCTGAGAGCTGATGTCATCATCTGGCTGGGACAATAGGGCAGGGTCCTTGAGGGTGCTGTGGCCAGNAAATGGGAGGACCTCAGATGTGCCACATCAGTCTCAGCTGGGGTGGAGGACATGAATGAGGGCCAGAGTAACCAGGCAGAGAATGCCTGGTCCGAGGCCTCCAGACTGAGGCCACCAGAAATGGACAGGATNGATGCTCCAGTGTCTCCAGGATCAGGGACTGGTGTCTTGCTTGGGCAGAGGGCATTGTGAGTCCACTGCATGTCTCAGCTGCTTGCCAAGCAAGGCCCCTCTCTGGCTGCCATTCTTTCTCCTCAGTCCTATTCTACTCCCCCAGGCCACCATGCTAACACACTGAGTGTTTTCTCTTCCAGAATGTCTGGGGCTGAACCTCTGAAAGATTTCCCTTGGAGAATGTTTTAAGATTCCGTAATTACATCATACATCCAAAGAACTATTTTAAGGCGTGATAGAGTTAAGGGGTGACAAGGGTTCTCTAGTGGGGAGGTGCTCAAAGATGGGGTCACATCTGAGTAACATTGTGAGGAGGAGGCATGCTCCAGGTAATGGCTCACTTGAGCAAAGATGTGGTGGTGGGAATCCTGTGTAGGACCTGGGGTTGCGGATGGCAAGAGAGGCAGTTTTGGAACAGGTGTGCCCAGCACCCAGTTGGAGTACCCTGCTCTGGGACCCTGATGGAGTTCTGTGTGGGCAGTGCCTCTGGAGAAAGAGGTTTTGGAGGAGGCAGTGCTGACTCCTGGCTCTCCTAATCTCTCCCCAGCACTGGCAACCAAACAGACCTATGTCACCTACACCAACCATGCCATCTAGCTGGGTTGAGGAGCCACGCGGGTGACAGAGTCACAACCTCTGAGGATGATGCATCGGGCCAGGGCCACTCCTTCAGGCCTTGCTGATGTCCTGCCTGCCCCATGGGCATCCACGAATGTGGCGTGGTGCTGAGGACAGTAGAACCCCCGGCCATCACTGCTGGGCAAGCTGTGGTGAGCAAGCGGAGGAGGCTGAAAGGCTGGGGCAGTTCCAGATTGTGCCACACAGGCCTTCCTTCTGGACCCATGTCGTGCCCAGCCCCAGAGCACAGGGGCTTGGTCTCCAGATCCTAGCCCTGGCTTTTTCTCCCTCCTTCTGCCTCCGTCTGTCCTGTTGGTGATCCTGGTTGGTCCTTGCCCGTCTTTGCGTTTTTCTTCTGTCTTTCGCTCTGCATGTGTTGTCTGTTTGGGCTCTCTGCTTCTGTNTTTTCCTTTCTGCTCCTGTCCTTCCTCTGCTTTCTGCTTCCCTGAGTTGCCTCACCCCCATCCCATGTCATTTCTCATGTATTTTTCTTTTCTGTTCTCTCGACTTCATTTTCTTCCAGGCTTTGTTCCCTTTACTCTATCCACCAACTCTTTCATGTTGCAAAAGAGAAAAAAAAAAGGGGGGGAGAATCAAAACACAAAAAAGCCCAAACACAACTAATCTTGAGTGTGTTGCAAAGTGCTGCGTCCTCCTGGTGGCCTCTGTGTGTCCCTGTGGCCTGCAGCCTGCTCGCCTACCCTACCCGTCTGCCGTGTGTCCTGCCCGCCTGCCCGCCTTGCCCTTCCTGCCAACGACACGGAGTTCAGTGCCTGGGTGTTTGGTGATGGTCCCTGATGTGTAGCATGACTGTTTTTATACTGAGAACATTTCTAATAAAGACAAACACATGGTTTTGCACCTGGCCTGTGTGTCCGTTGAGGGCCCCATGCTCAGCCACAACGGGTGGCCAGGAGGCAGAAGGGCAGAACTTCAGAAGGCTGCTGGGGGTGTTATCGGTGGGTGGCTTTAGACCTGGATGGCCAGTATCCCAAGTAAAGTGAGCAGGACACTGCAGAATATTCCAGCATCTACTGGGGCTGGAGAGATGGCTTGGTGGTTACACGTGTCTTGTAGAAGACCCAAGTTTAGTTATCAGCGTCCACATCGGGCATAGTTCCATGCTCCAGGGGATCTGCTGCCCTCTTCTGGAGTTCTTGGGTATCTGCAGTCACCTATGCACATATCTACACACATACACATATAATTAAAAATAAGAAACTGTTAAAGAAAGAAGTAAGTACCTAGGGTATAATTCTACTGTTAACATTTCTCTTGGCCCCTGCTCCCTCTAGCCAAGGGCATCCTTACAGAATTTGGCTCAGGGCACTAGGGTTCCCAGATCCAGCCTTACTTTCCTATCTCCAGGTGCTAAGGTACCCGGGACCCATGTGTTGGCACATGGTGCTGCAGGGGTGTGCCTCTCTGTGGGTCTGTGCGTCTGTCTGTTCTGTATGTATCCAACTCCTCTGTGCATGTATGTTTGTTGTGTGTGGGGGTCTGGTATAGACATCTGTCCTAGACTAGTGGCAAGTGTGTGCAGCAGGTGTGCAAATGTGTGTTGTTGGCAGCTGGCTCCCTTGACAGGTTGGGAGGTAGGCAGGGNGCATGGCTCAGAGGCTTGGCTCTGCTGGGAGANAATTAAAGTTGGTGACACAATGAGGTCACAGCTGGCAGTGGGACCCTACCTACCCCTTCCCCAACACTCCCACCCTATAGCTAGATGNCTGGAATGTGGAGCACCATGGCCAGAGGGACCTGGGGGCCCTGGGCAGGGAGGCATCAGGGATCAAGTATGAGATATGCAGAGGAGATCACTGTGTGTGCACCAGTTGAGGTCCCTGACCCCATGAGCCAGCCCTTACTTCTGGGGCCAGCTTTGTTCAGCCTCCCATTACCAGGTCTGTGTGTGGCACCCTGCACCTGCTAGTGACAGGGGGGAGCGAGAACAGCTGTCTCCCTCCGACTGTCTGCTAGGATGGTCCCAAGACCTCTCAGATTAGGTTCCGCCCAGCGCTGTGCTAGCACTAGGCTCAGTCAGGCAAACCTAGAGTACCAGATCACAGGTGATTTCTGGAAGCTTCCAGGTAAGCAGATGTATGGGGGAAGGGTTGAATTTGAAGGGAGAAAGGCATCCTATGGCACTCCAGCCTGGGCACCTTCCCCTCCGCTCTGAGGCTTAAGGCTAGGCAAGTAGAAGGCCTGGCCCAGAGCTATAATGCCAGCTTGGCCCATTCCCATGTGTGGTAACCTCACCCTTGTTCTACGATGGAATCAGCACCCAATGGGGGCCCCGCCTCTCCGTTCCTCTCACAGTTAGGAGGGGATGGTGGAAGNGGCCAAGGTCAGTCCTCAGTCTCCCCTCTCACCCCTACCCCGTGGGCAGCAGGCTCAGGCCAAGGAAACCCACCTGCCAGGGAGTCACCCTTGGGAAGCCAGACTAAACTCTGAAACGTTGGTTCCTGAGGAATGGTGATGGCCACACAGGGTTTAGTAGGGAAGCCTTGGGCTGGATGCATTCCGAACCTCTGAACCCAGAGTGTGGGCATAGAAAACTAGGGGCCCATGGGCCTGAGGCTGGAAGGAGTGACCTGCAAGTCAGGGGCCCAGCTATGTGGGGAAGTAGATAAGGGTCCTATACTCACTGCCTGGAAGACACAGTCATGGAAGGAGATGGAAATGTTGGTGCGACCTGCTCTGAGAAGGTGAGGGGGCTCTTCCTCGGCCAGCTGGCAGCTCCCATCCTAAATTATAAATTAAATTCCACTATCATTTCTTAGTGTACTGGGGATGGTATCACAGGCCTCTTGCACACTAGGCAAGCGCTCTGCCCCTGAGCTACACTCCAGCAGCTTCCTCTCATTTTTATCTTCTGTTCTGAAACAGCTTTCTCTACATTGACTTTACACTGAACTTGCAGTTCTGTTGTCCCAACCTCTGGGGTATCTAGGATAA
>LZPO01116970.1:262206-286795 GCA_001675575.1 Neotoma lepida
ATGGGGCCCATTCTTATTCAAACTATTGCACTGATCAAAGCCAAAGGAAGGGGTTTTTTTGGCTCACAGTTCAGGATGGANGATCATGGTAGTGGNAGTGTGAGGCTGCTGGTCACACTGCACCCCCAGTCAGGAAACAGGTACANTCCGATGATGTTGCAGCTCACCTGGCTTCCTTCTCTCCATTCAGTCTGGGACCCTGGTCCATGGGATGCCGCCCACATTCAGGGCTGGTCCTCTCAGTTAAACTCTCTGGAAATGCTTTCATGATAAACTGAGATGGGTCTCCTAGGTGACTCCTAGATTGATAGAGGTAAAACATCTCTCTAGGCAAATATGAAAANGAACCAAGAGACTCAGAAACGAAAACAATGTTGAAACTGAAAGCCCAGAGAAAGGGTTAGACTGCATGTTAGATACAGCTGAAGAGATAGCTGGTGAACTGGAAAATAGATCTGAAGAAATCATTAGCCATAATAGAGCACACAGAGAGAAATGGAGACAAGGAGGAGACATGAGACAGAGAACGGGGAGTTCTAAGACATCGAGAGAGTTGGGAGAGGTAATATTTGATGGTATTTATTGATGAGGAATTTTTCACAAGTGATTAAAAAACACACACACACCAAGAAGGAGGTGGAGGGATTCTAAGAGTAAATAAAAGAAACCCAGAGCAAAAATCATCACNGTGAGCTACAGAAACCCAAGAAGATGCTCTCTCTCTCTTTTTAACAATTTTATTTGTATGTGTGTGCACACATGTAGAGGTCAGAGGACATTCTCTTCCTTCACTATGTGGGTCCTAGGGATTGAACTCAGGTTGTTAGGTTTAGCCNCAAGCACCTCTACCACTGAGCCATCTCGCTGGCCCCCAAGAAGGCTGTCTTAAAAGTCAGACGAACCAGGCAGTAAGGCACACAGGAAGGCAGGAGGATCAGAAGTTTAAGTTTATCCTTGACTACTAGTTCCCAAATCAGTGCACACGAGGCACAATCACCCGGTGCAGAGGCAGGTCACGTATGAGACACCAGTGTGGGCTCTGGGGGACAGAGAAGGCCTGAGTCCTATCTCCAGGACCTCAGCCCTCTGCTGTCCAGGCTGGATGGGGTGGGGTGGGGCTGCCTGCCTTACCCTCCAAGGCTCTGAGGAGAGGGGTGGTGGGTGGGTAAGGAGCAGAGTGGGGGATGGGGGATAGAAGAGAGGCTGAGAAGGGACAAGAGGACAAAAGACCCAGGACAGTCCTTTATAGTCTGTCCCCAAACACACGTGCATGCACACACACACTCTCACGCACACACACTCACATGAATACCCCCCCACACACGTGTGCACACACAGGCACGTTCCCCTCATGCACACCACCCCCTTCTCCATTCTTGCTATGAGTTTCTCACCAAACAAGCTCCATTAATCGTCTAATAACCGGATTAATTAAGGACGCTGAAAGTAAACAGCAAGAAGGTAATTTGCTCCTGATTACTGTGTAATTGCGGGAGGATGAACTCATTTGCATATGCAAAGAAGGCTGCAGACAGAGAGTGACAATGGAGGAAGGAGTGTGCATCTGACCTCACGGCTGCGGGCTTCCTTCCTGGCTGGCTGACCTCAGCCTCCGGCTCCCAGGACAGCAGAGAGGCGGCCTCGCTCCCCATAGGCAGCAGTCAGCCACCTGGCCCAGGCAGCTCCTCCAGAAGAGGGGGGATCTCAAAATATGGACCCGAGAGTCCCACCTTTGCCCTGTCTGGTCGGCCCTGGGCAACAGGTGCCCCAAACACAGGGTGATGTGCCACCAAGGCCTGACAGCACATCTACTACGAGACTAAACGTAGTAGAGGCCGCCTTCTGCAAACTCTGAAGGAGTGGAGAAGTGCGGGTCATTCCCCAAAGGCTTTTCAGGCTCTGCCAACTCGGGGACGCCTTCCAGAACTGCACCCTTTAACCCTGTCCCAGGAACCTGCTTTCCTCTGGGTGGGAAGTTTGCTCATTTCTGTAGCAGACTGTCCACAACTCCGAGACCCCGAGGACTTGGGGGGTGGTGGGAGCAGTGTGACCTAACGGTCCTCCTTGCCCCCTCGCAAAGGACGCTCAGGCTTGCAGGGGCAATGCCCATGCTGGGCGTCCTGGCTCACTGGGCCTTCTGACGCCAAATTGTTTTCTGATGGCGGCGGCTGTCTCTCTTGAACTCAATTTGCGTTTTCAAAGCAGCTAATAGACGCATTAAAAAATCCATTTTCGCTCGGGATTGAATCTGACTGAGCCGGATCAATCCGCAGACGCTCCCACCGCCCTTGCACGTAGCTATGGAGATGGCGACACCGCTCGCCCAAGCCCACTGCAGCCCCTGCTGGGCGGGGTTCAACCCAGCGAGGACCCAATTCCCCCCTCACAGAGTGACCCTCATCCACACCGGTGGCTTGGGTGGCTTGACTCATCTGCATCCCACATGCATCCTCTTCCGAGGGCCCATGAACTTCAAGGCTCCCAAGTCAGGCAGGAGCACACATGGGTCGGTGTCCNCGCATGATCAGCTGGTGCATATACTTGGCCATTGTGTTTGAGAAGGGACCGTAAGGCCTGGGTTCAAATTCTCACTCTGCTTTTGTGACTGAGGCCTAGGGCAACATCTTTGTAGCTGGGCTCTATAACCAAAATACTGACGCCTTCTTGTAGGGCTGGGGGAGGCTGGAGACACCCCTCGGATTGGCAGAGATCCATACTTCAGCTCTGGCTTCTGTGGTGCTGGGAATGGCCTTGCTTGGCCTTTCTGTGGTTGCCTTGACTATGAAGCCCTTTCCACTTTCAGGTGTGTTTGAGTATGCAGCCCCCACCCCCTCGCTAAGCACTTGCTCCGCCTCTTCCCCCACGGCAGCCCGGTGTCAGAGCAGGCTGCCCATCTGCACAGGATGCTGCTGGCATCCAGACACTTTATTTTCCTGCTTAGGTTTTTGTGGTACAGGGTCTCACTCCTTAGCCTTGGCTGACCTGGAGCTTGTAGCTATCCCTTTGTCTCAGCTCCCAGAGCGCTGGGGCCACAGGCACGCACACCTGACTACAGACCCTTTTAGAGAAGGCCAGCAATATTGACTCTTCTGGTCCAGGAGGACAGTCGAGCCCTCTTTTCTTTTTCCTTCCCTCCCTCTGCTCTCCCCCTCCCTCCATCCCTCCCTTCCCCTCCTTTCCCTCCTGCTTTGTTTTGTTTGAGACTGAATCTCACTCTGTCGCCCAAGTTGGCCTGCTGGAAGTTTGGACATGCACTACTAACGCATAACTAACATTTAAAAAAAGTTTTAAATCATTTTTATTTTGTGTTTGTGGTGGGTGGGTGTGGGTGTGTTTGTGCAGTGGCACAAATGTGGAGGTCAGAGGCCAGCTTGTGGGATTTGGTCCTTTCTGCCCATCACAGAGGACCTGGGGATGAACATCAAGCTTGCCCTTACCCACTGAGCCATCTCACCACGCCCCCTCCCCCCTTTCTTTTCCTTTTGGAGTTTTGGAGGCAGCTTCTTGCCATGTAGCCCAAGCTGGTCTAGAGTTCATTACGTAGCCCATGCCTCAAGCTCCCATGATTCTCCTGCCTGTTCCTCCTGAGCTGTGGGATGACAGGTGCGAGCCACTGTGCTTGCTCGCTGCCGGCTCACACTCCTTTCTTTCAGCAGCCTGGCTTTTCTCTGCCTCTTTTGCCGCCTGACCTTGGTCAACCGTGCAGTAAACTATGTCAGGCCAGATGCCAACAGACCAAGGCTGAGACCATTGGCCCCCAACCCCACAACTTCCTCAGCCTGGGAGGGCCAGACCTGGGGTGGGGTGAGATGGGACAGTACCACTGGTGCCCCCAGTTAGGGCCACNTGCTCAGGATTCTTGGCTGGGCTAATTAAATCCCCAGCCACTCCAGNGTTGTCTCCTAATCTTTGACTTTGTGCTGACAGAAGCAGGTTCTTCTCAGTCATTCTTAACGGGGGCAGGCCCTTTCCTAGGGAACCTTTTAAATACAATTACACGGACGACAGTGATTCTAAAATACACTTTACTAAGCACTTTCCTTTTTATTTAAAAACACTTGGATGGTGCTTGTCAGGGGCTAAGCACCTTGCAGATCTCACCACATTTAATTCTCACACTAACCAGGTCACTGTCACCACGGGCACATGGGTGACAGGCACTCAGAAATNACGGAGCCCAGCTGAGCAGCTTGACTCTGCTGGAGGCCTGCGCACCTTAGGACCCCCTGGGCTTCCCTGGGATGCTCACACTGCAAGCTCTCTGCATTGGCCAGCTGCAGGGCAGAGGGTGAGGGAGGCCCTCCACTACCACTCCTTCTGAGGGCAACCCAGCCTCCGATTCAAGCTCAGGCAAGTCTGGCATTGTTTGGTTTTTGGGTCAGAACTTTGGGGACTTGGTTATGAAGTGCAATGGTGTTCTGGTTACCTGCTAAGCAGAAAAGTGCCTGGCATGATATGTGTGTGTAAGCTGGGATCCTGCAAGAGAAGCCTTGAACCTGATCCGACAAAGTACTTCTTCCATGGTGCTGGGAGGGACTTGGAAAGAGAAGGGAAGAGGGGACCGCCCCTGGCTCACTCTGGCTGTCTCTTGCAGCCCAAGACTCACTCCCTCTGGCTATCCCTTCCAAGACAGCACACACTCCCCCACTCCTGAGCCCTGGTTACCTCAGTAAGCATAGGAAAAATATCGTTTATCTGTTGTTCTTTCATTTCTAGCTGTCTCCCTCACAGACCCTAAGGGTGAGGCTTTGACATTACTGTGCCCTCAGTACTTTCCCACATAGCTGGTGTGTGCTGAGTGCTTGCCAAGGAACTGATGGGGGAGGGCCTCCAGGCCCTGTGCTGCCATGGCTTCATGGCTCTCTGTGGCCAACTCTGCTGCTGCCCTCACTAGCCTAAGGGGTTCCTTGAATCTTTGGGGCCTCAACTCAGGAAAATCGGGATTCATGGCTTTGATGAAGAAAAGAATTCCAGGCATATCCTGTTTGAAGCAGGGTTGGAGAGTTCATTAAAGATAATAAAAATATGGCCTCATCCTCAGCTGCCTGCTTTCTCCAACTCCTAGCTGCTTCCCAGCCTCTAATGCTGGCCCCACCCCCACCTTTAAGAATCCAGTTCAGAATCCAGCAGAGCCTCAGCACCCTCTTCTGTGGAGAGTGGGTCACCACAAGGACCACCTAGAAAGGTGGCCTGGGAGGTCCTGGGACGAGAACGGAGAACTCAAAGGGAACACAGATAGGGGTGAGGTACTCTGTGATGGCTTGCCTTCATGGTCAATGTGACTGGATTGAGAGTGCACCTCTGGGTGTGTCTGTGAAGGAATTCCCACAGGATGAGCTGAGTGGAAATGTCCTCCTAAATGCGGGCAGCAGCATCCCTGAGACCATCAGTGTAAAAAGAGATTTGATTTGTCTGAGCTCACAGTTTGGAAGGCCTCAATTCAGAGTCAGCTGTTCCATTTGGGGCTTGTGGCAGGGCAGCAGATCACAGTGGGAGCTCTCGGAGGAGCTGCTCACTTCATGGCTGGCAGGAAGCAGAGAATCAGAGGAAGGACCATGGTCCCAATCTTCCCCTCAAGGACACCCCTCAACTCTAACTTCTTCCTGCTGCCTCCCCACCCAGCAGCACTGATGACTGGGGATCACACCTGAACACCTGTGCTATTGGGGAATATTTGGGAGTCAAACTCTTGCAAACCCGATCCTGTTCATGGGCAGTGGAGTGCAGGAGAGAGATGGGCAGAGGGCCAGCCTCCACTCAGAGACTGGGGTAGCTCCACTGCCACAGCCTGGGGCTACAGTCAAGGGCTCACTCAGCGGAGGAACAAGCAGTGCATGAAGCACATGCTGCTCCCGTAAGACAAAGTCAGCCTGTGTACTGTTTTTAACACCATGACGCTGCCAGTGGGACACCAGAGGCTGAAAGATGGAGAAGAGATGGGGAGACAGGGAGATGAAGAGATACAGAGACAGATAGGGGGACAGAAGGGAGGCAGGGAAACAGTTCTTTCCCAAACTCATTTACCATGCAAAATTTCAAACATCAAGGGAAGTGAAGAGAGCCAGAGAGAGAAGCCATCCTCTGGCCTGTGAGATTTTCCCACTCTGGCTTTTGATGAAGTTCACAGTGAGCTCCAAACAGCAGCATGAGCATTGGTAACCGGGCTTAGTGTTTGCTTATGGTTCTTTGTGTGTGTGTTTGTTTAGAGAGGTGTTTACACAAGGGAAATGCAGAACTTGTGTAGATTGCTTTGGAAGCTCTGAAGAATGACACATCTGTATAATCTAACCTCAATCAAAATATAGAACATTATCCACATTCTAGAAATGTCTTTCACGCCACTTCCTAAGGAAGTGTTCCTGTGCATCTTGTGTGCGTGCATGTGCGCATGTGTCCATGCATGTGTGTGTCCATGTGTGTGCACACATGCCACAACTGTGGGAGTCAGTTCCCCCCTTTCACCACATAGGTTCTGGGGACTGAGCTCAGGGAGGTCAGGGTTGACTGCAAGGGTGCCTTAGGGTGTCTGTTGCTGTGAAGAGACACTGTGACCATAGCAGCTCTCACAAGGAAAACATTGAGGTGGTGGCTTACAGTTTCAGAGGTTCAGTCCATTATCATCACGGTGCGACACGGCAGCGTGCAGGCAGACGTGGTGCTGGAGAGGTAGNTGAGTTCTGAATCTCGCAGGCAACAGGAAGTAGTCTGAAACACTGGGCATCTTGAGCACATATGAGACCTCAAAGCCCGCCTCCACAGTGCACACTTCCTCCACAAGGCCACACCCCCTAATGGTGCCACTCCCTTTGGGGGCCATTCTCTTTCAAACCCCCACAAAGTGCCTCTACCCACTGAGCCATCTCAACAGCTCCACATTGCCTTTTGAGTCAGGACCTCTCACTGAGCCTGGCGCTTGCCAAGTAGGCAAGACTTGCTTACATCAAGCCTGATGCCTGGAGTCCATTCATTCATCCTCATGTGGAGGAAGGAGAGACCCAACCTTCCACAAATCCTATTCTAATTTCCACATTCTATACACAGTGTATGATTGCATGAGCATACATGCACACACATGCGTGTGTACACACACACACTCTAATAAATATAATCCTTTAAAAAGATTCAACATAAATAGTACGTCTTGATGAGGACTTCTGCTTCCTGTTCCCATCCAGNGGCTGGTAGTACCATGGCATGAACTGCTGGTTAGCACACAGGGTCTATGCCACATGGTAGGAACCCACATTAACTGACAAACATCTGTGGGGGTCAGGCCAGCCACACCACAGCCTAGTCACTCAGCTCCCAGCTCCCTTGGAGGCCATCCGATGATCAGTTTCTGAATATGAAACAGATCCTGGGTCTCACTTGAGACTGGTTAGGGGCAGTGACAACCTCTGGTCTGCACTGCAGGGACTGAGCTGTGAACACTAAGTGTGTGGGGTTTCTCTAGCCCAAGGCAGAGAGAGCTGTCCACATACGGTGGGCTCCCAGTACAGGGCATCTCAGGGTTGGCCTGGGTCCCCTGCTTATATTTGTGCCCTGGCTCCAAGTTGTCATCTCTGTCTCCAGACAACCCCTCAGCCCCCAGGGCCCTGCTGCCTGGGGATTTGGAGGCAAGGGCTTATCTGGGTCTGCAGCAGTCGACTGTGGGCTCTGACCCTCTCAGTGACATCACAACTTGACACTCCGTGTCTTAATCCTCTTAGCCTGGACTCACTTTGGATGTCAGATCCTGTCATTCCCCACCCTTGACTTACAACTCTGATTCCAGCTGTCACATTTCCAGTCCACTCCCTGCTCCCCAGACAAGTCACAGGAGTCTGAGCTTTGCCAATTGTTCATGTCCTGGGATCCAGGGGTATTTGGATTTGGGAGCTTTTTCAAAAACCATCCCTCAAAACCCTCTGGATTTGGGACTGATAGCAGCCACTTATTGTCAGCAGTTTTTACTCTTAGCTCTTACAGCCCTTGGTTCTGTGCTCTTTGGGGGGCCCACCANNCAGCTCCCAAGTAATCATACATGGAGAGTTTTTCTTTCTTATAAATGCCTGGCCTTAGCTTGGCTTGTTTCTAGCCTGTTTTTCTTAAATTATCCCATCTACCTTTTGCCTCTGGGCTTTTTCCTTTTCTTAAGTCTGCGTATCTTACTTTCACTCTTACTCTGTGGCTGGCTGTGTAGCTGAGTGGCTGGCCCCTGGTGTCTTCCTCTCTTTCTCTTGCTCCTTGATCTCGCTTTTTCTCCCTCTATATATATCTCTCTGCCTGCCAGCCCACCTACCCTTTTTCCTGCCTCGCTACTGGCCATTCAGCTCTTTTAGACCAATGAGGTGTTTTAGACAGGCAGAGTAGTACAGCTTCAAAGAGTTAAACAAATGCAACATAAAGGAATGCAACACATCTTTACATCATTAAAACAAATGTTCCACAGCATAAACAAATGTAACACAGCTTAAAAAATAATATTGCACAACAGCCACTAATCATTGTTACACAGAACTTCTGCCTTCTGGGTACCTGCTCGGTGACAAGTGTCCTTACAAGTTCCTTGTGTCTGTTGATGCAGAAAACCAACTTTCAGCTCAAAGGGAGAAAGTGGCAGTTTGTTCTGGAAACTCAGATGAGTGTCCCTGCCCAGGAGAACAGAGTCAGGACGCCCTAAATGCTATGTTCCGGTGTGGAATAGCTACAAAGGGGAATGAGTAACAACAGACAAAATAAGAGGGAGTTAGGCTCTGGACCTGCAACATCCCAACTCTCTACAATCACAGCCTTGTGGAATCTTAACGCAGGTGTGGTCTCCCCTCCCTCTCTGCTTCATCGATGAAGAAACTGAGGCTCAGAGGTGTTAGCCAGTCCTGAGAGCACACAGCTCAGCTGAGGTCTGACTCCTTCAGTGCTCTGCAGCTGTGCCACCCAAAGCCATGTAAAGGTCTGGAGTCCGGTGGCTGGACCAGCATGGCCATGCCTGTAAGTGGCCATTGTATCATCATGCATGGGGACACATGGAGTCTTTTTTCAGGGTGCAGTGCCTGTGTCACCCCTGCATCCTGAGCTCTAGAGGCAGTGCACCCCTCGGGTCCCTCAGAACCCTGGGCAGCGCCAGCCAAGGTGGTTCAAGTTGTGAGGTCAATACTCACTGTGGAGGGACCTGAGCAGGAAAAAGAGGCCCAGGGGCTCCTCAGAGTGAGATAGTGGAGGGGATGGCAGGTGAGAGTGTAGAGTGGGTTCTGGTCAGAGGTTAGGGTAGAGGGACTCGGGCAGCAGAGAAGGGACCTGCAAAGCACAGTGTGCAATAAAGACAAGACTCAGGGTGACATCAGGATTTAGCACCTGTTGGAACCCCTCCTGGCAGAAGGTTCCCAGTTCCAGCTGGCTCCAGTCACATCTGTCCCCACTGTGTACCTCAAGGCCTACTTGCTCCTCTGGGCAGTGGCCCCGCCCTCCTTCCTCAGGCCTCAGGAAGCTTCTGGCTGTGCTTCAGGAGTCTGGATGGAGCCTCTTCTGATACCCCTGGCCCAAAGACTTCCCCGCCTGCTCTAGGGTGTGGCAGGCAGTGGACATCGGGAACCAGAGAGTCAGGAGGAGAAAGCAGAATCCCAGAGGACTCTGCTATCCTCAGCTGCAGCCTGGGGGTGGGACCACAGAAATTTCAGAACAAACTCCAGGCTGTTTACCCATGGGCTCTGTTCCTGATGGTTATTTACTTTTCTTCAATGCTGGGAGGAGAAAAGGAGCCTGGGCCTCGAGGGGCCTTCGTACATGGAGGAAAATCATCAGTGTTAACCGATTCAGGCGGCCACTCAGACAACTTGCATCCCAGAGGCCACTGGCTTGCATGGCAGGCGCACAGGAGACTTGGTTACAAAATCAAGAGTGGTGCTCTCAAGCACAGGGTAGAGAAGCCATGCCCACCACCCCAGTGTCCAGCCCAGTCACAAGGCCTAAGAGTCACTGCCAGGAGAAAGAGCATGGGGGAAGGAGTGACCAGGCCCTCAAGGTCATGGGAGCTCAGGGCCAGAGGCAGACTGAGCCTTGCTGCCAGGGACACTGGCTATTTCTCAGTGATCTGGGAGTTCTGGGGTCCAAGACTCAGTGGACCCTGATTCTGTCCTTACCATGCTCTTAACCTCTTGGGTTTCTGTCTGTCTGACCACAGTACAAGTATCTTACCTTTCTATTGCTGTGAAAAGATACCATGACTAAGGCAACTTATAGAAGAAAGAGTTTATTTGGAGCTCACGGTTCCAAAGGGTTAGAGTCCATGACTATCATAGCAGGGGGCATGGCAGCAGGCAGGCAGGCACAGCGCTGGAGCAGTAGCTGAGAGCTTTCCACAAGCACAAAGTAGACACAGCTAACTGGGTATGGTGTGGGCCTTTGAAACCTCAAAGCCTGCCCCTCAGTGACATACTTTCTCCAACAGGGCCTCACCGCCTAATCCTTCCCAAAGAGTTCCACCAACTGGGAACCAAACAATCAAACATATGAGCCTATGGGGTCCTTTCTCATTTAAGTAAGGCTCAGGATACCTACTGGTCTTTCAAAGACCACCGAGGGCTCACTTGTCTTGGCAAACTCCTTAAATAGGAAGCAGCCCCATTTCTTCCCATCCCTTCTGGAGGTCATCATGACTTTTCCTCTCAGAGGGTAGATGCTCCATGCCTTCACCTGTGAACTGGGTGATCCTAAGGTACTCACCTCACACATTTGTCTCGAGGGAGAACAGAGATTCTCGCCAGTATCAGTAGCAGTGGCCACGCTACAGGCTTGTGTAGCTCCTCTCTACCCCAAAGGCTGGTGGCTTGGCATGAGGGGAGTGGTGGTGCCAGGCAGTTCTGATGGCCATGTCATCTCACCACCACACACCTGCAAGGAAGAAAACCAAACTTGATTAAATCTCCCTCCTCCAGTATATACAAGTCTTTAACATTCTGAAAACCACAGGGTGCTGGGGAGGCCCCCACTGAACAGGAGGGAGATGGAGCTCTGAGTTGACATTGCTCTCCCTGTGGAACACCGTTTTCACAGCCTGGGGGGCAGTGCAGAGCCTGCGAGATGACTCAGTGAGTAAGGGCGCCTGCTGCCAAGCCTGAACCCACGTGGTGAAAGGAGAGAAATAACTGTATCCAGTTGTCCTCTAACCTCTGCACATGGGTGGTGGCACGTGGGCACCCCCCACACCCCCACACCCCCACAGACAAACTGGAGTTGCTGCATCTTGGGTGTTTGGCACCCTTGTTCCTGAAAGGAGTGAACAGTATGTTTCTTGAGGAAAACACTGCTAGGATTTACTGCCAGTGATAAAATTTGAGTTTTCAAGCCACAATCAGAATTCAGGAAACAGCTGGGCCTTCCGGCTTCCTCATCCTTGAAAGCNTTTCTCACTAGTGGCCAGGCATGCACGGTTACCATGGGAAGCGGTGCACTAACGTGAGCTGTGTGAGGACTTTAACATCACGGAGTGTGGAGCCCGTGATTGCATTTGTAAGATTCCAGGCTGGGAGCAGCCCTCCAGGATCTACCATATGTTAAGATTTGGTATGGAATGCCCACAGCCGCTGATGGGCTCCAGATGTGGCAGAAGCCGGAACTTCTTAATCTCCTTCAGTCAAAACAGCATATTGCTGAAGAGTTGATGCAAAAGCAGATAAGACTCCAGCTGTCTGCGCTTAAAGCAATGCGACACGCATTGGTGGGTCGGCTTCCTCACTGCTGTGACAAAATGCCTGACCAGAGCCACTTAAGGGAGGAGGCTCCAGTGTGGCTCTCAGAGTGGGACACAGTCCACCATGTGGGAAGGCATGGCGGCAGGAGCGGGAGGTGGCTCCTGACACATCCGTCACACATGCACGGGTGTGGATGAGAGGTGACCGCTGCGCTCAGCTCACTTCCTCCCTTTCATCCCTTACATTCAGTCCAGGGTCCTAGATGTGGGATGACGTCAGCCACAGTCAGGGCNAGTCTTCCCTCCTCAGGTAAACCTTTTTGGAAACCCCCTCATAGATAACCCCAGAAGTGAGAGATGTTTCCAAGGTGACTCAAAATCCACTTAAGTTGATAATGGAGGTTAGTTATCACTCCTCTTCCCTCTTGCTTTTAAAATAATTATCTTTCACAAAATACATTACTTTATTAATATGAACTTAGGTGATTATTTTTATCTTAAATGAGTTTATAATTGGATATTTTAAAAGTTTCTTAATTGATTTCATGTGTTTTTGCCTGTATGTATGTCTATACACCATGTACATGCAGTGCCTACAGAGGCCAGCAGAGGGCATCAGACCTGGGTTACAGACAGTTGTGAGCCACCATGTGGGCGCTAGGAATCAAACGTACGTCCTCTAGAGGAGCAGCCAGTGTCCTTAACTGTTGAGCCGTCTCTTCGGCCACCTTGATTCAAATATTTAAAAGCTTCTCAGCTTTGGTTTTGATATAACAAATACTGCTGAAACCACACAAACCAATACTTTGGGAATTTTCAATAACTTATTTTTGAGACAGGGTCTCACTATGTAGCCCTAGCTGACCTGGAACTTGATATATAGATCAGGCTAACCTCCAACTCACAGAGCTCCACCTGCCTCTGCCTCCTAAGTTCTTCAATCAAAGGCCTGTGCTGCCATGCCCACTGCATAGGTTCTGTTTTGTTATTTGGACAAGGTCTGTGCTACCATGCCCACTGCATAGGTTCTGTTTTGTTGTTTGGACAAAAGGTCTGTGCTACCATGCCCACTGCATAAGTTATGTTTTGTTGTTTGGACAAGGTCTGTGCTACCATGCCCACTGCATAGGTTCTGTTTTGTTGTTTAGACAAGGTCTGTGCTACCATGCCCACTGCATAGGTTCTGTTTTGTTGTTTGGACAAGGTCTGTGCTGTCATGCCCACTGCATAGGTTCTGTTTTGTTATTTGGACAAGGTCTCATGGAGCCCAGGCTGGTCTCCAACTTTATTTTCAGTTAAAACAACAATAACAACAAAACGACCTTGAACTTCCGGTCCTGTTGTGATAACATGCGTGTGCCATTACACCCAGTTTTATGAGCTGCTTGGGGATGGAATCCAGGGCTTTGTGTGTGTTATACAAGCACACTATCACCCAGTTACATCCCCAGCCCAGTTTTTAAGATCACAAAGGATCCTGGCACGCCAGGGTCTAAGAACTGGTTGTCTAGGCACATGGGGATGGAGGAAAATAGGTGTTCTGTAGTCTGTAAAGGCAATTGAGGGTCTATGGCCAGGCAGAGGCCCTGAGGAGGCGTCCTGGTAACCCTAAGAAGCATGGTCAACAGGAGCTTATCCCTATCACTGGGACCCCCACAACAGCAGGGAGACCCCCATACGGCAGGGAGACTCCCACACAGCAGGGAGACCCCCACATACCAGGCAGATCCCCACAACAGCAGGGAGACCCTCCCACACAAGGAAGACCCTCACACAGCAGGGAGACCCCCAGGAACTATAAGAGAGGCAGAGACTATGAGCACCTGTACAGCGAGGTGAACTACTTCCTGTAGAAAAAATCCAGGACCCATGTCCCCATGTGTCAGGTCCAGAGACCCCAGCATAGTAATACCCAAGACTGCCTGCCTCTTGTAGAGTGGGTGGTGGGTGGATGACTCTGCTCTTGGGTCCCCTCAATGCTGACATCTCTTACATTGGTTTGAACCACCATGTTGGGGCTGGAAGTGACATAACACTGTCTGGTCCAGTTTCAACTTCTGCCCCAGCTCAAACCTAGCTTCTTTTCTAAGCCAACATCCCTGCAGTGTCTTGGATGCCTGAGGTGCAAATGGTAATGTCCCCTCTGTCCCCACATCACCCTGTGCTTCTGTTGTAGCTCTAGGCCTGCCTCCCCAAGTCTCTGCTCTTCCCTTGGCCTCTCTTCACACCGGCCCCTCCTGTCTAAGGATCACATTTGTCTGACTCAGTTTTGTAGACAGTTGGGGCTCCATGCTTTGCCTTGGCCACTCCCTGGCTTCTTAGCTGTCAGACATGCTGCTCCTCTAGCCTCCGAACCTCCAAGGGGGGGCTGGTGCACATCCTGCCCAACTGTTCTGCCCTAGTCCAAGTGGCTACCCCAGCTCCATTCTGGGCCCAGCTGTGCCCATTCAGAGGCCTTTACCACTCAGGTCACCAGGGACTGGCAGGTTCCATCTCCAGGCCCATGGGCATAAGGTGTCCTTGCCACACTCACTTCCAAAGGGGCTGGGGCAGGCTGGAGGCAGGGAGTGCTCTCCCAATAATCTTTGTAACAGTCCTGTCTCTCAAAGTCCCCACTCCCCTGAGAGCTACCTCAAGTACTCCTAGGAAACACTATGGGCCACCTCTACCCTATGGAAGCCAGATGCCATGGCTTGGATCTCATCACCCACACATCAGGACATCTCACCATGGTGTGTATGTTGAATGGGGCCAGCCCTAAGGNGCTTCTCTTTCTGGCTTGTTTCTTGGCATCTGCACAGCCCATCTGTGCCACAAACGTGAGGGGACAGGTGGATATGACATCTTGTATGGGTGACATCATCATTCCCTTGAATAATGGCTCCAGCCCTCCTGTTGGGTGGTGTTGCATGCATGATAGTTTGGGGTTCCCCGGAGCAGCGCCTGAGTTGAGGAAGGACTTGCTCTTTCTGAGGTGAACCCCAAGAACAAGGGTGGAGCAGAGTGAGCAAGAAGGAAAAGGCCAGTCAGTGCAGACTGTGGCACTGCGGCTCAGTCTCCTGGGAGCCAGAGGAGACCACACCTCGCAATTGTCCACTGGAAGTAGGAAGTTGTGGCTGTGGTCCACCAACTTCGTCCTCTACCAGCCATGAGCAGCCAGGGCATGGCCTGCCCTGGGACTCCCTCACTGTTCAACAAAGGGCTGATTGGACAGAAATCCTGAGGTAGGGAGTGGAACTCAGAGATGGGCACTCACCCCTGACTACTCCAGCTTCAGCTTCCGGGAGTGGCTGCTCCCTCTGTCTTTGGGGGAAAGCCAGCAGAATGGAGGGCTCTTCCCAGCTCGTGTCTCTTCTGCGTTTACCACTGGCCCTATGTAGCAATCACCCCCCCGCCCCCAGCTTCTTTCAGAGGCCATGCTACTACAGCCAAGGTCCCACAGCTTTGCATGCCAGACCAATGCCTCCTTCATTGCTCCCCACTTTCCCCGACTCAGGGACTCACATCCTGTCCTCTTCTGCCCTAAGAGCAAGGCCTTTAGAGATGGTTCCCAGTTGCCCTGCCCAGGCCCCTTCCTCTCTTGCAGCCAGCTCAGGACAGAATCCAGTAAATAACATGCTATTCATTGATCGAAGGTCACCAGGGCCAGGGCCAATCGATGGCTGCAGACAGCTGGGCAGGCGGGTAATGAAGTCCCAGCTCCTCACGGGGTGCTGGCCAGCCTGGACTTAATCCCCTCACCTCCTCCACAAGGCTTTGTGACAGGAAGGAAGGAGGGAAGATGGATGGACGAGGCTCTGAGGCGTGGGAGGGATGAGGGATGTGGAGTGGGGAAACTCACTGGGTCCCACTCACTGTCTGACCTTAGGGCTTTGGGCCACTTAATTCTGCCTCCTCAGCAAGCCTTTCTTAGGTACCAAGGACACAAGCTCCCCTCGGCTGTGTCCGTGAAGGCCCGCTGCATCCCTGCCTCATCCTCAACACCGTGGGTGTGAAACAAGTTCATGGCAGGACAGAGCCGGGGACAGGGACAACTGGGGACGGGGACAGAGCTGGGGACAGGGCCAGGGCCAGGGCCAGGGCTGGGGACAGGGCCAGGGCCAGGGCTGGGGACAGGGCCAGGGCCAAGGCTGGGGACAGGGTCTGAACATTGTTGAACACATAAGGAGATTCTGACTCTGCATCTGGGGACTTTGTACATCTTTTTGTTTTTAACTATTTAAAATTTTTTAGATTTATTTTATGTGTCTGAATGTTTTGTCTGCATGTATGTCTGTGCACCACATGCATGCCTGGTGCCCATGGAGGCCAGAAGACGGCAGTAGGTCCCCTGGAACTGGAGTTACTGATGGCTGTGAGCTGCCGTGTGGGGCTGGGTCCTCTGCAAGAGCAGCCCGTGCTCTTAACTGCGGAGCCGTCTCTCCAGCCCCATCTTTGAATTCTTACTACATAGTAAGAGAGTGACCTTGAACTCCTCCTTCTGGATGCAGGGATTATAGGTTTGCCCCACTATACCCGGTTTATGTGGTTCTGGGGATCAAACCTGGGGCTTCATGCATGGTAGGCAAGCACTCTGCCGTTGAGCTACACCCCAGCCCTGCACATGCCATCTCACTCTGACTTCATAGCTTGGCTTTCTCAACCTTATTGACAAAGATACTGAGAGAAGAAATGTCTGGCAGTCACCTGACAATGGACCAGGCCAGGAGACCTCATACGGTGGTGAGATCCCCATTACTCTAGGTATCCAAGTTGTCAAAGGGAAATGGAGGAATTTCTGCAGACGTTGGGCTTCAAACTGTGTGGCCATAGGCAATTCCTCTGAGCTGTTCTAGTCTCTAGGGAGGCAGAAGGAAGCCCCAAGAGAGGCTGGGCCCAGTCCTTAGAGGGCATCACCGAGTGAGATGTGGCTTCCCTGGACCCCTCTGGGTGCAGCTCAGAGATAGACATTTGGCCCCAAGTTCATTGTGGAGGCTTGTGTTTAAGATGAGCACAGNCTGGGGAAGGCACAGCGCTTGGCACACTGGACACCANGAGTAGGGGCAGTGGGAAGGCTGCAGGCTCAAGAGTGTCCTGTAGCTGATTTTTCTTTGTTCTCTTTTCAGTGCTGGGAAAGAGCCAGGGGCCTCAAGGATGCTGAGCCACATCCTCAGCCCCTTGATGGGGGATTCTAGAGCTCTACTGCAGAGCCACGCCCCCAGCCCCTCACTGGGGACACTAGGCAGGTGCTATACCCCCAACTCTTCCCTGGTAGATTCTAACAGGNCCACTCCTACTACGCCACAACCCAGCCCTTTTGAACCTGTATTTGATTGGAGAGCATTACAAGAAGGGGTATATGGAAATGAAGAGCCCCTCAGTTAGTTTGCGAGCAGTTATCTGTACGAATAAACAATAGCTCACAGCACAGATGGAAAGCAGAAACGTCGGAGGCTGCAGCTGATGGAGGAGGAGCTGCTGCCTCTGGTAATCCTGTGTTTCTGTTTCACATTCCCCGAAGCAGCCTTGTTCCCATCTTATCTGATGTGTTCGTAATTGCTCTCTCCCATTATGAGAAGAATGCGGCACACGTGTGAACATGCCAAGGGCATCTGTCCTCGAGGAGCGTGCCTCTGATTTGTGGNGCATTGCATGCATCTCTATTTAGATTTCATTTGTAAAAGAGCTCAAGTTAAGTGTGCTAGCCACCACCATGGTGAGTGACCCAGGTTGCCACCCCTAGGCTTCTTCTAAGAAAGGTGGGGAGCAGTGGGGNAAATTGGGGTTCACAGACACCCCTCTGTCTTCTCACACTCAGGTTCAGCTCGTGGTCCACAGCTGGAGAGGCCTGACAGCTCCCAGTGGAAGAACGGGTCTCAGGAACCCGTGGCCACTCCTCTGTGAGGGTTGGAGGTGAGCAAGAGTAGTGCTGGTGACAGGGAAGTTCAGTGACCNGCCGAGGCCAGCTGCNGCTCCTGACCCAGAAGTCCGTGTACCAAAAGAATGATGGAGGCCCTGACATCAAAGAACTCATTTGGCCAACACTAAGATTAAATGAGCAGATGGGTTAGTCTCCAGGATGGGACTGCCATCTTCTATGTCTGACAAACCCTGAGGCTAAGTCTGTCCTGGGCCCTGAACCTTCCCTGCCCCTGGGGCTGTGGGGCAGCTGAGGCCATTTCTGGGGCTGTGAAGGTGCCCATTGGCTTGACACCAAAGGATCCTGGTCTGGACCCACCAGCAAACCCAAAAGCCCTCTTCTAACAGGTCTGGGGTTGACCCTGCTTGGGCCAAGGTTAAGGGGTCAAAATGCTTGCCGTAGCTTCTGCCATTCAGTCCTTCTCTCACGGCTCTTCCGAGAGCCTGGGCTTCAGTCAGCTTCTCCNGTCAGCCTCCAGGCCCCGCCTACCCCAAGATGTTTGCACACGATACTAAGATCCTTAGTTGAATGTTCCTATAGAGCAGCATCTTAGCCTCAGGTGTCACTTCCTTGGACCGCTTCATCCAAGAGAGTCNANNGTGGCCTGTGACACCTCCCCANCCCGCACTGCACCCCTTGGATTCTCTTCTCTTTACAGGGCTTCCTGCACCCACGTCGCCGTTTGCCTCTTAATCATTTCTTCACATTGGAATGCCAGCTCAAAGACAAGGACCTTAACTACTGTCCTCTTGGCTGTGTCTGCTGTCCTTAGTGCCACACCTGGCACATAGAGGGGCTCAACAGACATTAGTGGATCTGGGAGCTCATTTGGAATTGTGTATGGCTTTTCAGGGTGTTTTGCTGAGAAATGGGCTGTTGGAACACGGTCCAAGAATGGATTTATGTGAGGGCAATTCTGAGTACCTGTGAGAAAACTCTAAGAAAGCCAGACAAGAGTCTTGAGGCCTCAGCTTCTTCAAAACGACAGAGTTGTCCTTGGAATGTGCGTTCGCGCCCCCCCCCCCAGGTGCCGCGGATAGGCATGGGCTTGCTTTAGATTATTCATTACAGCTGGCTATTGTTTGTTTATACGCTTCCACAGAAAAACAAGTTTTTGCCACGTGCCGCTTGTCTGCCACGTGCAGCTTATCCTTGTGATTGGACACTTGACTCATGTGACTCTTAACCCTCACAGTATGAATTGGCTGTTGCAGGAGACTTTAGTCTGCCTCATTTTTAGGCTCCATTCCCCCAGGTTCACGCCGCCAACTAGAACGGCAAACAATTGGCAACCTTAGTTTAAAATGCAAGGTGGAGCTTGAGCAGGGACAAAGAGCCGGAGGAGGAGAGGGAGGAGAGGAAGGCAGGCAGAAAGCCTAAGCGTGGGGTGGGAGTTCTGAGGTACATGGAAACTGACACCTGCTTTTTCAGAAGCCTGACTGAAGTGGTGGTGGGGGCGGGGCTCATGTNTGAGAGCGAGGAGAGAAGGCAGGCCTGACTGCCCACTGCCTGCATGGTCCTCTCAGTCCCTTCTCTGGGGACAAGTGGCTCCTTGCTGAACTGGAAAGAGGGACTAGAAATTTTGGCAGGAAGGAAACATTTATAAAAGATCTCTCCTGACTGCAAAACGTTTTGGGGCATGGTAACGCNCACCTACAATCCCAGAGCTCGAAGGCAGAACAGCTGCAAGTCTGAGGCCAGCCGGGCCTACACATGAGACCCTGTCTCAAAACAGTGAAGGGGAAGCAATTTCAGAATTACTCTCAGTCATGTTCTTGTCCAACCTTCCCTTCCTGGGGCCTTACCTGAGGACTGTTGGCTGTGCCTGCAAGGATGGGGAGGCAGGGCTGGTGGAGGGAGGCGCAGAGGCCACTGGGGGCCTGGCCAGGTGGTACCAGCTCAAGGTGTATGCTTTACAGCTGGCGGTGTTTTCTCTCCCTCACCCCCGGCTCAATGGCAGCTGCCCCTCAGTTCTCCCCCAGGGCCACCTGCCCACCTCCCCACTGTAATCTCTTTTGGCAGCAATTAAAATTTAAAGTCCCATCAGAGCACATGCCAGCCTTTTCCCAGANAGCATTATTTAATACACCGAGGCTCTAGGGCCCTGCAGATCCACCGTGGTAGGAAATTAACAAATNCCAGTCGCCTACTGGCTGCCTCTACCAGGTCTCCTGCAGGGCCAGAGGCAGTGGCTAGCAGAAAGGCTGAAAAATCTGGGGACTTTGACAGTGATCTGAGGACTCCGGGTCTGTGTGGGTCCCTGCTGCCCTGATTAGTGGAATAAGAAGGGACACCAATAGCCTCTGTCTGTGGCCAGAAGGATGGGGTCAGGACAGGGTCACGGAGGTAATACATAAAGAACTCTAGGGCAGGACTCAGGATGCAGCATTCTCTCCCCTTCCCCACAAAGTATTACTGTGTGCATAACTCCAGTAGTGACCAGGGACCATAGTTGGGGGGCCCCTGGGACTCAGTTGTGGGGCATCAGCAAGAACCCACCATCCTGGGTGGGAACTTCATTTTCCATGCTTTTCAGCCTGCCATTTAGCTTCTTGGCCCGTTTCCTCACCTGTAAAATGAATACGTGGTAGGGGCTTAGTGATCTTTATGAGATGGTCAAGTGACTCTGCCCAGCCTCTGCCACAGAAGTAGGTGCCACAATTCTCATACTGGCCCAGGGTGTCCCCTTGTACTGGTCCTGTATAACGCCCATCCCACACTCATTCCTGGCAGCCACTAATCTGTTCTCAATAGCTATAGTGTTGCCTTTCTCAGAATGCAACAGGAATGAAACTGTGACATTTAAAANCTTTTGAGATTGGCTCCTGTCACTTGGCACAGTGCCTTTGAGAACCATGCAAGTTGCTGCATGTGTCAGTCGTCCCTTTTCATGGCTGGGAAGTAGTCCACAGTATGTGTGGGCCTCTTCACCCATTTGCTTCTCAAAGGCTTTTTGAGTTGTTTACAAGTGTAGGTGATTGTAGGTAGAGCTGCTGTGGATGTCTTTGTCTGTAGTTCTTTTTCTTCAACTGTGAAAAAATGTGCTTTCTCTTCAGGGTCAGCATCAGGAGTGGGATTGCTGGTGCACATATTTTGCTTTATAGGAAACTTGTTGCTGGGTATGATGGCACACCCCTGTAGTCCCAGCACTCGGGAGGCAGAGCCAGGTACACCTCTGTGAGTTCACAGCCAACCTGGTCTACAACAGAGTGAGTTCCAAACCAGCTAGGGCTACAGAATACAGAGTACAACCCTGGAGACAGAGAGAGCGAGACAGAGAGACAGAGAGAGCGAGACAGAGAGACAGAGAGAGAGAGAGAGAGAGAGAGAGAGAGAGAGAGAGAGAGAGAGAGAAAAGAAAAAAGAAACTGGGAGAGGGTCTGGGGCAGCTCGGATCCACCAGCCATGTGTGAGCAGTGCAATCCAGTTTTGTGCCAGCTCTGGCACTAGACATTTAAATTTTTTTGTTGTTTTTGTTTTTTTGTTTGTTTGTTTTTTGTTTTTTGAGACAGAGTTTCTCTGTGTAGCTTTGCATCTTTCCTGGAACTCACTCGGTAGCCCAGGCTGGCCTCGAACTCACAGAGATCCGCCTGCCTCTGCCTCCCGAGTGCTGGGATTAAAGGCGTGCACCACCACTGCCCGGCCCGACATTTAAATTTTTAAAAAGTTACAATTTTATTTATTTGTATGTGTACCACGGTGAGAGTGTGGGAGTCAGAGGAGAACTTGTGGGAGTTGGCTGTCTCCTTCCACCACAAGGGTCCCACGGATTGTTCTCCGGTTAGCAGCTTGGCAGCAAGTACCTTTACCTGATGAGCCCCTTTGCTGGCCCGAGTTTACATTTTTAGACCAGTGTACTCGCTGTGCGAGCCAGTCTGTGTCAGGTGGGGGTAGAGGGGTGTGGGCTGAGGTTAACTTTTGTTTGCAATGTCATGTTTTGGGAAGATGAAGTTTTCTTCATCAACTCCTATGGTACTCTGTCAGAGGCCAGCGGCAGTGCATGACAGTCTACTCTTGGCCATTATCCTGCTCCACTGACCGATGTTACTCCTTCTCCTGCTCTGCTGACGCTGATGTTACTCTTTGCCCTGTGCTACTCTTTACCAGGGACTTANTCAGTCTTTAGAATTGGGTACTGTGGATCACTCAAATTTAATTTCCCAGTCTAAAATTTTGAGACGGGTCTCATTTTTTAGTTGACCTGGAACTCACAATGATCCTCCTGCCTCAGCATTCTTAGTGCTGGATAACAGGCCTGCACTAGCAGCCTCAGGGAACCTTGCCTTTTACGAAGGTGTAAAANGCGTTCTTATTCTGTCATTTCTCCATACAGATTCCAGCATCACTTGGTGTGCANACACATCTGCTGGGATTTAGGTTGGTCGAGTGGTTGGATCGGTGCTCACCTGAGTCTTCTAAATTATGCCTCTGCTGTGCCTCTGTCTGCTTGGATCTTGTCTTTCCAATCCAGGAACATGCCAGGTTTCTCTGTCTATTTGCATTTTTCATTTCTTACATCAGCATCCATTTTGTTTTATTGAAACAGGGTCTCTCCNTGTAGCCCTGGATGGCCTGGAATGTTCTGTGTAGACCAGGCTTTGAACTCAGAGATCTGCCTCCCTCTGCCTCCTTAGTTCTGGAATTAAAGACATACACCACCACATAATATTGTTTTGGAATTCTCTATCTGCAAGCACCCACTGGCCGCCTGTGGACATGGGTGGATTTCTGTGTGTTGCTAACTTCACTCACTGCTGTGTGGGGCTCTCAGAGGTAGGCTGTGTATATATATACATACATATATACATACATGTATANANATACACACATATCTATATTATATTATATATGTCATACAGATAATCATGTGGCCTGTGAAACAGACAGTTTCATTTCTTCATTTCCCACCTGCATGCCTTTTTTTTCCCTTCCCTGCTGTTTTTCCGTGGCTTGCATTTCCTGTGGTGTGTGGCAGGAGGAAGGAGTGTGGACAGCCTGCTCCTGGTCTTAGAGGAAGGCAGGCAGTCCACTTGTTTTCCTTCCTGAAGTGGCTACAGAAAACTTCTACCTCATTTGTTCAAAGTCAATTGTCAGTGTGAGCCGTCATTCATCTTCCAGACAATCCGCCCATTACTCTCGCTCCCTAAGGCGAGCACAGCACCCGTGGGCTGTGGTCCCCCCATCACTGGAAGCCTGGTTCTCCTCTGATGTGTTGTCCAGACTTCTGCTCTGGTGGCCAGGCTTTGTGTTCACCCCCACTTTGTCTTTTTCTTCTTGACGTACTCAGCAGGTTCTCTGTCAAATAAAGACTAGTTTTAGGATTATCTCTTTCTTTGGTAGCTTTCTGAGAATTAGGAACTGTTTCAGTTAGCTCAGTAGAAACTCTCTTCAGATTACCAGGGGTGGCAGCTGCTGATGCAGGAATTGCCACCTTCACCTTTGCTGCTACTGCATGGTGGCCCAGTTCTGTGCTCTCCCCACCGTGGATTCTGACTCTTCAAGGGATGATTCTGCCTGTCCTTCTGCAGTGTGGCTTTATTGTCTGTTTTATTGAAGGCCATTTTAAATTGCAGTCATGGCCTTGGGCCACTCGTGGCTGGTTGAGTGCCTGGGATGAGGCAGCTTCAACTCCCAGAGGTCCCAAAGAAAGAACTGAAGAGGCAGTAGACCTCCCTGCGTGTCATCGGAGTGGCAGAGCAGCACACTGGCAGGATCTGCCCTGCCCCCAGTCTCTTCCTACTTTCCACATTCTCACTCCATGTGCAGCCCCGCCCAGCTGGCCATGCTGGCGTCCTTGCCATCATGCTGGCGTCCTTGCCATCACCCACTATTCCCTTTACTTGGAACCCCTCCCCCGGCACCAGGAGATGTCCCCACTCAGGTCCTGCAGGCTGCTGCTTTACTCTTCCACCATCTGAGAGACTCTCCTGGGAACCAGTCCCTTGCCAACACTGTCCCAAGCCTGCTTTCATCTGTCTTCTTTTTTTCCCCTAAGATTTCTTTTGAGTATGGCTGTTTTACCTGCACTGTGTATCTGTGCACCATGTATGTGCGCTGCCTGAGGAGGGAGGCCAGAAGAGGGTGTTGGAACTCTTGGGACTAGAGTTATAGATGGTTATGAGCAGATACATGGGTGCTGGGAATCTAACTTGTGTCCTCTAGAAGAGCAGCCATTACTCTAACTGCTGAGCATTGCTCCCAGACTCCAGCCATCTTCTTAGCATCTGTTGTCATCATATACTCTAGTGTGATTATTAGTTCCATGTTTGTTGTCCCCTCCCCTGCCTCCCTGCCAGAGTCACTGTATTCATCCCTGGCCCTCCATCCATGGCTGTACATACACGGTTTAAATAATCACAAGGCTGAGGTCCTCAGAGAGGACATGATTTTGGTGTCCTCTGGGTTCAGCATACCCCTGCCACCCAGGAAGCACATGCTATATGCTGAGGACACTAGGGAACAGACGTGGAGACTGTCGGGTGCCAGCCCCACTCTGAGAAGCCCTGGGGCTGAGGGCCCCTGGCAGAGCTGGGGAAGGGCCCTGGGGAGGCATCACCTGACATCTGGGAGGATAAGGAAACAGAAGCTGCAGAGACCCTCACAGGATCCTGGCTCTTGCCAGGGATGGAGCAGCCAGGAGGATTAGTGATTCAGAAAACCCGCTTGTAGATGGTATCAGACACAGGGAGGTCTGGCTCGGAAAGCCCTGNGTGCCTGGGGTAACAGGAGCCTGGACTTGTGACTTAAGCCACAGGGAGCTCCTGAAGTGTTACACGCAGGCATGATCGGATTTGTAACTGAGGATCTCTGCTGGGGTGCAGGAGAAGGCCAGGAGGGAGCCTGAGTCCAGCCAGAGCATCTGCAGATGGATGTCACCATCAGCAGCAGGCTGGGAGAGGGGCTAGGGCTGTGAGTGGGTCAGATAAGGGAGTACCGGAGGAGTGAGGGGATATTCAGGAGTACCGGAGGAGTGAGGGGATATTCAGGAGTACCGGAGGAGTGAGGGGATATTCAGGAGTACC